>JAOWBW010000028.1:2205889-2587721 GCA_026119855.1 Campanula takesimana
TCACCTTAATTAAGGCAAGTCCTGATTCTGCCAGAATTCTGGCACGGGCGTGCCCCTTTATTTGGCACGGTCGTGCCAAATGGTCGAACCTGCCAGACCTTCCCCGAATATTGGCACGGTCGTGCCCCTATGTTTGGCACGGTCGTGCCAAACGGACCGAGCCTTTTGCCTTGGTTTGGATTTATGGCACGGCCGTGCCATTTAAGGCGCACGACCGTGCCAGAGCCAAAACCTGACATTTTTCCATAATTCCAATTCAGTCCTTTATGATTCGTTCTATTTGTGTGTGACCCTCTAGGATACACTAAGTTGGCAATGGGCTCAAACATGAACTCATAAGATATGATTAGGTTCTAGCAAACCGTCATACCTACCCAAATAGTGTAACTAGATACAAGTTCGCATTCCTTTAGAATATGTCACAATCCCTTTATCCACGATGTCATTGAGCACAAGTCATGGTCAAACAGTCAACTTGTTTGTTCAATACTTTCTCGATTCCGAATATGTTGATAATTCAAATGCTATTGATCCAATCAATCCATTTGAGTCCGGCCGAACATTTCATCAACATCATTCCTTCGAGGGGCCCAAGCTTGACATCTCTCCGTGGAGGGACAAATCCATTTAGCTTATTATTCTTCCCAACGGGAATCCGATTATGCCAATCATACCCTTTATAACTACCGTGTTAAGGTAGCGTTTGAATATGTCAAACACAATGTTCATCAAGTGGAAGACTATAATAACTTCATGTCTAAGGATTCAAATGACATAACTAATATGAGATATATGTACGACATAGACCATGACATAAATCTCATGCAGCGGGTCAAGTCCAGTACCTTGTTCCAAACAAGTACCCATAAATCTAACATGATCATCCCATGATCATTTAGCCTTTATACTAGTGCTTAACAAGCACTAGGGACGGGGATTATTATAAGTAAACATGAACAACAATAATAATCAAAGCATCTCTTTATTGATATGAAATAAATGATAACAATTACAACGTTTATTAAACGTGCCTAGGGCACCACTACCAACACAAAGTGCACGTTCGGGGTTATCCGAGGCAAAGTTCTTAGTTATATGGTCACTGAAAGGGGAATTGAAGTAGACCCCTCCAAAATCAAGGCAATCATTGACATGCCTCCTCCAAAGACGCAGAAAGAGATTAAAGGTTTCATGGGCAGACTACAATACATCAGTCGGTTTGTGCACCAACTCACTTCCATGTGCGAGCCAATCTTCAAGCTACTCAAGAAGAATGTGGCTCTAGAATGGACCGACGCGTGCCAAGAAGCCTTCGATCAAGTGAAGCATTACTTGACGTGCCCTCCTATTCTAGTTCCGCCGCACAAGGAGAAACCTCTGTTGCTCTATCTCACTGTCAATGATGAAGCCCTAGGGGCTATGTTAGCACAAGAGCAACGAGAGTCCACAAAGGAGAACGCCATTTATTTTGTCAATCGCCGATTCCAAGGAGGCGAAAAGAACTACTCTGTCTTAGAGAAGTCATGTGCAGCATTGGTCTGGGTCACTCAAAAGCTCAAACACTATATGGAAGCTTTTCCGATCAAGCTAGTAGCAAAGGTGGACCCGCTCCGCTACATCTTCGAGAAGCCTTTCATGTCAACAAGAATAGCCAAATGGTACTTCATGCTCGCCGGCTATGATATCACTTACGTCACACTAAAATCCATCAGGGGGAAAGTGTTTAGTGACCAGCTTGCCGAATCCCGTGTGACGAAGTGAAGGGGGAAGATGTACAGTTCCCGACGAGCATTTAATTGTACTGCAACCGAGGAAATTAAGTGGCAACTTTTTTTCGATGGCGCCGCCAATAAACATGGTTTTGGTATAGGAGTATTGCTTGTCGATCCAAAAGACATCTACACTCCCATTTCCATCCGCCTGGAATTCGAAGCTACCAACAACATTGCCGAGTACGAAGCATGTATAGCAGGGCTCGAAGCAGCTCTCGACAGAAACATCACAGAACTAGAAGTATTCGGCGACTCTTTGCTCCTTATCAATCAGCAATCGGGAAAGTGGCGAACCCAAGACCCGACTCTCCAACAGTATGGTCAGCACCTTGAAGAACTGGTTGAACAATTCCAAGAGATCACTTTCAACTACCTGCCAAGGGATAAGAATCGCTTCGCCGATGCACTGGCCACTATAGCTTCATTAGTCGAAATGCCCAAAGGGAAAATGGTGAAACCCTTCAAAATTGCTCGAAGGAACAGTCCGGCATATTGCATGAGTATCGAGATCAACGAGGTTCAAACAAACTCTCCGTGGTATTCGGATATCATGAATTTCCTCAAAGATGGCACTTATCCCGAGAATATCTGTAGATACCCCGGGGGAACCACGGCTTTAGGCTAGAGCGCGTGGTGTTATCCTAGGATGTCTAACTTGTTTTTAGAGTCGCCACCTATGTTTTGAGGAACATAAGAAAAACCTATAGATTGTAGCCTAAGTTTGATTACGAAAACAGAGATTCTTTGTTTTGAGGTTCGGGGGTTAGATTACGAGATGGGAAGTACCGAAACACCCATCTCGCCCAACTAAAGTTGGTCTTGCTTGATCAAAATCTACATGAATGAAAATGTTCTTCTTCTTCTTCTTTAAGTCATGAAAAGGGGGTATTTAAAATGGGATTTGGAATGTAGGAGATGACTCCTTAACCAACCTCAATGAGATGAGGTGATCATTAGAGTCATGTCCCAAAATGATTTGGGTGATTGCACATTTGATTAAAGTAAAAAGAGAGAGGAGATGAAGTAGAAAAGAAAGGAAAAGATGTACTTTTACCTACAATTTGAAGAACTTCAAGTGTTGCTTGATGAGATCCTTGGAGAACCTTTGGAAAGTGATTTTTTGTCTAGTTTTCGATCCAAGTTTTTGATGATTTTTCGATCCTTGAAAATGGAGGTAAAGGGAGGTTTTTATAGGTGAAAGAGGGGTGTTTTTGGTGCCAAAACTCAGTCACCAAGAAATCTTTCCCGGGCAAAATCTTGTAAATTGAGCAAGGGAGGGAATCCTGGCCAGAAATCTGTAACTGACGCCCAGAGAGGCGCGCTTCCTGCCTTGGGGGCGGGAGGCGCGCGCGCCTGGCTCCTCCTGTCGGAGGCGCGCGACTCAGAGAAGGCAATTTTGACAGAATGGACTAGAAAGTCAGCCCTGTCATTCAGTTTAGTCCCTGGACTTAACGAAGTCAGTCAAGAACTTAACGAAAGTGACAGAAACTAACGAGAAACACTTAAAATGGGGAGAAACACAAAATCAAATGTGCAATCGGGGTGAGCGGTCCAAGGCGGGGTGTCTACAGAGCCCCTCGACGAGGTGGATTGCAAAGCAAAACGCGTCGACGAAAGTTAAAAAACACCCGCCGAGGACATCACCAAGAAAAGGAAAAGACTCGATCAAAGCAGGAATTTGAAATTGCGAGAGATAGTGTGTGCGCTCCCTGTGTGAGCGGCTTTTGTTGATAGAGGGGGTGGCATGATCCGTTAGGTGAACCTGCCGGCTGAATGTTTTGAATGAGGCCGTTAGTAAACCTTTTGATGAATTCGTTAGTGAATCCCTTGGATAAGTCCGTTGGTGAACCCTTGTTGACGAATCCGTTAGTGAATCTCTTGGATGAGTCCGTTGGTGAACCCTTGTTGACGAATCCGTTGGTGAATCCGTTTGATGAATCCGTTAGTGAATCCTTGGATGAGTCCGTTGGTGAACCTTGTTGACGAATCCGTTGGTGAATCCGTTTGATGAATCCGTTAGTGAATCCCTTGGATGAGTCCGTTGGTGAACCCTTGTTGACGAATCCGTTGGTGAATCCGTTTGATGAATCCGTTAGTGAATCCCTTGGATGAGTCCGTTGGTGAACCCTTGGATGAGTCCGTTGGTGAACCCTTGTTGACGAATCCGTTGGTGAATCCGTTTGATGAATCCGTTAGTGAATCCCTTGGATGAGTCCGTTGGTGACCCTTTTTTGACGAATCCGTTGGTGAATCCGTTTGATGAATCCGTTAGTGAATCCCTTGGATGAGTCCATTGGTGAACCCTTGTTGACGAATCCGTTGGTGAATCCGTTTGATGAATCCGTTAGTGAATCCCTTGGATGAGTCCGTTGGTGTACCCTTGTTGACGAATCCGTTGGTGAATCTGTTTGATGAATCCGTTAGTGAATCCCTTGGATGAGTCCGTTGGTGAACCCTTTTTGACGAATCCGTTGGTAAATCCGTTTGATGAATCCGTTAGTGAATCCTTGGATGAGTCTGTTGGTGAACCCTTGTTGACGAATCCGTAGGTGAATCCGTTTGATGAATCCGTTAGTGAATCCCTTGGATGAGTCCGTTGGTGAACCCTTGTTGACGAATCCGTGGTGAATCCGTTTGATGAATCCGTTAGTGAATCCCTTGGATGAGTCCGTTGGTGAACCCTTGTTGACGAATCCGTTGGTGAATCCGTTTGATGAATCCGTTAGTGAATCCCTTGGATGAGTCCGTTGGTGAACCCTTGGATGAGTCCGTTGGTGAACCCTTGTTGACGAATCCGTTGGTGAATCCGTTTGATGAATCCGTTAGTGAATCCCTTGGATGAGTCCGTTGGTGAACCCTTTTTTGACGAATCCGTTGGTGAATCCGTTTGATGAATCCGTTAGTGAATCCCTTGGATGAGTCCATTGGTGAACCCTTGTTGACGAATCCGTTGGTGAATCCGTTTGATGAATCCGTTAGTGAATCCCTTGGATGAGTCCGTTGGTGTACCCTTGTTGACGAATCCGTTGGTGAATCTGTTTGATGAATCCGTTAGTGAATCCCTTGGATGAGTCCGTTGGTGAACCTTTTTGACGAATCCGTTGGTAAATCCGTTTGATGAATCCGTTAGTGAATCCCTTGGATGAGTCTGTTGGTGAACCCTTGTTGACGAATCCGTAGGTGAATCCGTTTGATGAATCCGTTAGTGAATCCCTTGGATGAGTCCGTTGGTGAACCCTTGTTGACGAATCCGTTGGTGAATCCGTTTGATGAATCCGTTAGTGAATCCCTTGGATGAGTCCGTTGGTGAACCCTTGTTGACGAATCCGTTGGTGAATCCGTTTGATGAATCCGTTAGTGAATCCCTTGGATGAGTCCGTTGGTGAACCCTTTTTTGACGAATCCGTTGGTGAATCCGTTTGATGAATCCGTTAGTGAATCCCTTGGATGAGTCCGTTGGTGAACCCTTGTTGACGAATCCGTTGGTGAATCCGTTTGATGAATCCGTTAGTGAATCCCTTGGATGAGCCCGTTGGTGAACCCTTGTTGACGAATCCGTTGGTGAATCCGTTTGATGAATCCGTTAGTGAATCCCTTGGATGAGCCCATTGGTGAACCCTTTTTGACGAATCCGTTGGTGAATCCGTTTGATGAATCCGTTAGTGAATCCCTTGGATGAGTCCGTTGATGAACCCTTGTTGACGAATCCGTTGGTGAATCCGTTTGATGAATCCGTTAGTGAATCCCTTGGATGAGTCCGTTGGTGTACCCTTGTTGATGAATCCGTTGGTGAATCTGTTTGATGAATCCGTTAGTGAATCCCTTGGATGAGTCCGTTGGTGAACCCTTTTTTGACGAATCCGTTGGTGAATCCGTTTGATGAATCCGTTAGTGAATCCCTTGGATGAGTCTGTTGGTGAACCCTTGTTGACGAATCCGTTGGTGAATCCGTTTGATGAATCCGTTAGTGAATCCCTTGGATGAGTCCGTTGGTGAACCCTTGTTGACGAATCCGTTGGTGAATCCGTTTGATGAATCCGTTAGTGAATCCCTTGGATGAGTCCGTTGGTGAACCCTTGTTGACGAATCCGTTGGTGAATCCGTTTGATGAATCCGTTAGTGAATCCCTTGGATGAGTCCGTTGGTGAACCCTTGTTGACGAATCCGTTGGTGAATCCGTTTGATGAATCCGTTAGTGAATCCCTTGGATGAGCCCGTTGGTGAACCCTTGTTGACGAATCCGTTGGTGAATCCGTTTGATGAATCCGTTAGTGAATCCCTTGGATGAGCCCGTTGGTGAACCCATTTTGACGAATCCGTTGGTGAATCCGTTTGATGAATCCATTAGTGAATCCCTTGGATGAGTCCGTTGGTGAACCCTTGTTGACGAATCCGTTGGTGAATCCGTTTGATGAATCCGTTAGTGAATCCCTTGGATGAGTCCGTTGGTGAACCTTTTTTGACGAATCCGTTGGTGAATCTGTTTGATGAATCCGTTAGTGAATCCCTTGGATGAGTCCGTTGGTGAACCCTTGTTGACGAATCCGTTGGTGAATCCGTTTGATGAATCCGTTAGTGAATCCCTTGGATGAGCCCGTTGGTGAACCCTTGTTGACGAATCCGTTGGTGAATCCGTTTGATGAATCCGTTAGTGAATCCCTTGGATGAGCCCATTGGTGAACCCTTTTTGACGAATCCGTTGGTGAATCCGTTTGATGAATCCGTTAGTGAATCCCTTGGATGAGTCCGTTGGTGAACCCTTGTTGACGAATCCGTTGGTGAATCCGTTTGATGAATCCGTTAGTGAATCCCTTGGATGAGTCCGTTGGTGTACCCTTGTTGACGAATCCGTTGGTGAATCTGTTTGATGAATCCGTTAGTGAATCCCTTGGATGAGTCCGTTGGTGAACCCTTTTTTGACGAATCCGTTGGTGAATCCGTTTGATGAATCCGTTAGTGAATCCCTTGGATGAGTCTGTTGGTGAACCCTTGTTGACGAATCCGTTGGTGAATCCGTTTGATGAATCCGTTAGTGAATCCCTTGGATGAGTCCGTTGGTGAACCCTTGTTGACGAATCCGTTGGTGAATCCGTTTGATGAATCCGTTAGTGAATCCTTGGATGAGTCCGTTGGTGAACCCTTGTTGACGAATCCGTTGGTGAATCCGTTTGATGAATCCGTTAGTGAATCCCTTGGATGAGTCCGTTGGTGAACCCTTGTTGACGAATCCGTTGGTGAATCCGTTTGATGAATCCGTTAGTGAATCCCTTGGATGAGCCCGTTGGTGAACCCTTGTTGACGAATCCGTTGGTGAATCCGTTTGATGAATCCGTTAGTGAATCCCTTGGATGAGCCCGTTGGTGAACCCTTTTTGACGAATCCGTTGGTGAATCCGTTTGATGAATCCGTTAGTGAATCCCTTGGATGAGTCCGTTGGTGAACCCTTGGATGAGTCCGTTGGTGAACCCTTGTTGACGAATCCGTTGGTGAATCCGTTTGATGAATCCGTTAGTGAATCCCTTGGATGAGTCTGTTGGTGAACCCTTGTTGACGAATCCGTTAGTGAATCCGTTTGACGAAATATTGCTTTGAAGTCTCGTGCCATTTGGAGTCACACTTGACTTTTTTGAATTGTGGGGTACGGGCACAGTTGACCGCGACCAGAAAGATGTTCCTGCTGGGGATGAAATGTTGAGATAGACTCTTGAGGGGGGTGTGGCACCCGTGACAGAACTTAGGGAGTTCGGAATTTTGAAGAGGACAACCTACTTTTGAGTGGGAGTTTCTATCCTACTTTCGATTTTTGACATGCCTTAAGGGCGGACCAGAAAAAGGTGTGCCCAACTGGGTGTCCGAGGATCGGGACAGTGTCTTGATTTTGGCTGGAGATCTCTGACAAGGCCCTTTTCTTGAAGTGATTTAGACCTGGGAGGCGCGCGCCTTCCTATGTAGGCTTGGGACGCGCGCGCGCTTCAGACTGCTGGTGGGTGGCGCGCGCGTCTGGGAGGCGGAATTCCGGGCTTGACATTTGCTGACCAAAAGAGCCCCCAACAGCTATAATATCATCTTCTGTTCGACCACTTGATTCTCACAGCTCCTTTCTGCCATTTTGAACATCATATTATTGCTTAACTTCGCTTGTGATCAACATTTTCCATGGCTTCCAATTCTTTTGCCCTTGATGCCAAGGTCGTTAGTGCGTATGAAAAGGACTTGGGAACTTTTGTGTATTCTTTCAAGACCCATCCCAAGAAGGCCTTCATTAAAGATTTCGGGTTCCGAATTCTTTTCACCTTGCGGACGTTGAAGCCGGATTGGGATTTGTTGAGCGCTGCCGCGGCTTTCTGGGATTGCGACAGCCATACCTTCAACCTTTCAGCTAATGAAATGGTGCCGACTGTTGACGATTTCGGGGCCATCCTTGGCATGCCTTTGGCCGGTCGGATTGCCGTCCCTAAATATCACCGTGGTGCCATCGACTCTTGGGTTGGGTTACTGAATCTCCCCGTTGAGGACGTGAGGAAGATGTTGCATGGTACCGTGATTGACATAACTGAGTTGCCGATGTTCTTCAGTTTACAATCGGAGGACCCGATGGTTCAATCTTTCAAAAGAAATGCCATGGCCGTTTGTCTCTTCAGCGAAGTACTGTTTGTTACACCTTTCGGGACTGCGGACGTGCAGTTGGCTGAGATTATTTTGCAAGCTAAGGAGCAGCAATTTAGTGTAATCCCTCTTATTGTAGGGGAGACATTGCACGGCCTTGATGAGTTACGTAGGACGGGCAAGATGTGTCGGGGAAGCCCTTTGCTCTTGACCATATGGCTCCGAGAACACTTCAAGATTTATTCTCCGGATGGTGATTTGTCTCCTTTTGCCGTTCATAGGAGGAAGTTGTTGATCCGGGATTTATCTGAAGATGATTGGAAGAAATTCTTTGCCTCTAGGGTGACCATTGATATTGAGTGGTTACCTCCATCTTGGGGTCTTCGTCCTTTTGTGGAATGGACTCTTGGTTTTCAGCACGTGGTTGTACCCGGTTTGAGAGATTCTTCGTTTTACCAGCCAGAGCGGGTTCTGCGGCAGTTCGGTCGTCAACAGACAATTCCTTTTCCGAGGGATGGAATGCTTCGTCCAGTTGCTTACATGGGTCCTGGCTCTCGAGTGAGCTTCAGTCGGCTTGGGGAGATGACCGCAATCGTTGGGCTTTCGCTCCTCTGTATCGGGGGAGTGTCTTCCTTCCCGAGAGCTACTTGGACTATTTATTTGGCACCCTTTACCGTGGCACCACTTGGGTTGATGTGCTTCGTGCCGAGTTGTTGGGACAGAGTTTTGAGCCTAGCAGCACTTTGAGATATAGGGAGGCTGCTGCTGATTCGAGTAACATTCTCGCTGACCCTTTCGGTACTCCTTTGGATGACTTTTATGCTAGGAGACGTGTTGCAACACAGAAGGTTTCGGTGCGTATTAGTGCTCCTCCATTACCCAAGAAGAAAAGGATTGAGAGACGATCGGGTGGTCCTTTGAAAGCTAAGAGAAAATTGGATTTTTCTTAGTACCCTAAGAGATTGCAATTAGACCACTTTGTTTTAGGATTTAATATTTTGATGTCTTTTGTTGCTCAATAAATCCGTTGTAATGGTTTGAATAATTCATTGGATGAATAAAAATTGCATTTTGTTATTTGAAGTGAATTGGGTATTTTTGATATGTTTTAGACCGCACCCGAAGGTTGCCTACGTTCCTCCAGTTGAAAGGCTCAGGTCTTCGTAGTTCAAACAAACAAAGACCATTTTTTTTTTTTTTTTTGTTGTGCACCCTGTTTTTTGCCTAGACCGCCCTTTCGGGTTTTCAATCTAGCGGGCTTCTTTTTTGCACGTGCTCTAATTTTTGCCTAGGCCGCCCTTGCGGGTTTTCAACCTAGCGAGCGATTTTTTTTTTTTTTTTTTTTTTTGTTATGGTCTTTGTTTATTAAGCGTAGAACCTCTTGAGCTTGTCGAGGTTGACCTCCTTTGGCAGCTGGTCACCATCTAAATCCACGAGCCGGACTGCACCACCGCTTAGTATCTTTTTGACCACGTACGGACCGATCCATCGGGGTCCCCATTTCCCCAGGGGATTCATGGCATTAGGAGGATGTCGTCTTAAAACCAAATCTCCCACATTGATGTTTCGAGGCTTCACCTTTTTGTTGAAAGCTCTTGCCATCCTTTGCTGATACGCCCTTGTGCGTTCGAGTGCTCTTAACCTTTTCTCGTCGAGCAAGGCTAGTTGTTCATATCGACTTTGCATCCAATCGACCTCGTTGACTTGATTCTCGAGGAGGACCCGTAGAGATGGGACTTCAAGTTCGATAGGGAGTACGGCTTCAGAACCATAGACCAATGCATAAGGATTTTCTCCTGTTGCGGATCGTATTGATGTGCGGTAGCCCCACAATGCTAATGGTAGCTTCTCGGGCCAATCCCTTCCTGTTGAGGCCATTTTCTTGACGATGGTCTCGATGGTCTTATTTGCTGCTTCGACTGCGCCATTTGCTTGGGGCCGGTAAGGAGATGACTTGTGCTTGGTGATCTTGTATTCTACCAAAAGTGCATCCATTTCCTTCTCGAAGTGAGAGCCGTTGTCGGAAATGATTTCACGAGGCACGCCGTATCGGCACATGATATTAATCTTTACAAATTCGGCCGCTTTCTTGGCGTTGAGGGTTCGATAGGCTTGTGCTTCGACCCACTTTGTGAAGTAGTCGACTGCCACTAGGACGAATGACTGCCCATTGCTTCCGGCAGGATGAACTTTACCGATGATGTCTATCCCCCAACAAGAGAAAGGCCAAGGTGTGACCATGTTGTAAAGTTGTGAGGGTGGAGCATGTTGCAGGTTAGCGTGGAATTGGCACTTGGCACACCTTTTGACTTTCTCGATACAGTCTCGTTCCATAGTGCTCCAATAGTAACCAATGCGGAGTATCTTCTTGACTAGCATAAACCCATTCATGTGGGGTCCACACTCTCCTTCGTGCACTTCACACATTATTTCTTGAGCTTCGGCCTCATTGGCGCATAAGAGATTGATCCTGTCGTGGTGCCTTTTATAGACTCGGTCCCCAATCAGTACGTACCGAGAGGCTAACCTTTGCAGAGCTGCTTGAGACTTCTTATTGATGTTCTCGGGATAAGTGTCGTCTTTGAGGAAGTTCATGATATCCGAATACCACGGAGAGTTTGTTTGAACCTCGTTGATCTCGATACTCATGCAATATGCCGGACTGTTCCTTCGAGCAATTTTGAAAGGCTTCACCATTTTCCCTTTGGGCATTTCAACTAATGAAGCTATAGTGGCCAGTGCATCGGCGAAGCGATTCTTATCCCTTGGCAGGTAGTTGAAAGTGATCTCTTGAAATTTTTCAACCAGTTCTTCAAGGTGCTGACCATACTGTTGGAGAGTCGGGTCTTGGGTTCGCCATTTACTCGATTGCTGATTGATAAGGAGCAAAGAGTCGCCGAACACTTCTAGTTCCGTGACGTTTCTTTCGAGAGCTGCTTCGAGCCCTGCTATGCATGCTTCGTACTCGGCAATGTTGTTGGTAGCTTCGAATTCCAGGCTTATGGCAATGGGAGTGTAGATGTCTTTTGGATCGACAAGAAATACCCCTATACCAAAACCGTGTTTATTGGCGGCGCCATCGAAAAAAAGTTGCCACTTGTCTTCTTCGGTTGCAGTACAAATTAAATGCTCGTCGGGGAACTGTGCATCTTCCCCCTTCACTTCGTCACACGGGAATTCGGCAAGCTGGTCACTGAACACTTTCCCCCTGACGGATTTTAGTGTGACGTAAGTGATATCATAGCCAGCGAGCATGAAGTACCATTTGGCTATTCTTGTTGACATGAAAGGCTTCTCGAAGATGTAGCGGAGCGGGTCCACCTTTGCTACTAGCTTGATCGGAAAGGCTTCCATATAGTGTTTGAGCTTTTGAGTGACCCAAACCAATGCTGCACATGACTTCTCTAAGACAGAGTAGTTCTTTTCGCCTCCTTGGAATCGGCGACTGACAAAATAAATGGCGTTCTCCTTTGTGGACTCTCGTTGCTCTTGTGCTAACATAGCCCCTAGGGCTTCATCATTGACAGTGAGATAAAGCAACAGAGGTTTCTCCTTGTGCGGCGGAACTAGAACAGGAGGGCACGTCAAGTAATGCTTTACTTGATCGAAGGCTTCATGGCACGCGTCGGTCCATTCTAGAGCCACATTCTTCTTGAGTAGCTTGAAGATTGGCTCGCACATAGAAGTGAGTTGGTGCACAAACCGACTGATGTATTGTAGTCTTCCCATGAACCTTTAATCTCTTTCTGCGTCTTTGGAGGAGGCATGTCAATGATTGCCTTGATTTTGGAGGGGTCTACTTCGATTCCCCTTTAAGTGACCATATAACCAAGAACTTTGCCTCGGATAACCCCGAATGTGCACTTTGCAGGGTTGAGCCTCATCTTGTGTTGACGAAGCCTTTCGAAGAACTTGCGGAGATCGATTAGGTGTTGACCATCGGTTCCTTTGGAGTGAATGATCATGTCGTCCACATAGACCTCGATTTCTTTGTGAATTATATCGTGGAACAAATCTGTCACGGCTCTTTGGTAGGAAGCCCCAGCATTTCTTAACCCAAATGGCATGACTGTGTAGCAAAAGGTACCCCACGGTGTTGTGAAGGCTGTCTTATGTTGATCTTCCTCGGCCATAAGAATCTGATTGTACCCAGCGAACCCATCCACGAATGAGCGAACCTCGTAGGCAGCAGTGGAGTCGACTAGCATGTCGATATTAGGGAGTGGAAAATCATCCTTTGGGGAAGCTTTGTTTAAATCCCGGAAGTCTACACAAACTCGAACCTTGCCGTTCGCCTTCCTGACTGTCACAATGTTGGCTAACCATGTCGGATACTCGATAACCTTGATTAAACCCACACTGAGGAGCTTCTCAATCTCTTCTTTGACCTGCAGAGACCATTCTGGCTTGATCTTTCTGAGCTTCTGCTTTACTGGCCTGGTACCTTCTCTGATCGGAATCCTGTGCTCCGCTACCTTTCTGTCTAAACCCGGCATGTCTTTGTATGACCATGCGAACACATCCACGAACTCCCGTAGTAATGCAGTCAATCTGTCTTTGTCGTCTCCCTTGAAGAAGCTTCCAATCTTAGTTTCTTTTGGCTCTTCTTCGGTACCCAGATTAACAACATGCAATTCTTCGTCAGCCTTTGGACCATTCTCGCCACGACTACGGACTTGTTGAGCAAGTTCATTTAAGTATGTTGTGTTTTCGTGGTCTATTTCATCATAATTTGAATCGTTATTAACTTGTTTGTTAAGTTCATTATTAGTTAATTCATCATTTATGATGTTTTCAATCTCAGGGTACTCAAAAATATCAAATTTTTCATTAGCAAAGAAAGGAAACACACGCTCGGCTATGGCCTCCAAATCCTCTTGGGTGAGGGTATTAGAGACACTCTCGGACTCGAAGGTAAGTGTGAGCTGCTCTTCCTTTGTTGCTGTGCGGGGTATGCAACCCATTTCTTGGACTAAGAATTCCTCGGATACCACGGGCCCTTTTGTTGAATACCAATTGTTGATCGGCTCGGAGCTTGGCGGGATCTCACTGATAGTTTCGTTCATGATGACGGTGTCATGGATGGCGTTAACTTGGCATTCATTCATCATGGAAAGCTCTTCAAACATGGAGGCTAAATCTGTCAGTTCTTCCCCCACGGTGATTTCTGTCTCAGACTCTATAGTCATCTTCCTCCCCCATCATTCACGGGGCGACATGGGAGTTGGTTCTCTTTCGGATATCTGGACCTCACAATCGGAGAAGATTTCGAGGCCGGGCTTTTTGACACCTTTATTATTAACCCACGGCTCGGGAAAGATCATGTATGGAACGTCTTCCCCTTGGCGGACAAAATAACCATTCAACGTCTTGCGATAAGGTCTTAGATTAGGGACTTCATACCTACGGCCTTCTTTACGAGCTCGGGCCTTTTCGTTCTTGATCGCTTGCTCTTGTTTCAAGTCTTCTTTGGAAGGCTCATACCCCAAACCGAAGGTGTTCTTGACAAATGGGACTTGCACGGGATGTAGGATTCCTTGCTGATATTTCCCTAAGCCTAAACCAGGGAAGTAGTCCATATTCCTCATCATGCGGAGGACTTTGTGATTGCTGGGGGTCCATGATCCGTTTCCCCCTTCTTTGTCAATGGCGTTGATTGAGACGCCGGAGAGAGTGGAGTCTGGTAGGCCATGCTGAACTTGGTGGACGGGCTCACCTTTTCTGTGGATAGTGATGTTTTCAGCCATTACGGTCACTATTTCATCACCATTTCGGATCTTGACACATTGGTGGAGAGTTGACGGTACGGTATTAGCACTGTGAATCCATGGTCGACCCAACAGTAAGTTGAACGAGGCCGAGATATCAAGCACTTGGAATGGAACGGACATGACCATGCTCCCAAACTCAATGTCTATTTCGATCATACCCATGACTGTACGGGCGGTGCTGTCATAACCTCGGATTACTTGAGTAGAAGGCTTCAAATCGGAATCCTTGAGCCCCAGTATGCCCATGATTCTACCAGGCATGAGATTGAGTGCGGAACCACCGTCCACTAAGACTCTTGAGACGGGCCTCCCCCTTGCTCGTACCTTGAGGTAAATAGCTTCGTTGTGGTCGGAACCAAACGGTGGAAGGTCCATATCGGCAAAGGTGATGACGTTGCCAAAGTGAATGTGACCAATCATTGCCGTGAGGTCCTCGGGAGAAGTATCGGGAGAGACTGATGTATCATCGAGATTGCGGATGACAAGATCTCGGTGTTTCTTTGAGGATGCAATGAGGTCCCAAATAGAGATGTTGGCTTGAGTTTTCTTGAGTTGGACAAGTAGAGGATCTTCGGGAGCGTTGTGAGCTTGCGGCTTTTGAGAAGAGGAGCTCGGTGTGGAAGTGGAAGGGTTGCTTGCTATGACTCGACCAGATCGAGTTAGCATGTTGACGTTCCCATCTTGCTTCTTTTTCCTATTCTCTAGTACTTCCCTCATTACTTCATCGTAAGTCACTACATAACAAGAATTGTCAAGTTTATTCATAACATTGGGGGCCCCATTCACAATTGGGATTGAATGGGTGGCCCCTCGAGTTCTCCTATCTCTATTACATTGACATGCTCGTCATTAGTCACTACAAATTCTTTCTTATCTATAAGATCTTGAATGACATTGCGGAGAACGAAGCAATCCTCGGTGGTGTGGCCACTATATTGGTGGTAGCCACAATATTTGTGGTGAGCATGATTGGGGTTGATCGTCTTGGGTTGGTACCCTTGCACGGGTGTGACTTGACCCTTTGCCTTGAGGACCTCGAACACTTCGGTTTGAGTCATGCCTTGGAGAGGCGTGTAGACACGGTCACTTCGGGGCTTCTTCCCTTGAGGCGGAGGAACCCTTTTGTAATTCCCCTTGTCAATAGTGACGGCGTTGACCGAGGCCTCTTTTGTGGAGTTGGAAGCGGCCTTGTAGCGGTAAGTAGGAGTGGTCTTCTTAATCTCCTTGAGCAAGTCATCCATGCGTACCCCCGCCTCATACATTTGGGAGAAGTCGGAGTAGCAAGCCCCACTTAGGTGAGTGCGGAGATCAATCTTGAGACACTTGAGAAATATGTCCATTTGCTCTTTTGTGTTTGGCCTCTCAACAATTTCAGAGAGTTTGTCATTCCATCTCCTTGTGAAGTCGATGAAGGACTCATTGTCTCGTTGAGTAGTGTTCTCTAGCTCTTTCCTTGTGGGCCGGTGAGTGGTGTTGCCTTGGTATTGGTTCTTGAAGGCAAGCATGGCGGAGTCCCAATCAAGACGGACAGTGAGCGGGAGAGTAGCATACCAATCTTTTGCCGCCCCCTCGAGAGTGAGAGGAAAGCATTGAGCCATCACCTTGGTGGAGACCTTCTTTGGAACCATTGCCCAAATATAAGTCTCAATGTGAGCCATAGGACAAGAGTTGCCCTTGAATTTGCTTATGTCGGGCATCTTGAACTTATCGGGAAGAGCGGCCATAGTACTCATGAGGATGGATGATTGATAAAGGCTTGTGTCGGAGCCTTTCCCCATGTTGAGCCCATTGAATCTTTGGTCGATGTAGGTCATGATAGAATCCACCATTTTGGGCTCATTGTTCTCGGAACTTGGTTCCCCCATTTTCTTGGTGCGGGTGTTGACATAAGGACTCTTTAACAAACCCTCGATCCATTCGGATTCATCATCATTGTTCTTGTTCTTTCCCTTGGCAAGGTTGGTGAGCTTTTCTTTCATTAGCTCCATTTCGGCCTCGTGGGCCTCCCTTTGGCTGTCGAGGTGGGATTGCCAAATGTCGTCTTTGCTTTGTGCCTCCTTGTTAAGGGTGGAGACTTGCTCTTGGAGGAGTTGGACCATAGTTGAGAGCTGTTCGAGAGACATGGTGTTGCTGCTGCCGGTCATGGTTGATGTTGGAGCTGTTGGAGTGATCTCTTCACGGACTAACCGATTTGCTGAATCCCGGTAGACTTTGTAAGTACCAATTGAACCTATATTGCAGAAGAGGCCCTTGTCAGTCTTGAGTAACACTTGCGGTCCATGAAGAGGCTTAGAACACACAGTTGGGCACACGACTCGAACCACATAAGAAAAGACTCTTTTTTTTTTATATATAAGTCGGAGGGAATGAATCCCTTTTGGGGTTTCTAAGAAAATAATGGAATCGTCACACTAGTATATAGACCATCTCGCGGTCCCATATACTCATCGGATTCCATCGCGCTTGTGAATCCTACATGTATCGGGATTAAGCTAAATTAATGTAGTAAAGCATACATGCGGGGACGGATTTTTATTTTCGTCCAAAATAACCACTTTTGGGGACAGATTTTTATTGCGTCCCTTTCAACAAGTTGGCATGTATGATTTGAAGACATTAGTTTAGGGAAATCTCGGTACATGGAAACCGACTTGAGTCACGGAGTGTTAGACCCTAACTAGAATTGTGTGGTTTGTGCTCGGCTTGAATATGAGGCTCAAAGGTCACCCCCGGCATGTAGTCTTGAACTACGCCACGGGCTGAGGTTTACCGCTTCGAAAGAGCCAAGGTCTGGTGGAGCTTGAAACTTTCTAGGACGGGCCTCGACGGGTTTGGGGTTGGACTTGTGCGACTCGATAGTGAGCAGTTCATAGGAATATGTGCATGTAGTGTGAGGTCTAACAAGTGACAATTTTTTTTTTTTATTTATTTATTTTTTTTTGAAAAGAAAGAAAAACACACAAAACACATAAGCACATAAAATTACAACTCCCGAATCACCCGTGTGACCGGTAAATAAAACACAAAATTAAAACAGTCCGAGGGTTCGATTCTGTTCTGATGCAGGCAACTGTGCCCACACCCCACTGTTCTGCTCAGTCACTGAAACCTGTTTCTGTTCTGGAAACCAACCCAGAAGCGTGCGCCTCTGAGTGCTGATGTGGGACGCGCGCGCATGGCGCAATGCTTATGGGAGGCGCGCGCTTCTGGGGCACACCTGTCAGAATGTCAGACTTTGGACTCAGGGGATTGCCCTGGTCCCATGTTCATATTGTAACCCGTGCAAAAGTGATTAGTGCAGAATAACAGAAGAAGAACATGAAGAAGTGGGCGATTCTGGTTCTTGATGCGGGATGCGAGCGCCTTAGGCTTAAAAGGCCAGACGCGCGCGCCTCCCTTATCAGGAAACAGAATGCCCAGAAAAGATGTAGATTTCGATCAGAATGCAAGTTTAACCCTCAAATACTCCCCAGCAGAGTCGCCACTGTAGATACCCCGGGGGAACCACGGCTTTAGGCTAGAGCGCGTGGTGTTATCCTAGGATGTCTAACTTGTTTTAGAGTCGCCACCTATGTTTTGAGGAACATAAGAAAAACCTATAGATTGTAGCCTAAGTTTGATTACGAAAACAGAGATTCTTTGTTTTGAGGTTCGGGGGTTAGATTACGAGATGGGAAGTACCGAAACACCCATCTCGCCCAACTAAAGTTGGTCTTGCTTGATCAAAATCTATATGAATGAAAATGTTCTTCTTCTTCTTCTTTAAGTCATGAAAAGGGGGGATTTAAAATGGGATTTGGAATGTAGGAGATGACTCCTTAACCAACCTCAATGAGATGAGGTGATCATTAGAGTCATGTCCCAAAATGATTTGGGTGATTGCACATTTGATTAAAGTAAAAAGAGAGAGGAGATGAAGTAGAAAAGAAAGGAAAAGATGTACTTTTACCTACAATTTGAAGAACTTCAAGTGTTGCTTGATGAGATCCTTGGAGAACTTTTGGAAAGTGATTTTTTGTCTAGTTTTCGATCCAAGTTTTCGATGATTTTTTGATCCTTGAAAATGGAGGTAAAGGGAGGTTTTTATAGGTGAAATAGGGGTGTTTTTGGTGCCAAAACTCAGTCACCAAGAAATCCTTCCCGGGCAAAATCTTGTAAATTGAGCAAGGGAGGGAATCCTGGCCAGAAATCTGTAACTGACGCCCAGAGGCGCGCGCTTCCTGCCTTGGGGGCGGGAGGCGCGCGCGCCTGGCTCCTCCTGTCGGAGGCGCGCGACTCAGAGAAGGCAATTTTGACATAATGGACTAGAAAGTCAGCCCTGTCATTCAGTTTGGTCCCTGGACTTAACGAAGTCAGACAAGAACTTAACGGAAGTGACAGAAACTAACGAGAAACACTTAAAATGGGGAGAAACACAAAATCAAATGTGCAATCGGGGTGAGCGGTCCAAGGCGGGGTGTCTACAATATCAATAAGAAGTCTCAAGCAGCTCTGCAAAGGTTAGCCTCTCGGTACGTACTGATTGGGGACCGAGTCTATAAAAGGCACCACGACAGGATCAATCTCTTATGCGCCAATGAGGCCGAAGCTCAAGAAATAATGTGTGAAGTGCACGAAGGAGAGTGTGGACCCCACATGAATGGGTTTATGCTAGTCAAGAAGATACTCCGCATTGGTTACTATTGGAGCACTATGGAACGAGACTGTATCGAGAAAGTCAAAAGGTGTGCTAAGTGCCAATTCCACGCTAATCTGCAACATGCTCCGCCCTCACAACTTTACAACATGGCCACACCTTGACCTTTCTCTTGTTGGGGGATAGACATCATCGGTAAAGTTCATCCTGCCGGGAGCAATGGGCAGTCATTCGTCCTAGTGGCAGTCGACTACTTCACAAAGTGGGTCGAAGCACAAGCCTATCGGACCCTCAACGCCAAGAAAGTGGCCGAATTTGTAAAGATTAATATCATGTGCCGATACGGCGTGCCTCATGAAATCATTCCCGACAACGGCTCTCACTTTGAGAAATAAATGGATGCACTTTTGGTAGAATACAAGATCACCAAGCACAAGTCATCTCCTTACCGTCCCCAAGCAAATGGCGCGGTCGAAGCAGCAAATAAAACCATCGAGACCATCGTCAAGAAAATGGCCTCAACAGGAAGGGATTGGCCCGAGAAGCTACCTCTAGCATTGTGGGGCTACCGCACATCAATACGGTCTGCAACAGGAGAAACTCCCTATACATTAGTCTATGGTTCTGAAGCCGTACTCCCTATCGAACTTGAAGTCCCATCTCTACGGGTCCTCCTTGAGAATCAAGTCAACGAGGTCGACTGGATGCAAAGTCGATATGAACAACTAGCCTTGCTCGACGAGAAAAGGTTAAGAGTACTCGAACGCACAAGGGCGTATCAGCAAAGGATGGCAAGAGCTTTCAACAAAAAGGTGAAGCCTCGAAACATCAATGCGGGAGATTTGGTCTTAAGACAACATCCTCCTAATTCCATGAATCCTCTGGGGAAATGGGGGCCCCGATGGATCGGTTCGTACGTGGCCGGCTCGTGGATTTAGATGGTGACTAGCTGCCAAAGGAGGTCAACCTCGACAAGCTCAAGAGGTTCTACGCTTAATAAACAAAGACCATAACAAAAAAAAAAAAAAAAAAAAAAAAAAAAAAAAATTGCTCGCTAGGTTGAAAACCCGCAAGGGCGGCCTAGGCAAAAATTAGAGCACGTGCAAAAAAGAAGCCCGCTAGATTGAAAACCCGAAAGGGCGGTCTAGGCAAAAAACAGGGTGCACACAAAAAAAAAATAAAAAAAATGGTCTTTGTTTGTTTGAACTACGAAGACCTGAGCCTCCCAACTGGAGGAACGTAGGCAACATTCGGGTGCGGTCTAAAACATATCAAAAATACCCAATTCACTTCAAATAACAAAATTCAATTCTTATTCATTCAATGAATTATTCGAGCCATTACAACGGATTTATTGAGCAACAAAAGACATCAAAATATTAAATCCTAAAACAAAGTGGTCTAATTGCAATCTCTTAGGGTACTAAGAAAAATCCAATTTTCTCTTAGCTTTCAAAGGACCACCCGATCATCTCTCAATCCTTTTCTTCTTGGGTAACAAAGGGGCACTAATACGCACCGAAACCTTCTGTGTTGCAACACGTCTCCTAGCATAAAAGTCATCCAAAGGAGTACCGAAAGGGTCAGCGAGAATGTTACTCGAATCAGCAGCAGCCTCCCTATATCTCAAAGTGCTGCTAGGCTCAAAACCCTTTCCCAACAACTCGGCACGAAGCACATCAACCCAAGTGATGCCACGGTAAAGGGTGCCAAATAAATAATCCAAGTAGCTCTCGGGAAGGAAGACACTCCCCCGATGCAGAGGAGCAAAAGCCCAACGGTTGCGGTCATCTCCCCAAGCCGACTGAAGCTCACTCGAGAAGTCAGGACCCATGTAAGCAACTGGACGAAGCATTCCGTCCCTCGGGAAAGGAATTGTCTGTTGGCGACCGAACTGCCGCAGAACCCGCTCTGGCTGGTAAAATGAAGAATCTCTCAAACCGGTACAACCACGTGCTGAAAACCAAGAGTCCACTCCACAAAAGGACGAAGACCCCAAGAAGAAGGACACCACTCAATATCAACGGTCACCCGAGAGGCAAAGAATTTCTTCCAACCATCTTCAGATAAATCCCGGGTTAACAGCTTCCTCCTATGAACAGCAAAGGGAGACAAATCACCATCCGGGGAATAAATCTTGAAGTGTTCCCGGAGCCATATGGTCAAGAGCAAAGGGCTTCCCCGACACATCTTGCCCATCCTATGTAACTCATCAAGGCCGTGCAACGTCTCCCCTACGATAAGAGGGATTATACTAAATTGTTGCTCCTTGGCTTGCAAAATAATCTCAGCCAAATGCGCATCCGCACTCCCGAAGGGTGCAACAAACAGTACTTCACTAAAGAGGAAAGCGGCCATGGCATTCCTCTTGAAAGATTGAACCACCGGATCCTCCGAGTGTAAACTGAAGAACATCGGCAACTCAGTTATGTCGACCACAATACCGTGCAACATCTTCCTCACATCCTCAACAGGGAGATTCAGTAACTCAACCCAAGAGTCAATGGCACGGTTACAGAAAATTTTACTCCCAAAATTGCCGCAATGACCGAAGCCATGAAAGTTCAAACCAACCGCATTGAAGTCAACAACGTCAGAATTGAAGGACAATCTACCAAGATTGACCTCCTATCCAACCGCATCAATACGGTAATGAACAGGCTTAATCGACAAGGCGTGGTTCAAGCTGCGCAGGAAGCTTTTCAACCTCCTGAAGCAGGTCACGGCAATGTTCAAGCTCACGGTGAAGAGGAAGAAGAAGATGGAGTCACTGCTCCAGTCATGATTCCAGGATTGAATTTCCCAGCTTACCGCTTTCCTCTTGCCGCAAAATTCATTGAAGACCTCATCGATATTGACCGCATTTGATATGACCGTATGTGGTCATTTGAAACATTTTATGTTTAAATGTTTAAAACAATTTTCTGTTTTTACTTTGGGTCTGTAACTTGACAAATATTTCTCTTTTGTGACCTTACTCCTTTGCCTCAATGATTATATTATTTGGAGTATGTTTATTGTGTTTGATGCATCTCTATCCTTCTTTGATTATTTATCTTGAAATGCTTCAAATATTATTTCTATCTTCTAGGATTAGTAATTTGTTTTTCTTTTTAGGATGATAGAAATCTATGACATTGGCTTAGTGTGTGCATTGACTTGGGGCATGACATTAATAAAATGATTATTCTTAAAAACATGTTTTTACCAAGTACAATGAAATAGCCTTTGTTATAGTAGGTAATGGTCTCAATCAAATAGGGGGAGATTGTTGGGTATGCTTATTATAAACCACTCTTATTACCTTAATTTGATTGATCCCATAACCTAATTTTACTCTTTGTGGACTTTAGGATATATTGTAAGAAGTACTTGTACTTCATTTAGAATAGTCCACTTTCTAGCTTGATAGGCTTAGCAGATTAGGACCCTAAATTTTTCTAAGTCTGGAGATGTGTGGCAAGTACTCAACCTACCGCATGAATACATCTACCGCATGCTCCATGCTTGCCGCAAAAATCAACTTAACTCATGCAAGACATCGACCGCATAATGCAAGCCTACCGCATGACTTATTCGACCGCATGTAACCAGAGTTGAATAAACTCAAGTTTGGTTCAAACTTAACCATGGTCACACGTGTGTCCAAAACCTTGGTTAGTTTAGAACGTTGCAAATTCAAAATTCAAATTTGAATACAACTGTCATCATAGTACAGTTGGACCACCATGACTCTGCAACAAAAGGACAACTCAGAATGAGCTCCAATTAGAAATCAACAGCTCATTGTCCTCCAAACTTGCCCTCCAAGAATTCAAACGGCTAGTTTCTCCTTCAAGGCTATAAATAGTCCTTGTGTTCTTCATTAAAAAAAAAATCTGAGATTCTAAGAGAGAAATTGCTGTTGAAATTCTTGGTGATTGAAGATCATATTCAAGATTTCCAGAATCCTTAGAATCTTCAAGCACTCAACCTTCAAGTCTTCAACAAATCTCCAGCAACCTTCAAGATCAAATCTCAAGCCTCTCACACAAGATTCATTACGCTCTAAAATCATATAGATTCCAAAGAGCTTTTGATTCTTACACACACACTCACCCGATTGATCAATCACATAGATTGTATCATTAGGGATACACTGGTCTAAGTCTAGGATTTGAACTTCATAGAAATAGGTGTTGATTCAATACTTCATCTCTGTAATCTGTACTCAAGAATCAATATATACCTCATTCAAAATCCAAGACTGACCATCTTGGTAAAGGACGTAGATCTTTTAACAGATCGAACCTTTCCAAATCATTGTGTTCTTTACTTACTGCACTTTACCTTTCTGCAAATTCACTTTAAGTCTTGTTTATCTTGTTCATATTGTTCTTCACTTGTTCATATTAATCTTGTTTGTCTTTTAGTGTTTGATCTTTCAGATTTAAGAACAATTGTGAATTGTGTTTGCTTGTCTACCTCATTGCCTAAGTTAAAATCTGACTTACTTATCATTTGCCTAAAATCTCTAAGACACAAGTTTTCAATCTCTCACCAACCTACCGCATACACACCGACCGCACGCTCACCAACCGCACACTAAACCTACCGCATTAAACTCATCAAAAACAACTATAAACTTGTTTCAACGAAAACTTCCGCTGTGCATTTTATACTTGACCGCGTGGTTTTTATCTACCGCAAAATTCAAGTGTAAGCATAAAGGTTGAATTTTGAAAAAGGGTTGAAATTTTAAATAGGCTATTCACCCCCCCCCCCTCTAGCCTCTTTTCATACCCTTGTTGTGTCTCTGGGACCAACAAGTGGTATCAGAGCAAACACCTTTATAAAACTTCTGTTTTTCAAGCTTAACAGCTTGGGTGCCGATTCAAAATGGCAAGTCAGAAAACTATGGCAACGGTTAACTTCATTCACGTTCCAGCGTTCGACGAAGATAATTTTGACGTATGGAAGCACATCATTCTAACTCAGTTCTACTCCATGGACGAGCAACTTGGTGATTGTCTTACCATTGGACCATACTTCCCAATGAAAGCTAATCCGGATCCAGAAACCAATGGTGCAAATCCGACTATCAAGAAACCAAAAGCTGAATGGACAGATGAAGAGAAAAGACTGGTTGGAATGGATGTGAAAGCAAAAAGTATACTTCTAAGTACCTTGAGTACGTCACAGCGTCGACAGATCATGGAATGTTCTACTGCAAAAGAACTTTGGGATGCAATTGAAGATTACATTGAAGGAGATCAAGCTTGCAAGGAAAGCAAAAAGTTTGCAATTCAAAGAAGATTCAACAACTTTGCTAAGATCCCCGGTGAATCACTAAGAGCCACTTATGATCGTTATTGTGAGATCGTGAGTACCTATACAGCACTCGGAAAGAAGCTCACCAAGAAAGAAATCAATGTTAATTTTCTTGCTGCTCTTGGTTCACAATATCTACACAAAGGAAACACTCTTGAAGATACCAAGCTACTAGATGATATGTCTCTCAGAAGCCTCTATGCCAACCTCAAGGTCTTTGATATCAAGCTTAACAACATTGCTGAAATGGAAGGAAAAACAAAGAGCTTATCGTTGGTTGCTCAAAAGGAAGAAGTGATTGAGGAAGAAGATCCAAAAATCTCCACATCAGATTTACTTGATATGGATGATGATGATTTTGCTATGTTCGTGAAAACATTCCAAAAGTTCAGAAAGACAGCAAGACCCGGATCAACAAGCAAAGCTCCAACAAGGTTTTCAAGGAGCAGCCCTTCAAAGAAGAAAGAGAACTTCAACTTATCCAAGAAGAAAGAAGATCTAGTTTGTTTTAATTGCAGGAAACCAGGTCACTTCGCATCAGAATGTCCAATTCCCAAGTATGAGTATATGAAGAAGAAAAGTAACTTTACTCCAAGGTATTCAAAGCAAAAGGGAATGATGGCTGAAAAAGACTCTACCTCAAAAGAGTTAGCTACGTGGATAGAGTCAGACTCTGATGAAAGCGATGAGGATTCTGAAGAAGGTCACATTTGTTTGGTCGTTCAGTCCGATGATGAGGATGATAATAAAAGTCATCGCTCACCAAATGCAAAACCTAAACGGATAAGTTATACGGCCGATGAACTTGCTGAAAAAGGATTCCTAACTCCGGTTCAAAAGAATGGTGATCTTCTATTTTCAAGATGTGATGTGAGTGCAGCAAAGAAGGCTCTACTAAACCCCAAAGTGAAGGAAGTTCTGTCTACCACACCTCAAGTCAAGTTTGACATTTCCCCCGATGAACAAGAAAAGATGTTTGCAAAAGCTGAACAGGTAATTAGTAAATTCTCTGGCATAAAGGAAGCTTTAGCACTTTCAACTGAAGAAATTTCCCAGCTTAAGACGGAGAAATCTCTACTAAGATCTGAACTCACCCTCCTTAAGGAGCAGATCAAGAGCATGACTCCTCTTACTGATCGAAACCGTTTCTTAGAAGAACAAAATGCTATATTTAAAGTTAAAAACGATGAATTGGTTGCTAAGATAAATGAATTGAAAAAGATCACTAGTGAGTGGACCAATTCTCGTGTCACTATGGAACAAATCTTAGAATCCCAAAAGCCTAGTGGTGATAAGGAAGGCTTAGGATTTCAAACTAGTGACAACTTTAAATGTGCATCTTGTTGTGAAAGAGATGAGAAATTTACCCAGCAAACTTTGGAAGGGTCGAAGGCTAAACATCATGTTTCAAAGGGTGTAGGACAAGAACCAAAGAATAAACTAGAGTTCAACTATGTCTACCCTAAGAAACAAACTGGCAAGGCAAAGATGAAAGGTATTACCGTGGATGAACCTACCGCAGAGTCTACCTCATGCGGCAAGGCAGAGTCTTCCTACAGCAGAATCCTACCGCGGCAGATTACCTTTCATGGTAAGTCGACCGCATATGGTGGAAATGCAGCAAAGTTCAAAAGGATGAACTTTGTAAAGGAGACCGCATCCACACCTATAAACGATGTTGTGCTGAAGACCGTGACAAAGTTTGTTAACCCTCAGTTGGGTGGCTTCCACCATTGTTCTGTGTGTGATGATTATGGTCACAAGGCTGCTGAATGTCTTTTAAGATTCACACCAAATCCCAGAAGTCTTAAACCCCCTTCTGTGAGGCAAGTGTGGGTTGTTAAAAGTTGCTAACCCTTTGGACCCAAAAGAATAAAAGGGGACCTTGTTCTTAAATGTTTATTTTGTAGGTTCTCTGCTTAATGGCTGGACTCTCCAAGGATAGATCAAGTTTATGGTATCTCGATAGTGGCTGTTCAAGGCACATGACCGGAGATATCAACTTATTGGAAGATGTCCGTGAAGAAAAAGGGCCATCAGTAACCTTTGGAGATAATAACAAAGGAAAGACTGTAGGATATGGAGTCATTCGTAAAGGAAAAATCACCATCCAAGAAGTCTCTCTAGTTATTGGACTACAACACAATCTACTCTCAATATCTCAGTTCTGCGACAAAAGATTGCAATGCCACTTCACTTCAAATTTTTGTCTCATCAAAGATGGCATATCCGGCGTCACTTTGCTCAAAGGGATTCGTAAGAAAAATGTTTATGTTGTTGATTTTAATTCATCTTGCATTTCTTCTAATCTCTGTTTTGTAGCAAAGAATGTTAGTGAAAATAGTTGGCTGTGGCATAAAAGACTAAGTCACTTAAACTTCAAGTATCTTTCCAAGATTGGGAGAGAAAATCTAGTTCGTGGTCTACCCAAAGTAGCTGATCACCACGATGAGAAGTGCACAGCATGTCAACTAGGCAAACAACCAAAAGCATCTTTCTCCAGTAAGACGACACCTTCAACTTCTAGATGTTTGCAACTACTTCATATGGACCTGTTTGGACCTGTTTCTATCGCAAGTATTCGAGGAAATAGATATTCCTTAGTTGTGGTAGATGACTACTCAAGATATACGTGGGTCGAGATGATGAGCTCCAAAGATGATTGTTATGACATTTTGACCGCACTCTTTAGACAGCTCCAAACACAAAAAGAAGATGACATCGTTAGTGTTCGATCTGACAACGGTACAGAATTCAAGAACAACGGTGTTGCTCAATACTGTGATGATCATGGTATTGACCACAACTTCTCTGCTGCTGGAATTCCACAACAAAACGGTGTAGTGGAAAGAAAGAATAGAACGTTGATAGAGGCCGGAAAGACAATGATTGCTGAAGCAAAGCTACCTCAATATTTTTGGGCTGAAGCCGTCAACACAGCATGCTTCACTCAAAATAGATCCCTCATCAATAAGACCTACAGCAAAACTCCTTATGAACTTTGGAGAGGAAGAACCCCCCAACATAGCATACTTCAAGATATTTTGATGCAAATGCTTTATACTCTACAACGGTAAAGAACATCGAGGTAAATTTGCTCCTAAAGCCGATGAAGGTATATTTATTGGGTATGCTAAACACTCAAAAGCTTTTCGTGTATTTAATAAAACCACTCTTAAGATAGTTGAATCTGCTGCTACCTCAAATGGAGTTGAATTTGAGACACCCATAAATGTGGAAGAACCTATCCCTCAAATTACTTATGATTGGGATGGATCAAATGATGTACCACTAGAAGACTTACAACCACCAACAACTCAACCAAACTTACCTCAAGAAGTTCGTGAGGTTAGAGATCACCCAATTCAGAATATCATTGGTGATTTGCATTCTGGTGTTAGAACAAGAAGATCAAACTATGATGCACTTAACGCATTCATATCTCAAGTTGAACCTAAGAAAGTTGATGAAGCACTCCAGGACTCAAGTTGGGTTGTGGCTATGCAAGAAGAGCTCAACCAATTTGAAAGATGTAAAGTTTGGACCTTGGTTCCAAGGCCACAAGATCAAGGAGTGATTGGTACAAAGTGGGTGTTCCGAAACAAGATGGACGAGAATGGAAGCATCACAAGGAACAAAGCTAGGTTGGTTGCACAAGGATATAGACAAGAAGAAGGCATTGATTATGATGAAACATTTTCCCCCGTTGCAAGACTCGAAGCTATAAGGATGTTCTTAGCTTATGCCTCTTACAAAAGATTCAAGCTATATCAAATGGATGTGAAGAGTGCATTTCTCAACGGAGAACTTCAAGAAACCGTCTTTGTTGCTCAACCGCCCGGATTTGAAGATCCCAAATTTCCAAATCATGTCTACAAACTCCGTAAAGACTTGTATGGACTCAAACAAGCTCCACGAGCATGGTATGATACTCTATCTAAGTTTCTCCTTGAAAAGGGATTCAAGCGTGGTAAGATCGACACAACTTTATTCATTGCTAAATATAATGATCATACTTTACTTGTTCAAATATATGTAGATGATATTATTTTTTGTTCTACTAATGAATTGTTGTGTAAGCGTTTTGAGAAACTCATGAAAAGAAAATTTGAGATGAGCATGATGGGAGAATTGACATTCTTCCTTGGACTTCAAATTAAACAATGTGCTGAAGGCATCTTCCTCAACCAAGCAAAGTACACAAGAGATCTTATCAAGAAATTTGGACTTGAAAATGCAAAGGCATACGACACTCCTATGGCTACTGGTAACAAGCTAGATAAAGACTTGAAAGGTAAGAAGGTTGATCAAACCTTATATCGAGGTATGATTGGCTCTCTCCTATACTTAACTGCTAGTAGGCCAGATATCATGTTTAGTGTTTGCGTTTGTGCTCGTTATCAAGCTGATCCTAGAGAAGCACATCTTATTGCTGTTAAACGAATTATTCGATATCTATCTGGGACTATTAACCTTGGACTTTGGTACTCCAAAGATTCAACTTTTGATCTTATAGGTTACTCAGATGCAGATTATGCAGCATGTACCATTGACAGGAAAAGCACAAGTGGAACTTGTCATTTCCTTGGAAATCGACTAGTTTCATGGGCAAGCAAGAAACAAGCCTCAGTCTCTGTATCTACCACAGAAGTTGAATATATAGCTGCTGGAAGCTGCTGCTGCCAAGTGCTGTGGATGAAGCAACAATTGGTTGACTACGGAATCAAAGAAGAAAATTGTCCAATCTTTTGCGACAATACATCTACCATTGCTGTCTCCAACAACCCCGTCATGCATTCCAAGACTAAACACATTGATATCAAATACCACTTTCTCAAGGATCATGTTGAAAAGGGTAATATCCATCTAGAGTATGTGAGTACTGATGATCAAATTGCAGATATTCTCACCAAAGCTCTCGATTCCAAGAGATTTAGGTATCTAAGAGGAGAAATGGGTATGCTTGAACTCTAACTCAAACTTGTCCATACAATTTCTTGTACTAATGTTCGTCAAAAGTTCAAAATCAAGATAGGTACACGGCAGACATATCACGGTCAAGCAAATACCATTGATTTCTCAATCCCTCACTTGACCGCACCTTCAAATTGCCGCATCATTTAAATGTTGCCGAACACTTCATCCTGCCGCATAAAGTCTTGTTATCTCATAGTAATGCTTCATCTCAAAAGCTAAACCAAGCAAGGTAAGACCTCAATCGACTGCACATGTCACGGTCGACCTCATAGTTACCGCACAAGGACCCCAGGTAAGTCATTCTAACTTAGAGATATTTAGGATGTTTCTGTCATATCTACCTCAAGGGCATTAAGGTAACTTCCTCTTTACCCTCGTTATATTTAATTTAAATATTTTGGAGCATTAAATTTTTATTCCTTAAAACTATTTATGAGCCGTCATTAGGCTATTGACTTGACACCTAGTAACCTCGCATTTAATTCGATCAGACATCCCTAGGTCACATCCGTACTTTTTGCAGAGTTAACCTCCCTCCTTCCCATCACTCTGACTTCTGCAAAACCCCCCCTTTTTCACCTAACCGTTCCACCTTCTTCTTCTCCATCACTCTGTTTATTTCACTTTTTCAGAAAATCCCTCTCTCTAAAACCTACCTTTCTAAACCGCCTTTCTCTCAAAATCTCTCTATATATAATGTCGAAACATCAAACCAAGAAATCCTCAAAATCTGTTACTTCTGGTGACGATAATCCCAGTTCTGTTCCTCCACAAGCTCCTCCGGTTGTCATTATGGTATGAATTCTCAAAATCATTTTTGTTCTTGGTGGGTTTTTCGAAAACCCTTCATATTCCTTGAAGAATTTTTTGATTTCTTGCATTATTAAAGTTACAATATAAAGTTTAATGAATATCGTTTGTTCTGATTCATCTACTTACTGATCTCATACGACTTTATTGTTGTTTTATTGGATTTTTTCCATATGGTTGTTCGAATTTTCGATATTCAAATGCTTTCCCCTTTTAATTTCTGAGTTTGATGGTGTTTAGTTCATGAAATTGATGTGTTTTTATTGATCTATAGGCATTTCCGATTCTTCCCAGGTCATTTTCATTTGTTTTAGTCACTTTTCTGGGAATCTGGGTAACTGTGTTATGGTGTTCTTCATGTTCATCAAAATGTTCTTCGTGTTCTTAACATAATTCACTTTTTGATCCTTTTTGATTTCACCTTTGTTACATACCTTGTTAATGCACTTTTCATACTTTAATGTTTACTTATTTTTTCGGCTAAGTGTTTGCGGTTAACCTATATCATCTTTTACCACAACCCCTCTTACCATGCGTCACTTGACCGTGTCAACCTCGCGCCATTTCTTTGTCAAGTGACCGCACACTCTACCGCTATCCTAAACTTTGAACCTTGTGTTATTTCAGGATCTTAATCATTTTCTTCCTGGAATCATTATTGACTCTGAGGATCTGAAGTTGGATGCCATCGGCCGCAACATCCTTGCACGCCTAAAGAAATGTGGACTTCTGCCGTTCTTTTCAATTGATCAAAAGTTCCATCTACCTGCATTTGTAGATGAATTTTTCACTACTGCCGTGGAAATGGAGGATGCTGAAAATCCTGATGCTCACCCCAAGTACATTAAGGCCAGGGTCATGGGAATTGACATGGATTTTGATGCCAGAGATTTGGCTCATGCCGTGGGAATCAAGAGACTTAAGGGAGGTCCAGAGGAGATCTCGAAAGCTTAACTTCGAAGTCTCGCGCAGAAGCTGGCTGGATCTACCGATATTTTGAAGATCCAACGCAAAGATGTAGGGGAGATCATGTATCACATAGGCCATCTAGTTGATCATGGGTTGTTGTGCAAGACTGGAAACCATGCCAACTTTAACAATACTCAATGGAGGATTTTTGCTGCTATCTACCTCGGCAGATATCTGGATTGGGGCCAGATAATTTATGATATTCTGAAGGTCAACATCCTTGCTTACAAGGATGCGGCAGACTCTGGAGATACTAAATACCGCACCAACAGTCGTCTTATTTCTCACCTTATGAGTCACACACTCCGTATCAAGGAGTTATTTGAAAAGACCAAATCTTACAAGGTTCCTATTTCCACTTCTAAGGACTTCTGCCGCAAGTCCATGAGGGTCAATTACCGCAACAATTTTGGAGATGAAATGTATCGCTCCTATCTTCTAAGAGATCCTATTGAGGAGTACATCCCTCCTAAATACTCTAAAAGAGGTCAGGCAAATCTTGGTGATAAAATGGTTAGTGATGTGGAGGCTGCCGCATTTGAACAGGACCTCAAGCATGCTGCCGCAATGAAGGCCAGTGCAAAGGGTAAAGATGTTAATCTACCCTCCCCTCCAACTTCCATCAAAGGAAAAGAAAAGATTGGTGAACCATCTGTTGTGAAGAAGTCGAATCACAATCTCTGAACCATCGGTCCCTACCGCTCCAAAACCAAAGCCCCTATCAAAACCCAAGGTCATTTCGACCGCAACCACTTCCCCTGTCGCTCCACCCAAAGCTAAGTCATCTAAGACTCTCTCTACCGTACCTTCACTGTCTCCCTCTCCTGAACCTCAACTAAAGAAGAAACCTTCCAATCCTTCCAAATCTTCCCTTCCGTCCAAGCCTACCGTCTCTTTGGCTTCAAAATCTAAGCCTGCCGCAAGTCAGGGGGAGAGACATGTTGAGAAACCTGCTAAGAAGAGTTCTCATACGCCAAGTCCTGTTAAAGTCTCCAAAAAGGCCAAGGTCAAATCTCCCTCTCCTGAAGTTCAATCTCCTGAGTTTGGCTCTGATGAGGATCTTACCGTCTCTCCTCCCAAGATTGCCAAAAATTTCATTTTGGATGCTCAATTAGATGATATGGAGGAGGTCTCTCAGGGTGGTGATGCCACAGAGGATCTTGAAGAAACTGAAAGTGAAGATGGCAATGGTGATGATGCCGCAGCCACCGATGAAGAGAAAGATGAAATTGAAGATGATGAGAATGAGGACTCAGATGATGCTGCTGCCGCACCTACTTCCAAACCTATTGACAAAGGTTTAGTTGATGAAAGCTCAGAAGATGAGGAGAAGGCAAGCTCTACTAAAAGTGATAAGTCCGCCGGTGGTAAAGCTATGGATGTTGAGAATGTTGAAGACATTCATGATGATGAGACAATGTCACCAAGGGATAATGTTTCTGAGCAACACGTTGAAGTTCTTCCTACCGCAGTTCCTGACCCTGCCGTACCAACCCCTTTGACCGTCCAACCTGAGGCTGCCGCATCATCCACTGCTGAGCTCCTTGCCGCAGTTAAACTTTTGACTCAGATGCAGGCAGACACCCAGTCACAGGTTGAATCTCTAGTGTCTAGTATGGTGGCACTTCGAGAGGAGGTTATTGAGTTGAAAACTGATCAAGCCGCTTTGAAGCGAGATGTTGTCGCACTTCCCTCTGAGATGATTGCGACCATTAAGGGGGAGAGTGTTGTGATAACAAAGGCTGTGAAGGACATCATAGGCAAAACAACCAGCACCTCTACCGCTCCTCCACCTCCTGCCGCGGATACTCCTTCACTCACTCTTGCCGCACTCAAGGAAGCCCTTAGAAAACAAACTGATTACATTAGTAACAGTGTTGTTAGTGGCGTTGAGGGAGCAAGCAAAGAACTCTCAAAGTCAATGAATGATGATAAACTTGAAATTAAGGATGAGCTGGGAAAGGAACTGAAGAAATTGAAATCTTCCTTAAAAGAGGAAATTATGGTTCAAACAAATACCGCACTTCTTACGGTTGCAGAAAAGTTTACTCCCAAAATTGCCGCAATGACCGAAGCCATGAAAGTTCAAACCAACCGCATTGAAGTCAACAACGTCAGAATTGAAGGAAAATCTACCAAGATTGACCTCCTATCCAACCGCATCAATACGGTAATGAACAGGCTTAATCGACAAGGCGTGGTTCAAGCTACGCAGGAAGCTTTTCAACCTCCTGAAGCAGGTCACGGCAATGTTCAAGCTCACGGTGAAGAGGAAGAAGAAGATGGAGTCACTGCTCCAGTCATGATTCCAGGATTGAAATTCCCAGCTTACCGCTTTCCTCTTGCCGCAAAATTCATTGAAGACCTCATCGATATTGACCGCATTTGATATGACCGTATGTGGTCATTTGAAACATTTTATGTTTAAATGTTTAAAACAATTTTCTGTTTTTACTTTGGGTCTGTAACTTGACAAATATTTCTCTTTTGTGACCTTACTCCTTTGCCTCAATGATTATATTATTTGGAGTATGTTTATTGTGTTTGATGCATCTCTATCCTTCTTTGATTATTTATCTTGAAATGCTTCAAATATTATTTCTATCTTCTAGGATTAGTAATTTGTTTTTCTTTTTAGGATGATAGAAATCTATGACATTGGCTTAGTGTGTGCATTGACTTGGGGCATGACATTAATAAAATGATTATTCTTAAAAACATGTTTTTACCAAGTACAATGAAATAGCCTTTGTTATAGTAGGTAATGGTCTCAATCAAATAGGGGGAGATTGTTGGGTATGCTTATTATAAACCACTCTTATTACCTTAATTTGATTGATCCCATAACCTAATTTTACTCTTTGTGGACTTTAGGATATATTGTAAGAAGTACTTGTACTTCATTTAGAATAGTCCACTTTCTAGCTTGATAGGCTTAGCAGATTAGGACCCTAAATTTTTCTAAGTCTGGAGATGTGTGGCAAGTACTCAACCTACCGCATGAATACATCTACCGCATGCTCCATGCTTGCCGCAAAAATCAACTTAACTCATGCAAGACATCGACCGCATAATGCAAGCCTACCGCATGACTTATTCGACCGCATGCAACCAGAGTTGAATAAACTCAAGTTTGGTTCAAACTTAACCATGGTCACACGTGTGTCCAAAACCTTGGTTAGTTTAGAACGTTGCAAATTCAAAATTCAAATTTGAATACAACTGTCATCATAGTACAGTTGGACCACCATGACTCTGCAACAAAAGGACAACTCAGAATGAGCTCCAATTAGAAATCAACAGCTCATTGTCCTCCAAACTTGCCCTCCAAGAATTCAAACGGCTAGTTTCTCCTTCAAGGCTATAAATAGTCCTTGTGTTCTTCATTAAAAAAAAAAGCTGAGATTCTAAGAGAGAAATTGCTGTTGAAATTCTTGGTGATTGAAGATCATATTCAAGATTTCCAGAATCCTTAGAATCTTCAAGCACTCAACCTTCAAGTCTTCAACAAATCTCCAGCAACCTTCAAGATCAAATCTCAAGCCTCTCACACAAGATTCATTACGCTCTAAAATCATATAGATTCCAAAGAGCTTTTGATTCTTACACACACACTCACCCCTATTGATCAATCACATAGATTGTATCATTAGGGATACACTGGTCTAAGTCTAGGATTTGAACTTCATAGAAATAGGTGTTGATTCAATACTTCATCTCTGTAATCTGTACTCAAGAATCAATATATACCTCATTCAAAATCCAAGACTGACCATCTTGGTAAAGGACGTAGATCTTTTAACAGATCGAACCTTTCCAAATCATTGTGTTCTTTACTTACTGCACTTTACCTTTCTGCAAATTCACTTTAAGTCTTGTTCATCTTGTTCATATTGTTCTTCACTTGTTCATATTAATCTTGTTTGTCTTTTAGTGTTTGATCTTTCAGATTTAAGAACAATTGTGAATTGTGTTTGCTTGTCTACGTCATTGCCTAAGTTAAAATCTGACTTACTTATCATTTGCCTAAAATCTCTAAGACACAAGTTTTCAATCTCTCAACCTACCTCACTAGAACCTACCGCTCACCAACCTACCGCATACACACCGACCGCACGCTCACCGACCGCACACTAAACCTACCGCATTAAACTCATCAAAAACAACTCTAAACTTGTTTCAACGAAAACTTCCGCTGTGCATTTGATACTTGACCGCGTGGTTTTTATCTACCGCAAAATTCAAGTGTAAGCATAAAGGTTGAATTTTGAAAAAGGGTTGAAATTTTAAATAGGCTATTCACCCCCCCCCTCTCTAGCCTATTTTCATACCCTTGTTGTGTCTTTGGGACCAACAGGCACCACAGTGATATTTAGGGACAGCAATCCGACCGGCCAAAGGCATGCCGAGGATGGCCCCGAAATCATCAACAATCGGCACCATTTCATTAGCCGAAAAGTTGAAGGTATGGCTGTCACAATCCCAGAAAGGCCGCGGCAGCTCTCAACAAATTCCAATCTGGCTTCAACGTCCGCAAAGTGAAAAGAATCCGGAACCCGAAGTCTTTGATGAAAGCTTTCTTGGGATGGGTCTTGAAAGAATACACAAAAGTGCCCAAGTCCTTTTCATACTCACTAACAACCTTGGCATCAAGGGCAAAAGAATTGGAAGCCATGGAAAATGTCGATCACAAGCAAAGTTAAGCAATAATATGATGTTTAAGAATGGCAGAAAGGAGCTGTGAGAATCAAGTGGACGAACAGAAGATGATATTATAGCTGTTGGGGGCTCTTTTGGTTAGCAAATGTCAAGCCCGGAATTCCGCCTCCCAGACGCGCGCGCCACCCGCCAGCAGTATGAAATGCGCGCGCGTCCCAAAAGTAGGCCGTCCTCCCACGGATTCCGAACTCCCTAAGTTCTGTCACGGGTGCCACACCCCCCTCAAGAGTCAATCTCAACATTTCATCCCCAGCAGGAACATTTTTCTGGTCGCGGCCAACTGTGCCCGCACCCCACAATTCAAAAAGTCAAGTGTGACTCCAAGTGGCACGAGACTTCAAAGCAATATTTCATCAACGGATTTCACTAACGGATTCGTCAACAAGGGTTCACCAACGGATTCATCCAAGGGATTCACTAACGGATTCATCAAACGGATTCACTAACGGATTCGTCAACAAGGGTTCACCAACGGACTCATCCAAGGGATTCACTAACGGATTCATCAAAGGGATTCGTCAACAAGGGTTCACCAACGGACTCATCCAAGGGATTCACTAACGGATTCAACAAACGGATTCACTAACGGATTCGTCAACAAGAGTTCACCAACGGACTCACCCAAGGGATTCACTAACGGATTCATCAAACGGATTTACTAACGGATTCGTCAACAAGGGTTCACCAACGGACTCATCCAAGGGATTCACTAACGGATTCATCAAACGGATTCACTAACGGATTTGTCAACAAGGGTTCACCAACGGACTCATCCAAGGGATTCACTAACGGATTCATCAAACGGATTCGTCAACAAGAGTTCACCAACAGACTCACCCAAGGGATTCACTAACGGATTTATCAAACGGATTCACTAACGGATTCGTCAACAAGGGTTCACCAACGGACTCATCCAAGGGATTCACTAACGGATTCATCAAACGGATTCACTAACGGATTCGTCTACAAGGGTTCACCAACGGACTCATCCAAGGGATTCACTAACGGATTCATCAAACGGATTCACTAACGGATTCGTCAACAAGGGTTCACCAACGGACTCATCCAAGGGATTCACTAACGGATTCATCAAACGGATTCACTAACGGATTCGTCAACAAGAGTTCACCAACGGACTCACCCAAGGGATTCACTAACGGATTCATCAAACGGATTCACTAACGGATTCGTCAACAAGGGTTCACCAACGGACTCATCTAAGGGATTCACTAACGGATTCATCAAACGGATTCACTAACGGATTCGTCAACAAGGGTTCACCAACGGACTCATCCAAGGGATTCACTAACGGATTCATCAAACGGATTCACTAACGGATTCGTCAACAAGGGTTCACCAACGGACTCATTCAAGAGATTCACTAACGGATTCATCAAACCGGTTCACTAACGGCCTCATTCAAAACATTCAGCCTGCAGGTTCACCTAACGGATCATGCCACCCCCTCTATCTACAAATGCCGCTCACACAGGGAGCGCACCACTATCTCTCGCAATTTCAAATTCCTGCTTTCATCGAGTTTTTGCTTTTTCTTGGTGATGTCCTCGGCGGGTGTTTTTAACTTTCGTCGACGCGTTTTGCTTCACAATCCACGTCGCCGAGGGGCTCTGTAGACACCCCGCCTTGGACCGCTCACCCCGATTGCACATTTGATTTTGTGTTTCTCCCCATTTTAAGTGTTTCTCGTTAGTTTCTGTCACTTCCGTTAAGTTCCTGACTGACTTTGTTAAGTCCAGGGACTAAACTGAATGACAGGGCTGACTTTCTAGTCCATTCTGTCAAAATTGCCTTCTCTGAGTCGCACGCCTCCGACACTAGGAGCCAGGCGCGCGCGCCTCCCGCCCCCAAAGCAGGAAGCGCGCGCCTCTGGGCGTCAGTTACAGATTTCTGGCCAGGATTCCCTCCCTTGCTCAATTTACAGGATTTTGCCCGGGAAGGATTTCTTGGTGACTGAGTTTTGGCACCAAAAACACCCCTCATTCACCTATAAAAACCTCTCTTTACCTCCATTTTCAAGGACCGAAGATTGAACTTATAAAAACTATACCAAAATCACTTTCTAAAGGTTCTCCAAGGATTTCTTCAAGCAATATTTGAAGTTCTTCAAATTGTAGGTAAAAGTCTATCTTTTCCTTTCTTTTCTGCTTCATCTCCTCTCTCTCTTTTACTCTAATCAAATGTGCAATCACCCAAATCATTTTGGGACATGACTCTAATGATCACCTCATCTCATTGAGGTTGGTTAAGGAGTTATCTCCCACATTCCAAACTCTATTTTAAACCCCCTTTTCATGACTTAAAGAAGAAGAAGAAGAACGTTATTATTCATGTAGATTTTGATCAAGCAAGACCAACTTTAGTTGGGCGAGATGGGTGTTTCGGTACTTCCCATCTCGTAATCTAACCCCCGAACCTTAAAACAAAGAATCTCTGTTTTCGTAATCAAACTTAGGCTACAATCAATAGGTTTTTCTTATGTTCCTCAAAACATAGGTGGCGACTCTAAAACAAGTTAGACATCCTAGGATAATTCACCGCTCTAGCCAAGCCGTGGTTCCCCCGGGGTATCTACACCAATCTATATAGTTGTTACCATTTTCTTCAAGCTTATCCTTCTCAAGGATCGATCGCAATGACATTGATTGAGTGTTATTAGTCATTATCTACAAATATGCAAAATTTCCAAAATTTAATAAGTACCGGTTTTTCATTAAAGAAATAATTAATGTATTTTTCAAACAAAATACTCCCACTAAATTATACAACCTTCTTTATACATCCAATGTATAGTATAATTTAAATGGGTTGAGATCCTGCTTTAATCTAATTTTGAGTACGCTTTGGCGCACCACTCAAAATCAAATCAATTAGGTAGACAACTCTTGTCAATCATATCTCATATGACTCTCAGTTCTTTTCATGAGATTCTTTAAGAAATCCAATTTCAAAAAGCATGTTAAATCTCATCTTTGCCTTAAGCCCAAAACTGTTTTGACGCTTAATTAAGTCCAACCATTTTAAACGCATAGGAAACTCTTATTCACTCATGTTGCTCATATATGAATAAAATCAATGCACCTTGCTTTGGCGAGCCCACATAAAATTACTCATGTATAAACAAGTGTTTTAATCATGGCATGGCAAAAGGACTTAAAACTTTCTTGAAGGTTCATTACATATAGCATATAACACATTTATGAGCACATAATATAAACATGTTACGCATCAAGTTTAGCCACTAAATTAATCTCCATTAATTCAAGCATGATATTTACGTGTCATTAGTTTCTCTATAATTATGAGGATGAGACTATTTCAACTTTGGTTATTATCTCCAAATCAAGACAACAAGAAGTGCGGTCGAACTAAGCCATTAGGCAACCACAATCCCGCACTAATTCAAGAAACCAAGAAAGTAGTCCATGTGGCCGAAACTAAGCAATAGATGGTCTCGATGAACGTAGGCCAATTGCATTCACAATTCCACATGGATATCCAATCATTGAATCAAGAACTTTGTTTTTCAATTTTAGCAATTATGAACTCTTCATAATTCTAACTTCGTTTTATCTTTGAAACTTTGATTGCGATCAAGTTTGGGAAACACAATCTCGATGAACGCAGATTAGCCATCCAAACCTTGAACCAATCTTAGAATCACAAGACTAAAACAAATAGGAAAATCAAACCCCAAAATCCACACACAAACCAACTACCCAAAACCCATTCCAGATCAGCAAGTCTGGACTGGTTCTGTTACTGGTTTTGTTGAATTTTTCGAAAAATTCCAGATTCTGTTTTTTGACCAAAATTAGATCTTCTGATCCCTTTGTGCAGCCGCCCAAATAGGACCTGTGCGGTCGCCCAAAACCGTGCGGCCGCCCAGGCTATTCTGTGCGGTCGCCCGGTACCATCAGAATGTGCAGAATTTTTAAAGTTCGAAAATTTTGTCTCAAAATTGTTTTTCCCCGTTAAAACTTTGATCCAATCAAATAATTAATAATCAACAATTCTGAATCCACCATAATTTATTTATTGCGATTGAATCGTGCGATTAAAGTTGCAAAACAATAAACCACATAAAATCACATAACACATAAACATCATATATTCCAATATTCATATCATGCAAGGCACATAAACAATTTATATACATATAACATGATCTAGGTATTGAAATAATCAACATGAACGGGTCTCTGATACCACTGTTGGGTTTCGATGTAACATGCGCAGCGGAATTTAGCATTTAAAATTTTATGAAACCCAAAAGCCCATAGATCCGTTCATATGATTAAATCAAATACAACAATATGAATAGAGGAGAAACTAACCCTTGATGACTTTGAATTCTAGCTTTGATCTTGGTGGAGATTTGAAGCTTGATCACGAAGAAAGTAGGAACACGAACTTTGAAGATGATGAGCTTCACCCTCTAGCGGTTTCCACACCACGAACGAATATCAAGGAGCTTCTTGATCTTGGTTGCTAGACCAACAATTATGAAACACACTTTCACAATTGATAATGATTATATGGAATTTTAATTGTGTATTATTTTGTTCTTCAATCAAAAGATTTCTTGGAACAAAATAAACTCTCTCAAACTCTTTTAAGACTCACAAAATCATTGGTAAAGAGTGCTGGCCGAATTTGGTCTTTTATACACAAGTAGGACCTATTCCAAATAGGAAACTTGTGTCAAAATCCGTCCAAAATTCGTTTCCTAATCAAATTAGGAATCAGCCTCCCGACAGCACCGTACGGCCGCCCAAAGAAGGCTGTGCGGTCGCCCAACTTTGGGCGGTCGCCCGGTCCCTTTTGGGCGGTCGCCCGCCTGCCCAGAATTGCTGAAAAATTCCACTTTAGTCCTTTTAAAGATTCGTTCTATTGTGTGTGACCCTCTAGGATTATAATAAGTTGGCAATGGGTTCAAACATGAAACCATAAGATATGATTAGGTTCTAGCAAACCATCATACCTACCCGAATAATATAACTAGATACAAGTTCGCATTCCTTTTAGAACATGTCACAATCCCTTTGTCCACGATGTCATTGAACACAAGTCATGGTCAACAAGTCAACTTGTCTTTGTTCAATACTTTCTCGATTCCGAATATGTTGATAATCCAAATGACATTGATCCAATCAATTCACTTGAGTCCGGCCGAACATTTCATCAACATCATTCCTACGAGAGGCCCAAGCTTGACATCTCTCCGAAGAGGGACAAATCCATTTATCTTATTACTCTTCCCTACTTGAATCTGATTATGCCAATCATACCCTTTATAACTACCCGGTTAAAGGTAGCGTTTGAATATGTCAAACATAATGTTCATCAAGTGGAAGACTATAATAACTTCATGTCTAAGGATTCGAATGACATAACTAATATGAGATTTATGTTCGACATAGACCATGACATAAATCTCATACAGTGGGTCATGTCCAGTACCTTGTTCCAAACAAGTACCCATAAATCTAACATGATCATCCCATGATCATTTAGCCTTTATACTAGTGCTTAACAAGTACTAGGGACGGATATTATTATAAGTAAACATGAACAACAATAATAATCAAAACATATCTTTATTGATATGAAATAAATGATAACAATTACAACGTTTATTAAACGTGCCTAGGGCACCACTACCAACAGACACTACAAGAGGGATTGTCCCATGCGAGGGGATAAATCGGCGAATGTGATAATCGAAGGTGACGATGTACTGATTCTGAGCGTTAGTAGTGTGCTAGAATCATGGGTGTTGGATTCGGGGGCATCATTCCACTCATGCGGACATGCAGAGGAGATGGAAAACTACACTTCCAGTGATTTCGAAAATGTCTATCTGGCGGATGGCTAGCCTTTGGAAATCAAGGGGAAGGGGGATGTCAGAATAGGAGCATCTGACGGGAAGGTCTTACATCTACACAGGGTCAGACACATTTCGGGTTTGAAAAAGAACCTGTTATCAGTTGGGCAGCTGGCTGAAGAAGGTTACACGGTAACTTTTAGCTGCATGAACTGGGTTATTACCAAGGAGGATTGTGAGATCGCTCGGGGTAATAGGGAAGGAAGATTGTATTTGATGAACAACACCAAGAATAGTATCGCGGTGGTGTCAGCCAATGGTGATACGAATTTGTGGCACTGTTGATTGGGTCACATGGGTGAGAAGGGTAAGTTGGTTCACACGGATTTGTGGGGACCGACCCCGGTAACTTCTCGGGGTGGTGCGTTATATTACATGACCTTCATTGATGATTCGACAAGGAAGGTCCGGGATTACTTCTTAAAGGGGAAAGATGAAGCTTTCAGGATATTTAAGAAGTGGAAGGCCTTCGTGGAGAATCGGACTGGACTCAAGGATAAATGCTTGAGGACTGACAATGGTGGGGAGTATGAGCTCAGGGAGTTTGAGGAATGCTGTGATGCGAATGAAATTTGCATGGATATTCCAGACTCGGGTGGGAGCAAAACGGTTCATGATGACCAAGGTCAAGGGGTCACTGAAGATGAACCAAATACTCCAGGACCGGATATTCCGCTGCGCAGATCTAACAGTGAGTGTAGATCGGCAAAGGCTCCAGGTTTCTCAAGCAAGGTGAAGTTGAAGCTGGGTATAGCTTCAACGGGGCTTGGAGAATAGGGGAGGAGGATGACACTGCCATGATCGAGATGAGCACTAGGACGGCACAAAGGAATGAGCTGAAGATGGACGTGGGGCTTATATACGCGGTTGATCTCTAGGTGGGAGATTGTTGGAATAGAGGAACAACCGGAAACTAGCGAGCAGAGCGAGAGGAAGAAACAAGCAGGAAAACGGGCTTCAGAGGTTCTGGGCGGTCGCCCAAAATATTCCAGGCGATCACCCAACACATCTGAAACGTTTTAGGGCTTGAGGAATTAGTTCTGGGCGATCGCACAAGAATTCTGGGCGATCGCACAGAATGTCGGGTAAACTGGGCTGGACCAAATTAGACTAGTTTCGGGATTCCTTCTCTGTCTAGGGTTTGTATCTTATTTCTAGGTTGCTATATAAACAGGGCTCCGCCCCCAAACTCATTGTAACTCAGATTTAACATATTATAGTGCAAGATCCTGGCTTGGTAGTGCCCCCAGACGTAGTCAAACATATTGACGAACTGGGTAAACAATTTCTTGTGTTCTTTTGTCTTTTGCTTTGGTTATTTATTTCTTGTGCTTGTTTGTGGTGCGGTGATTTCTTGCGATTTGCTTGGGTGTTGGGAGGGCTTATTCCACAACAATTGAGAAGGGATTTGGGAATTTCGCTCGACTCACAAGCCCTAACCCCTAATTGAAAGTCTGCAATTTAAGAAAAATGAGAATAAATCATGACCTTAGTCTTCAATCCTGGAGAATTGGTTGATGAAGGCGAGCTCGCCGGCGTCTTAGGTCGATGACCGGAAAGGAAGGGAAAGGGAGGGAGCTGACGACAACTATGAGAGAGAGAGAGAGAGAGAGAGAGAGAAGCTAGCGACATATCTGAGAGAGAGAGAGAGAGAGAGAGAGAGAGAGAGAGAGGAACAGATCCGTAAAGAGAGAGACGAAGTAGAGACGCCGGTCGGCGATCGCCGGAGATGGCTTGAACGACGCCGGAGATGGAGCCGATTCTCCAGATTTGAGAGAGGGGATAGATTGGAGAGATAGACGGATCGGAGAGAGATGATCGGAGAAGATAGTCGCCGCAGAATGTGGGGAGCCGGCGACGGTGGGGAGAGAGTGAACTCTGTGTGTGTGTGTATAGAGAGAGAATGGAAGAGATGAAAATGGGAAGGGACAGGGGAGGTTAGGGTTTTGTTTGAGGGCAGGGGTAGTTTGGGTATTTAGTTATTTTTTTGACTGGTCAACAGACAGATGAGGGGTGTATGTGGAATGAGCATCTTAGAAGAACTCCTTATTTGTACTTTAGAAAGAACACTTAAAATGGAATAACATTTGGGTGGGGAGGGCTCTAGAGGAAAAGTCCCTTATTCATAATCTTAATTTAGATGTCACATACAGAGTTAATCTCAGCACAGATCAGTGCAATACTCACTTTGATGAACACCTTTCAGGTTCACCAATGAATCTCGAAAGGGTATGATTTATACAAGCCTATCTTAAACAAGAAGGTTGGTTATACTGAGTTAATCAAAGTCACGTGCATCAACTAGTAACTTGTGGTGGGGGGTTTAAATAGTGACAAGCGGTTGTCGTGGCTAAATACATAGAGATTAGAGCCATTAGATTTGATGAACTCCTTTTGTCCAACATTTCTGGTTTCCTAAAATTGTCATTCGCATAAAAAAGTCAAAATATATACTTCCTCCGTCTCATTTGAAACTTCATCTTTTACTCAAATGGATGTCCCGTTAAAAGTTTCATTTTTTCTTAAAATGGTAAAAAAATGTAGGCACCACTTGTCATACCCACTCACTTCTTCCTCTCACATACTCTCTCCGTCCCACCCGAAATAGGATTCTTGGTTCCGACACGGGATTAAAGAATAGTAATATTTTATTATAAAAAATTGTTTGAAAAGTAGGTGTTGTGAGTATGAAGGAGAGAGAAAGTGGGTGGGGAATAATAAATGAAAAGTTGTTGTGAGTATGACAAGTGGGTCCTACAAATAAAAAAGTAATAAAAGCTTTTCATTTTGGGATGTCCTATTTCGAGTGGGACACCAAAAATGGCAAAACGTCCTATTTCGAGTGGGACGGATGGAGTACTTAAATTATGGGGCCCACTTGTCATACCCACTAACTTTTCCCTCTCACATACTCCATCCGTCCCAAAACACCTTGCACACTTTTAAGGATGCACGAGAATTAAGGAGTGAGTATATATAATCAAAAGTATTGTGAGTGGGAAAAGGGTTGTGAGTATGATAAGTTGAGTGGGATTTACAAGTGGAGCCTAAAAGTAAGTGTGTGAGTATGACAAGTGGGGTATAGAGAATAGAAAAACAATAATTTTGAATATTTTAGGAAAAGGGACTTACCAATGGGACACTCAAAAAGAAAATAACTGCAATGTGTTTTGGGACGGAGGGAGTATTTAAATTGTAGTTGTAATACACACTAACTTTTTCCCTCTCACAACCCTTCTTACACTCATCTATTTTCTTAATTTGTGTGTCATCACCAAAATAGTGAAGCTTCAAATGGAACGGAGGGAGTATACGTACAAAGAAGAATATAAAGAAGCTTCAAATAGAGGGAGCATGGCCATTGATGTAATTTTACGTACACTAATTTTTAGGTGAACTATCTTATCGTAGATTGAGAACACAGTCATAATAGCGTGCGACGTGCATAAAGAGAAACTTATAATTAGGAAAATTGTACTCCCCGTTTAAGAGAAAGATAAAGGGCAATTGAGAAATTTTATGGCTGTTTGAACCGCTAGTTGAATAAGGAGCTTTAGTCTATGACAATTAAAACGAAATGGAGGGAGTACAAAATTTTTAAATGATGCTTGTGTATTTCATAATGAGTTGGTATTATGAAAAAATCACGTTTTTGTTAAGTTTAAAGAAAAACCATCCACTTACACCGATTTCACTGACACTCTTTATATTGACATTTTTTTTTTTTCCACTAACACTGGCATTCTTTATACTGGTACTTCATAATACAGGCACTGATGCTGACATATTTTTACACTAACACTGACACTTTTTACTCCAAAATTGACATTTTTGACACTGACACTGACATTCGTTACACTTGCATTTTTTTATACTAACACTAGCACTTTTTACACCGAGTTTTCATATCTATGCACTGACACTTTCTTACACTGACACTAACATGTCAAAAACACGTTTTTTTAATTTTTAGAAAAACGCGTTTTTTTTTTTTTTTTTTTTTTTTTGTTAGATTTTAACTTTCATAATTGGAAATTTTTTAAAAGTCTGGTATCAGACTAGGGAATTTTCATCATGTTGTATTGATCAATTGCCTAGTCTATTACATAGATTCCTAATCTATTACAGATCAACTGGTACACTTCTTTTAGGAGTTTCACCCATGAAAGACGCAGACTTGCATCTGAAAATAAGGGTTCTCCGAACCCAAGACCTCCCCTAAGGAAGGCCCTTTACCCACTCACACATATCGCTTGGCGAAGAGGCCTTTGTATAATTGGAAATTTTAAATTTTCAGAAAATGTACAAGGTATAAAGGCGGCGGACCACAATTGAATCCATTACAACACAATTTGATGTTTGCGTTTAGCCGCCGCCAATCGGTACGCTAACGAGTGACGACTCCTGGGCAGTTCCATGAGATCAACATCATTTTCTACTATTCTTCACCTACACACAAACATGGCTCTTCCAATCAGATGTCCCCATCTGTCCTTTCAGGCTATTCCTCTCAAATTTCCACAGTCAACGCACAAATACAGCTCACCTCTTACCCTAGTCTCCATCGCAGGATATAAAAACTCCCTCCTGAATCTCCTCCCCCCTCCAAAAAAAAAAAAAAAGAAAAGGGAACAAAAAAGCCGTCTCCTTCAATCCACCAAAAGCTACTTATTTTGCCTTCTCCATTCCTCAAAAGCTCAAAAAGCGTCCCAATTCACACCTCCCAAACACAGATATTTAACCGTATATGTTACTGATGTGTGTTTTAGTGTTCAAAGATTCAATCTTTCTTTCTTTCTTTCTCCAAACACATCCATGGCTGCTCTTGTAAACAAACTCCCTTCAATCTCATCTTCATCTTCCTCCTCATTTCGAACCAAATCAAGAAAATCCAGTTCAATTAAGACAACCCCATTTCAATCCATTCAATGCTCAACATCATCCACCTCCCCCTTCACAGAAAAACACTCAATTGAGCGATACAAAAGAGACAGCTGGATTTACAAGAACGAATTACAAAACCCTTCATCATCATCATCATCATCATCTTGTTCTCTCCCATCTGATTCCTCCTCAATCAGAGACTACGACATTGCTCTTCAGTTGCCGGAGCTCAAGAAATTGCTTCAGGTGTTGAGGGAGAAGAGAGGGGAATTGGGTGGGTCGGATAGTGGCGGCGGCGGTGGTGGTGGGGAGAGGGGGCCCGGGAATGTGTTCTTGGTGGGGACTGGACCTGGTGATCCGGAATTGTTGACTGTGAAGGCTATGAGAGTGATTCAGAGTGCTGATCTTTTGTTGTATGATAGATTGGTGTCTAATGAGGTTTTGGAATTGGTGGGGCCTGGTGCTAGATTGCTGTATGTTGGCAAGACTGCTGGATACCATAGCAGAACTCAGGTTAGTGTTCTCATGGATTTTGAATTTTCAGCATTTCTTTTGATGGATTTGTAGGATTTGTTTGGTTTTTGAACTGGGTTAATGAAATTCATGATTAATTTGGGTATATGGTATAATTGATGACAAAAACTTGTGTGAGACTGAGTAAATGGTTTGTTCCCTTTAGGTGGGGCGGGGCGGGGCGAACCCATTTCCTCTCTCGTCGAGATCCGTCTCATGTGTGAGACCGTCTCACATAAGACTTCCTCATAATTGATTATGTAGTTAATTCTTAGTTTATTTCACTATTATTGCATAAATGCCGTTAATTTCACTATTATTGCATAAATGCCGTTAATTTCTTTGATATACTACAGTAGCATTTAGGACATGATCTTTGGTAAAGTTGAATCTAGTATATACGCTGAAAAATGGCACCCATTTGAGCAAGAAAATCAAAATGTAGACATGCATTTGGAGACATACAGGAGTTGGAGTTATGCATTTGGGGATCCAATGACATTAGACTGGTGGCTGATTGAACTTAAAAAAAGAGAGAATAAGCGAGTTTGGCAATTTGTTATCAGCTTTATGTATGTTGAGAATGTGTATATTAGTATTGTTGCTCACTCGAGATTATATATGTGGTGCTTGATCAAATGATACTCCCTCTGTCCCAAAATGATTTTTTAAAAAACTTCCTTTGGAACAGGAAGGACAGGGAACCCTGTATCTATATGAAAGTCGTTGGTTCTGATACACATATGAATTCATTCTTCATATCTGTAACTTTTGCTTGTGCTACAAATTTGAGCACTTTTACAGTCTATTGATATAAATGATGGCGGGATTGTGTAGGAGGAGATTCATGAGTTGCTTTTGAGTTTTGCGGAAGCTGGGGCCAAAGTTGTGAGGCTTAAAGGAGGGGATCCATTGGTAAGATATTGGAGTATAATCATTGTTACAAATTTGTGAAAGCATTTTGATAAAATTCTAGAGTAATGAGTGGTTTATGAAATTTTATTGCGGGTTCTAGGTTTTTGGACGCGGTGGAGAGGAAATGGACTTTTTGCAGCAACAAGGGATTCAAGTCAAAGTTATTCCAGGTGTGATGATGCATTCTACTCTACACTCTCTCTTAATCACCGTTTTTTTTTTCCTTTTCTTTTTGAGAAATCTCTGTATAGCTTGTAGAAGCTTTTTGTGTTCAATGGGTTTCTTCAATCGCTCATGCTCAGTTCATTTTGATGATCTATAACTTTTACTCGTATGTTGTTCTTTCTAATACTTGTGTATTTGGTTAAATGTGTGCAAGGTCCAGTAGGAAGAGAAAGTTAAATAAATGTTCGCAAGTGAAATTGTAAAACTCGGTGAACATACTCTTTAAGTCTCACAAACTAATAGTGTGCCACAATAAGAAGACCATGCGACATGACCTTCTTCTAGAAGTTTTTGATACTCCCTCCGTCCAAAATGATGTTCTCACTTTTGTTGTTGCTACTACGAATGAGCTTTGAGCTATAATTTTAGGTTAATTTAATTATCCTAATGAAAATCTAAAACTTGGGATTGATAATATTTATTGATAGTATTGTTGTTGGTGTATTAATAACAAGTTTTAGACTTTCATTTGTATAATTAAATTAACATAAAATTGTTGTTTAAAGTTCATTCGTAATAACGACAAAAAAAAGTGGGAACATCATTTTGAGACGGAGGGAGTATTAATCTTTCTAGTACAATCAAAAGTCATGACGATCCATATACTACCATTTCCGGATATCACTTCATGTTTTCTTATTTGCTAAATTAGCTGTCTTGGCCTTGATTTTATGGTGAGTTGTAAACATTGAGGTATAGTAAGTTCATGTTCGCCTTTGTGAACCAGTGAACCACAAACCACAAAAATTAACGTACCATGAAGCAAAACTGGGCAAAAGTTTCATTTTGCTGATATTAGTTCTTATTAGTTACATTAAAGGTACAAACAACGTCACGGGCCTCTTTAGAGATAGTGACCGCTTTCTTGTGATAATCATCGGGAACATATCCTAAAAGTTGATCACTTTCGATCCGTGCAAGGTCATATCCTGAAATAAAACAATTATTTGAATTATGTCCTAAATGAAATTTTTGCTTTCCCTTGGATGTTCTCCTTAACTGCATCTCGTATCAGGTTAATAATATTGATCAGCATTATATTTTTACAGGTATAACCGCAGCCTCCGGAATAGCAGCTGAGCTAGGAATCCCGTTAACCCACCGCGGAGTTGCAAATAGTGTTAGATTTCTCACGGGCCACTCAAGGAAAGGAGGAACGGACCCTCTGTTTGTAGCAGAGAATGCGGCTGATCCTGATACAACCTTGGTAGTCTACATGGGCTTGTCTACTCTTCCTTCTCTTGTTGTAAAGCTGATGAATCATGGCTTGCCACCCGATACGCCAGCTGTCGCAGTCGAGCGTGGGACCACACCTCAGCAACGCATAGTAAGCATTCTGCTCCCTCCCTCCGTCCCTAAATTAATGTACAAATTTCACTTCACAATTAGTGGCAAAGATTCATATATACTCCTATTCTTGTAATCCACTTTCCACACATTTAGTTTTGCTATTAAAAGACTTGTGAGAAACAAATTGGAAAAAAAAAAACATTTAGGGACAATGTTTTTTGCCAGAGAAAAGACATTCATTTTGGGACAAAAATTTCTTCAAAATGGACATTCATGTACAGACAGAGGGAGTACATGACAAGGAATACCCGTTACTTTTTTAGCATTTTCATTGTCGTGTGATACTAATTGCAACTTTATTTTCATAGGTATTTGGGGAGATTAAGGATCTAGCGGAAAGAATCAAAGAAGCAGAACTAATATCCCCGACTTTGATCATGATTGGGCAAGTTGTTGCTCTTTCACCATTGTGGCCACATTCTTCCAAGGAGACGTCGGTTATGGTGGGGTCCATTTAAGTAACAAGGCAAGAGGAAAATACCTCGAATGATGTCTATAAACTTCCAACATTGATGCTTACGGAGGTTAGATGTTTTATCGGTTGGAATTGAAGCGTCGAGATTGCGTTATGGAAGAATCAAATCATGTCCAAGAAGATGAACTGAAGCTTCAGAAAAATCCTTTTTTTTTTTTTTTTTTTTTTTTTTTTTTCTGGATTTGTGAATGAAAGTTTTTCAATTTGTATTGGTTTTTCATTTCTCACCTGCATGAGGGAAAGGTGCAGCAGGGGTGGCAAGTCATTGATTATTTTACCTGTAATTGCATATTATATTTGAATGGGCAAGTCAACAATTTTGTTAGAGGGCTTGGCTTGGTCAGATGATGTAAGTTTGAGCTGTAGTACAATTCTTTCAATAGAAGCTTATGTTTGGTTTTCACTTCAAGTTACTACCTCCTTCCTTAATGTCTAAATTTCAATTTAGGGGGCAAAGATGCGTAAATAAACGACTTAGTTTTGCAAGTACAAAGAGTACTAGTAAAAAAAATTGGTAAAAACGTTTAGAGACAAGGATTTTTACAAAAAAGACATACATATTGGAAAAAAAAAATTGAAAATGGATTTTTATTTAGGGACGGGGGAGTATTACATACGACTGTATTTTATTTTTCTTTTGACCAATACATCAGTAGGTCATTAGTGGTGTATCAGTAGCAGAATGCACCTCAGGTCCATATTTACACCACTAGAACTAATGCTTATAATTGACAGCAATACAAGGATATCATGTCCTGTTTTTCTTCCTGCTAAAACTAGACAACCAAGTTTTTTCAAGGACATTGTTAAATATGTTAAGTAAACTTTTCTTTCTATAAGTATATACTACTATATATATATATATATATATATATATATATATATATATATATATATATACATATATACAGAGAGAGAGAGAGAGAGAGAGAGAGAGAGAGAGAGTAACGAGCAAATTAGCAAGCAGAGTTTGCCAATGATCTTTAACAGATTTTGTAAATAATCACTCTTTCTATATATAGATATATACATTTACTGGGATATGATACATTACATATATGTACTACAAAGAATAAAATGAATTATACCTCTCCCTCCACCCCCTCTCTTTTTCTTTCTTCCCAAACAATCGAAAAATCTTACACCAACCATCATCATCATCATCCAGGAACAAGAAGCTCATCTTCACCAATGCATCTGACAATGACAAATACGCAAATCTATTGAATGCGTCAGAACAGTACTCCAAAAATGTGTAGAGAAAGCCGTTTTCGCTCAAGTTTCAGGGTTCCATCTGGCTCCATCTCGACTTCACTTGTTAACTATTTTTCATGGTATATTTGATCACGATATTATTTAGAAGGATGAGAAATGTGGTACGGAAGTGTTACGCATACATTCGGGGATCGGATACTTTGTAACATCTCTTCCGGCTTTACTGGACCTGAGTTCCGGCTGCCCTAAAGAATCCCGGTGCAAGTCCATTATAATCCTATTGAACTCTGATTCGGGTAGAGAAGGATTTAGAAAGTACGACAGCATTTGTCTTTTGTTTGGGGTAATAGTTTTCTTGTGCCCTGCATAAGCTCTTTGCCCCTGTATCAAAAATAAACATGAACAATTAGAATCAGCATCATAAACGACAAAGACACGGACATTATCATAATGATAAATAATCCCTCCGTCCCGGAAAGATAATCTCTTTTGAATTTTAATGGTCAACACAAGTGAACTTTGACCAAATATTGACGTCAGTATAATAATGGAAAGTATCAGTACCTGAAGTGCATGGCCCATATTTCCACCATGAGAAGGCATGAAAACATCGCTATTTTCTGAAACTATATAATCAAGGGCAGCCATTAAAGAGGCTTTCTTTGCAAATGGCTCGAGTTCTCCAGGTAAGGCAAGGTCTTCTTTGTTATAAAAATGACTAAATTCCTTTGTTAATGGTAGTAAAGCTTCTTTCCCACCCAATGGATTTCCTCCAGCCCAGTAAATTCTCGCATTCTTGGGGGCCCCAAGAGCTTTAAGCAGCCTGCAATATCGCAAAATCCTCATCAGATAACATCATTACAATAACAAACACAATATAAAAAACATTATAGATCGAAATAACTAGGCAAAAAGTAAAACTGAACTTACCGTGCCACTTCCAAGGCATTTAAGGGGCAGAGTCCTGCAAGTTTACGAGCATGGTAAGTCATGTTTGATCTTGAAGTTAAGAGCTCGGGACGGAGCTTTCTCTCATTGCTGATGATGCCATCATATTTATGGCTCAATCCAGGAAGACAGCCTGTTCTAACCCACACATCCTTCTCCATTCGTAAATGAAGAGCAAGATAAGGTCCTTTGCTCTGCATCCTTTCTGTGAGCTTGTTTCCAAGTTCTAGGATTGGTGGGGCGAATCTCAGTGCATGAAATGCCACCTGTAAATTCATAAACAAATTAAAATGAGTACGTACAATGTTTGGTTCATCACTTCTCTTTTCTTTTTCTTCTTTTCTTAAACAGCGAGATTGTGTAATTAGGAAAGTTTTATTATAGACTATTAGTAAGCGAATACAAAAATGACATGATTTTAAAATTACCTTGCATCGAAGCTTTTGAAGATCAGAAGGCAGATCCTTAGAGAGCCTTGAATCCAAACCACGCAATAACAGGACACCTTCCCTTCTCATCTGCAGAAATCATCAAAAATTATGTCAGTAAAATTCTCTCTTACCGAAGAAACCAAAAGGCCCACACGCTCACAATTTTTCTTTCCACAAAGAATTTTTGAAATAGACCTCTCATAAAAGAAGTCAATACAAGTTAAGCCAATTTCAATGTTGGAATAAAACACTTTACTTGACCAACTAAAAACAGCCGTCCAATCTCTCCAACTACCAAGTATGTTACTTGACCAAGTCTAACCAACCGGCCAAATTCATCACACCATTAACAAAATGTTGGCCTTGTTATTTAGTCATCACTTTTATTTAGACAAAGATTGATACCAAGCTATTTCGTTTTTCTATATTGTTGATGAACAAATATGGCAATTTTTCTCTTACCCGTCGAAGGTATCTTGCACGGATCCATTGAGGCGATACATGAAGTGGGGTGTGTTTTTCCTCCACAGGCCTTGACATTACATGCGTAGATGGCAATGATGAAATTATTCTTACATCATTAGCAAGAACACTCTTGAAATGTTCCACATCAAATATATCAGAAAATTCACTGCATCAAGAAAACCGAAACAGAACATCAATATTATCAACCCTAAAATAGGCAGTTACCATATCTTTAAAATTACGCGAATTTAATATCAAGCAGCCAAATTAGCTAAAAGGGTATTTAAAATAAGTCATCAAAATGATGAAACACTCTAGTTTTGGGAAGAAAAAAAAAGGTACTATCAAAATGGCATATACTGGTAGATTTTCAAGAAAGTTGTGTCAGCTAATATACAAACCAGTAGCTTTTCATATTCCTACTCAACTCAAATTACTTCATGTCCACCATACATAAATCATTTTCATAATTTTTTGCCACTTTTCTCGTAGAATATACTCCCTCCGTCCCGAAATGATCTTTTCATTTGCCGTTTTTCATTGTCCCAAAAAGTTCTTCCCATTTTTACAATTTGGGCTTAAATGTGCATAAACACAACATGACTAGTGAAGCAAGCGTTCATATTCTTAAAAAGTTTGAATAGTCAAATTAGAAGATCGTTTTGGGACGGAGTGAGTAATTGGCTAGATTCACAAATAAGGGAGTCCAAATCCTCTGTGCCACTTTGTGTACCACTTCATTTACCACAAGTGATCTAATGGCTCACAATTATTAAGATTGGTATTATTGTAATATTATGCAAACATGTGAACGGTTGGATTACACATGATACATGGAGTGGCACACAAAAATGGTACAGGAGATCTCAACTCCAAATAAGGATCTAACAAATCTAACTAGGTATCTGACAACTCAATCCAATCCAAATAGCAATAATGTGATAAGTAAAAAAAAAAAAAAAAAAGGTAAGAAAATGTACCTTTCATCCCCCCAAATAACATTGACTTGCAAGATTGGAACAACAAGAGCAGCTCCAAGAATCCTAGCAATAACAACAGCATCAACAATCTGATTTCTTTGCTGATTCATCCCACCTGAAACCACCACAACCAAATATTTTGTTCTATCCTTCTTAATCTCCAAACTGGTTTTTTTATACTCTTCACTGAACTCCAAACAAGGCCTAAATCCAAGCCCATCAGGTTGCTTCCAAAAATCACTTTTTTCTTCTTCTTCATCTTTCTCCACAATCAATCCAAGCCCTCCATTAGGAACAATGCTCAGCTGAGAGGTTGATTGTCCATTCAAGATTGAAGCTTCTTGATTAGAAATGGAACATGGGTTTGGTGTAAATGGGTCAAAATTGAGCCACATCTTCAACATGAAGAAAAACCCAAATAGGAAAATGAATAAAGATAGGAACTTTGGGTTGTTCCTGATGAGCTTCAACTTTGAACAAGGCTTTGAAGCCTTTTTAGGGGGAGAGAGGAGAAGAGATTGAAGTGAGGAAGAGGAGAGAGAGTTGATTATTTGAGATGGGACTGAAATGTAACATTGTTGTTGTTTCTTGTTGATGTTCTTTGAAATAGCCATTAAACAAACAGAGGTAAGATCAAGAAAACAAAAACAGAGGAGCTGAAGCTGAAGCTGAACTTTGAGATTTTCTCTTTTGAAATGGGTATTTTCTTGAGCTTTCCCGGAAAGCTTTGAAGAGGGAAGAGGGAAGAGGGAGAGAGAAATAGGTTGCCGGCGAAGACCGATCAAATCCGCGTTTTCAAACAGAGAGAGAGAGAGAGAGAGAGAGAGTAAAGGTGGTGTCAGGAGAGGTGTGTTTTGTGTAAGAAGATTAAGGGAGACTTTATATATAGAAGCGTGTTTGTATCTAAGTGGGAATTATTTTATTCCGCCAATCATTTTTTTTTTTTAGCTTTCAAAATTGTGACTTCATCTATTTGACCATTTTGCCCTTTGTTTTCCTCCAAATCTATTTTCTTTTTTCAAATATTGCTTCTTCTTTTTTGAAACTCAATGCATTTTGCAATTATGCTGTAATTTCAACGCCCAATTTTAATTTTAGTGTCTGTCCTTTCAATTCGATATTTATAATTAAACTTAAATATATGAAAAGAAAATAATAATTAATAACTTTGATATAAGCTCATGTATGAATAATGATGTCATTTAATTTTAAGTTTAAACTGAGACTTCAAATGGTCTGTGAGACTTCAAATGGTCTGTTTTCAGCCAAATTTTGGATTGTTCAATTCGAGCTCATGGCAATGACAAAAAAATTAAGTTGAGTTCGTGTCTGGCCAATCTTTCTCGAGCTTGTGTTATCGATTAAAAATCCAAAAATTAAGTTGACTTCATCTATTTGACCATTATGTCCATCAAAATAAAAATACAGGTGGAGTACCAACAAGCACCTAGATCACCTGGTAAGGGTGTGTTCTAACTTAACCAGAGGTTTCGGGTTCGAGCCCTGAGAATGCAGTAGAATACAATTCTGATTAGTATATGCATAAAGATATACGGAGGTACATACGTACGACCCTACAACTCAAAATATTTGGTCTTTTCTAGCCAATGAAAAGGAGATGGTGGAGTTGTATAAACAAATAGTCTTGCAATGAGTGTAAAGGGTGTACTTGAATTGTTTACTCAAACCTAGAAAAATAATTCTCTTCTCAAAGCATTATTTTCCATTTAATATTGGATTATATAAAAGGGAAAAAAATATTTCTTTTTTTCTCTTCAATTATTTACTTTAGGAATAAGAATTTTTGGTGGGAGAAGCTGAAATAAAGGGGAAGAATAAACTAAAAGTACTAGTACCTAATTAAAAAGTATATTAGACATGATTCAATAATTTCTTGAAATGCAATTAATAAGTCTTACATTTAATTATTGTACCTTGAGCAAGTAAATTTATTATTTGCTCTCCTACAGCATTTCACGTTTTAGAAAAAAAATAAAAACACCCCCTCTATTTCAAAATTCATGTTGTTTTAGACTTCTTCATACATATTAAAAAATGTAATTAATACATATAAAAAAGCTTCTGTATCCCTAAAAAAATCCAACTACATAGAGAATTAAATGTTTACACAAAAGATAGCTCGCAATTAATGAATGAGGGTATAATTGAAAAACAAGAGCAAATATGTCTTGGAAATTGTAAAACGTCAAATATTTTTAAACAAAATTTAACTCTTAAAACGTCATGTATTTTGAAACGGAGAGAGCATCAATTGAGCGAAATAAGTTATGATCATATTTTTTTTCATCACGATCAATTGGTTTTTCTTTTCTTTGGTCAGTTTGATTTAACTTACACATTTTAGTTTAGTTAATTATTACGATGTTACAATTTTCTTATTTGTCCTTCCCAAATATTATCTTTTCATCTAAAAATGACTTAATTAATAGAGATAAATCATTAAAAATACTATTAGAATGAATTAATCAATTTGTTATGATAATTATATTTGTATCAGCACTTGATCAAATACAATCAGATTGACCAACATAATTAAAGTAATTCATTTTTAATAAAAATCTTACTATCCAATTAACCTTTTCCTCCCTTTTTCTTCCTTTTTATTTCGATTTAAGTTTAGAAAAAATAATGCACAAAACAGGAAATAGTACCGTTACTTGTTATCAGTTGTTCTTTTGACGATGTCCACACCAGAGAGGCGAGAAGATGGATTGAACCCTAGTGCTCATTGAGGATGATGCTTGACTTTACCACTAGGTCACTCCTTTGAAGAATACTTATTATCATTTGTTGAATCAATAACGATAGAAATAAGTACAAGTGTTACTACCAATTCCATGATCATTTGTTTTTCTTTATTGCAATCAAAAAATCCCTTTTTTCTTTTTCTTTTTTTAAAGTTTGGTCGGTCTAAACTAACTTACACGCATTTTAAATTTTAGGTCATTGCGATGTTATAAATATGATAATAATAATAATTCTCACTCAGTTGGACCATTTTTATGGAGCATTCATTTCAGTAATTAATAAAGAGGTAGATAATGCTCCTATTTCTTTTTATATTTTAAATTACTTTAGCTAACTTTGATTTCATTTTTCATCATTACTTATCTCTTTCCTTTGAGATTACACAATATTGCAAAATAAACTACTCCTTCGTCCCACCTCACTTTATTTACTCTATCCACTTGTTGACTAACACGGATAGTTATTCGTGAGAGCTTTATTTTGACAATAGCATTTTCTTTATTGTGTTAGATGGAAAATTGACGTCCATAAATTACTCCCTCCGTTCCACCTCACTTGAAAATTTTGAGGTGAGCACAATAACTAAGGAAAAATAATAAAATAAATAAATTATGTGGTAAAAAAATGAAGAGAGAGAATGATTGGGGTTAATAGTAGGTTGGTTGAATGAATTGTGTGGTGGAAAATGAAGAGATATAATGAGTGGGTGGGGTAGATCGAATATAAAATTATAAAAAGATGACCATTTTGGGGAGTCTGAAGTGAAGTGAGACGGACCAAAATAGAAATAAGTCTCAAGTGAGGTGGGACGGATGGAGTATGTTATACTACCTCTGTTTTTATACTCCCTATGTCTCATACTTATCATCAGTGTTCTAAAAGACTCTCGCCTAGGCACTAGGCGTTCATGACACGCATAGGTCCAGTCTAGGATATTATAGTTATTTCTAAACTTTTGGCCCCGCCTAGCGACCACCTAGCGTTTTTTAGAACCTTGCTTATCATTACTTATTTTCATTTCGGTCGTTCCATACTTATTGCTACTTACCCAAAATATTCACTTTTCTCTCTCGTATCCACTCACAACAACTATCCACTAACTTATTTTTTCTCTTTCACCCACTCACAATACTTACTTTTCCAATATATTTTCTTAATCCTCGTGCACTCCTATTTATTAGTAATAAATATGGGACGGAGGAAGTATTTCATTTTATGATCACCTGAACTAAACTTTAAATTTAACTTTATAAAAATCTAATTATCCCTGCGCAATTGTAATAAATGTTGTTAATTTATCATTAATATTATTAAAAACAATTATTAAAATTACATAAGATAGTCAAAATTTTAGCAAATTATAATCAAAGTTCGATCAAGTTGATTATAAATGATATCGATTCACCATTAGAATTACTATCAAGTCAAACTCACATGTTAAATCTGAAAGTTGTAAGTGGGATAAGATAAACATAATATTGTCTGTGTCTCAAAAAAATTGTCTCATTTGATTTTTCATGATCAACACAAATAAACTCTAATCAAATATTAATGTCAATTTAAATATCATAGTAAATTTTTACTTTTTTTATTAATAAATCATTCAAGGGTATATAAATACAAAGAAATACACTTTCATTTGGTCAGGTTCACATGTACGAGTATTGTTGACCATTAAAATATAATATTTTTGAGAATATATAATAATAATAATAATAATAATAATAATAATAGGATTATTTAAAAAGTGAGACTTATGACATCTCTTAAAAATAAAATAAGAAACGAAAAAAAATAAGAAAATGTGCAAGGCGGGGGAGTAAATGGGCCATGCAAGGGTAAAAAAAAAAATCACTATATGGATAAAAAAATAAGGTGACAGTATTTTATTATTAATTGCATATATTATGAACTCGATACACTCTAGTTAAAAATATAAATAAGATTATGACATACTTCCTCCGTTCCGGAGTAAGAGTCCTACATCTCATTTGCACGGAGATTAAGAAATTGTGGAAGGAAAGTAAGTGTTGTGATTGTAAAAGTAAAGTATGAGAGAGAATGAGTGGGAGTGAATAGTAAGTTGATTGGCAGGGGCGGACCCAAGCATGACTAAAGGTGTGCCGATGATCCTCTCTAACCAAAAAAAGTGTGTAGTTTAGTGGTTAAGTTATTGAGAATTTGAGCAAGATATTGTGGGTTTTAGTCTCATGTCATGCATTAATTTTTTTCATATAGAGTTATATAGTGTATTTGTGCATCCCCCACAAAATACTCTAGGTCCGTCTCTGTTAATTGGTGTTGTGAGTATAAAAGTAAAGTAGGAGAAAGATTGAGTGAGATGAATAGTAAAGATTCTTTGCCATTATAGGAAATTGATTCTTACTCTGGGATGTACCAAAATACTCTCTCCATCCCAAAATGATCTTCACGTTTGACTATTCAAACTTTTTAAGGATATGAATACTTCATTCACTAGCCATGTTGTGTTTATGCACTTTTAAGCCTAAATTATAGAAATTAGAAGAATTTTTTGGAACAATGAGGAATGGAAAATGAGAAGATCATTTTGAGATGGAGAGAGTAGAAAGTAGGATTCTTACTCTGAGACGGAGGGAATATCATTTTTAACTCTAAAATTTGGATTTTTTTTTTTTTTTTTTTTTTGTGATTTTAAATTTATTTGCTGTAAAAAGATGAGTGAAAATTGCTATGGTATGGACCGTTTCGTACTCTCATATCCGGAAAGAATCATGTGACCTGCCGCAATTCCGACTTCTCCACTCCGACAGGCTGGTTCTTATTGTTTTTGTATTATTACTACTGGGCCCACTTGTTTACCCAATAATTTTATCCTTATAAAAATACTCCAACCTACAATATGCCAGCTTGCAAAACCTACCTGGCACTATGTCCTAGGTGGAGATGGTGACTTCTCAACAGGTTGCCAGCGTGTCATTCTTTATTTGATAAAATTTCAAATTGAAAGTTTACTTTAGCACTAAAATTTGTCTGGCAAAAGCTGAACTGTTCAAAAAGGGTGCCGTATTTAGAATGATAAAAGTGGCTGGCTCATCCTTAGTTTAGGTCAAGCTTCTTAATTTAAATGACATGTGGAATTTGTGTTTAGTCCCAATTACTCATGTACTAGTACTACCCCCTCTTAAAAAAAGTTGTCTTTAAATTTAGTGTCTACATTTTAATATTTATAATGATATACTACTCCCTCCGGTCACAAATATAAGCAAAATTAACTAAGGCTCCGTTTGTTTCGCGTAAAATAACTTCCGGAAAATATTTTCCCCATTTTCCGGTGTTTGTTACGCACCGGAAAATGAGGAAAATATTTTCCGGAAAATGGTTTTCCCTCTTTTCTAAGTAAAATGACTTACGGATTTTTACTAAGTAAACCATTTTCCGGAAAATGTTAACTCTCTCACTCACACCCAACTCTCCATGAAACCCCACCCTACCCACTACACCTCTAACACCACCCTCTTCATCCATCCTATCCACCACCCCCACCACCCCAGCACCCCCCCACCCTACCCCACCACCCCACCCAAAAAAAAAAAAAAAAAAAATACTTTTCACTCATATTAAAAAAAAAATGAATATCTCCACCACCCCCACTACCCCAGCACCCACCCCGCCCCCACCCTACCCCACCACCCCACCCAAAAAAAAAAAAAAAAAAAAAACTTCTTTTCACTCATATTAAAAAAAAAATTTGAACATCTCCACTACCCCCAACTACCCCAGCACCCACCCCACCCCACCAAAAAAAAAAAAAAAAATCTTTTCACTCATATTAAAAAAAATGAACATCTCCACCACCCCCAACTACCCCACCACCCACCCCCACCCCCACCCCGCCCCACCAAAAAAAAAAAAAAAACTTCTTTTCACTCATATTAAAAAAAAAAAAATGAACATCTCCATTCTCCACCAGCCCCAACTACCCCAGCACCCCACCCCACCCACCCACCCCACCCACCCACCCCCCCACAAAAAAAAAAAAAAAAACTTCTTTTCATTCATTAAAAAAAAGAACACCTCCACCCCCCCCCCCCAACTACCCTACTACCCCCACCCTACCCTCACCGCCCCACCCACCCACCCCCCCTAAAAAAAAAAATTAAAAAAATAACTCATATTAAAATTATTTTTGAACACCTCCCCCACCCCCACCTACCCCACCCACCCACCCCTACCCCCCCACCCCCACCCCACAACCACCCATCCCACTCCAACCCAAAATCTCCACCCACATTCAATTTTTTCTCATAATTATTCTTTTCCTCATATTAAATTATTATTATTTTCATATTTTCGGAAAACATTTTCCTTAGATTTATCAAACAACCAAAAACATGTTTATGTCATTTTCCGGAAAACATTTTCATTTTCCGGAAAACATTTTACGGGAAATCATTTTCCGGAAATTGTTTTACGCGAAACAAACGGAGCCTAAAATCACACTTATTAAGAAAATAGTTAAATTTAGTTAATTGTCTTGATTTTATAATAAAAATATATTAAAATTACTAATATATCCTCATATTAAATGTGTAATAAATGTACACTTGTATTTGAAATTGAGTAATTAATTAGGGGTATTTTTGGTAAAAGAGTATTAAATACAATTACATTTAATGAGTTTTGTATTGAAACCCAATTTTTTTGCTTATATTTAGATAAAAAAAAATGCCCAACTTTTTTGCTTATATTTGTGTCCGGGGGGGAGTACTTTGAAAATTGCAATTTTTTAATGGGGTTAAAATCCGATGATATTTTTTATAATTATTTTTTTTAGATAGATGCACAATGACATTTTTTATAAATATTCTCTCCGTTACATTATAATTGACGTTTTAGGGAAGGATTCTTGTGCCAAAATAACTGACGTTTTGCGTTTTCCCACTTCCGATTGACAGAATTGCCCCTCACCTCTTTCTATTCTCTTTCTCCAAAACCCTTCAACTGCCCCAATCTTCCCAACGCCATTTCTCCATCTAGTTGCAGATTGATTTCGATCTCTCTCTCTCTCTCTATAAATACTAGTTGTTGGGAATTTAGTGGTACCCGTTGCAATCTAGATAAAGAACAACAAACCCACAAGCACAATAATGAAAGAATCACACACACAAGAACACAAGAATTGTTTACCTGGTTCGTTCAACACATGAACTACGTCCGGGAGCAATTGCCAAGCCAATATATTATTAATCACACCTTAATAATCTTCTACAATGTGTCCTAGGTCGTGACTATGCTTATATAGCAGTACAATGAAGATCTAAATCAAATTAAGGAGAGATTGTGTCAAAATAGGAAACAAATCAGCCCAGCCGGCATACCAAGCGCCCGCTCGAATTAATTCCCCAGGCGGATCAACTCACTGTCCAAATGAGCGCCCGCCTGGTCCAGGGCAAGCGCCCGCCTGCTCCTCCGCCAGGAATCCTCCTCTGGTTTGAACCCTTTTTGATCTCCACCAACTCCCCCGACTTAGACTCCTTTTCTTCCTCATAGTTTAGGATCCAATCCCAACAATCTCCCACCTGGAGATTAAACTCATAAGAATAGAAACACCCATCAACTCCCACCACGGAGTGAACACCTTTGAACACATTTTACCCCCCATATTGGCTTGACATTACCGAGTCTCCCGCTCAAGTACTAAGGCGAGTTGAAACCAAGCGACGTTTTAACCTCTCCGTGTTAGATAGTTTTTGCCTCCCCAAATCAGATTCTACCTTGATTTCTCTCCGCAAGTCTAACTTCGCCTTCTCCCTCCAGACCCACCTTCCTTGCAATGCTTCCCCTTGAAACTTAGACACACCTTGTTTCTTGCATCGTCTTCTCTTGGTCTGAACACGCTCTGTGTTAGGGCACTTAGACTTCCACACCGCGTTGATCAACTTTGTGTCCTTCTCCCCCCTAACATACCGTTTCTTGATGTCTCTCATTTCTACACCAATAGGCCGGTTCTTTAGCCTCTTGCTCCCACCCGAGCGAATGTCGACATTGTAGGTAGAGTACAACATCTTCTTCTTAACCCCCTGAGCTATCACCTTAGCTCCTTTTGTGACTTCCCAAGACCCACCAGTGAAGGTCACACCATATCCTTCATCATCAAGTTGTCCAACAGAAATCACCCTCCTTCTCAAGTACGGAACATGCATCACATCGTGCAATTGTAAAACAGCCCCATTAGGTGTCTTCATCATCACATCCCCTTTACCTTTGATTTTCAAAGGTTGATCATCACCAAGATAGACAACCCCAAAATCTCCAGTTTTATATCGCTCCATTGTTTCTGCATCCCCACTAGCATGACATGAAGCTCTAGAATCCAACACCCAATCTTCACCCGACTGCTCCTCTCCTAGGATTAATACATCTCCATCATCCACCACGTGTGCATCACCATCCTTATCCGGACAGTCATAACTGATATGACCAATCGCGCCACAATTGTAGCACTTGACCAGCTTTTTCCCCTTTTTCGGTCCTCTCATTCCCCTATTTCTCTCCACCCTAAGTGCAGCCCCATTTGCGGAAGATTCTCCCCTTTTCTCTTTCCTTCCCAACTCCTCTTGAAGGATGAGATCTCGAACCTCCGTATACACTAATGGTGTTTTCGACATACTGATCGTTGTGACAGTTACCTCCCAACTATCAGGCAACGATTTTAGTAGAAAACATGCTAACACTTCATCGGAGAAAGTAATATCAACACTTTTCAATTGGTCCACCCATACCTTTGAAACTGCCGATATGACTCGCTGCTATCTGCCCCTCTGACATCTTCGTATTCGCAAACCTCTTTATCAAATGCACCTTATTGATATTCGACGCCTTCTCATACATGTCTGACAGCATCTGTAGCAACCCCACCGTTGTCTTGGCCTCCATCGCGTTCCGTGCAACGTCGTCGGTTAGAGCGCTCATCACCGCTCCTAACGCCTTCCGATCTAACGTCTCCCAATCCCCTTGCGACATGTCTTCGGGTTTCTCTTTTAAGGGTTTATGAAGATCCTTACAATAAAGGTAATCTTCAACCCTTGTCCTCCAAAACGTGAAATTCACACCGTTGAATTTCTCGATTGAGTTCTTCATCTTGATTGCTTCACAAAGTCCCCAAGAACGTGATTCAAAATTAATCAACTAATGAAACTTTGAATCCTCCTAACCAAAGTTCTTGATACTAGTTGTTGGGAATTTAGTGGTACTCGTTGCAATCTAGATAAAGAACAACAAACCCACAAGCACAATAATGGAAGAATCACACACACAAGAACACACGAATTGTTTACCCGGTTCGTTCAACACATGAACTACGTCCGGGAGCAATTGCAAAGTCAATATATTATTAATCACACCTTAATAATCTGCTACAATGTGTCCTAGGTCGTGACTATGCTTATATAGCAGTACAAGGAAGATCTAAATCAAATTAAGGAGAGATTGTGTCAAAATAGGAAACAAATCAGCCCAGCCGGCATACCAAACGCCCGCTCGAATTAATTCCCCAGGCGGATCAACTCACTGTCCAAATGAGCACCCGCCTGGTCCAGGGCAAGCGCCCGCCTGCTCCTCCGCCAGGAATCCTCCTCTGGTTTGAACCCTTTTTGATCTCCACCAACTCCCCCGACTTAGACTCCTTTTCTTCCTCATAGTTTAGGATCCAATCCCAACAGGTTGGCTTGGGGTTTAAGGGAAAAAGTGAAAAAGGTGATGTGTTGTGAGTGTTGATAGTTGAGTGGGAGAGAGAAAGTGAGGTAGAGAATAGTTAGTGGGTTAGTGGATGTGAGTGTGCAAGTGGGTTGAAACTTGCCATTTTTGAATTTTGCAATTTTAGTTGGGACACCCTTTTTAACAACTTTTACAATTTGAAATAGGACGGAGGGATATATAAAATTAACCTCTTCCCACCGACGCCTTCATCAACATTCACCATCTTTTTCTCCTATCCCTTCCCTCCGCGCCGTCATCACCATCCACCATCTTTTCGGCAAACTCCGCCTCCTCACCATCCCCTCCACCATCGCCTCCTCCTTCCACCAACCTCCGCCTCTGTCTATCATTTCGGAACCACCATCGCTTACCATAGTCCCCATCATCCGCCAACTAGTTTTTGCTAGATCTCGCCAAAAATCTTAAGACCGGGCATTTTGGGTTTTTCTGTTACCCGAGTTATAGATACTCGGAACATAAATTATGTCAACTTGGATGTTGATTCGCAGTCATCTATTGTGGGGGTTTCAGTCCAACGAAACTAGGATAATGGCGAGTCAATCGTTCCGGTTCTGTCATATTTTTCCCAATTTTTTTGTTGTAATTAAGAGGAGAGATAAGGGGCAAACATGGAATATGAAGGAGTAATTAATGAATTCCTTAGTATATGTATTTTTTGTCTAAAACGACGGTTAATTTGAAACGGAGGGAGTAACCAAAACTTGTCAACACCAACTGACACTCTTCAACTCATGATCTGGACCTTTATAACACAACTAGTCATCCTAAACATTGCGAGTAACCACATATCAACACTTCGTTTATAAAACTTCTAACACTCGTTTGAGGGCCTAAATGAAGTCGCAACTATCGGTTTCAAAGGTTTGGCTCTCAGTCTCAAAAGTTCTGGCAATCAGTGAACAACCTCTAAGGTTCTTTCAAAATGCGCACTGGCTATCAAAAACACTACAACTAGCTATCAAAATCACTAGAACTGACATTAAAATACACTCTAAAAACTCTAGCAATGACGCTTAAAAAATTCTAACTAGAAAAAAACACATGAACTGGCACACAAAATACTTGATCTAGAACCAGTTGCAGTTTTAAAGAGCGCCGGATGGTGTTGAGAAGTTTTGATTATTTACAAAAATGCAACCGCATGTTTTTAAAAGAAGTTCCACATATTTACAAAAATGCTACCGCGTATTTTAAAAATACATTTTTTTTTCTAAGAGTTAGGAAAAACGCTTTTTCCCAAAATTTTGTGAATTATAATAGAAAATACGGTTTGTTTTTCTTCTTTGAAAAAAATAACGATAAGCACTGAATGATCTTCCCATTTTTTTGTCGCTACTACGAAAAAACTTTGAGCAATTATTTTAAGTTGATATAATTATCTTAATAAAATATTAAAACTTGTTATTGATACTATTGTTGATGGTGTATCAATTACAAGTTTTAAATTGGGATTTTTACCAATAAGTTCCTCATAGAAGATGAAATTTGCCAATAAAAATAGACATTATCATATTTTACCTTAGGGTCCCTGAGTTGAAATGAAAACTTCAATAGAGTCCTTACTATATTTTAAATGACAACACTACCCCTGTAACCCTAAAAAATACCCGTTTCCTCTCTCCCCCTTTTATGCAACTTAATACTCCCTCTCTCTACTTTCTCTCTACACCTTCTCCATCTTACCTCCGGCCACGCCTTCTACCACCTCCGGCTACGATTTCCACCGGCGCCTTCGACCATGCCGACAGCTGTCAGTTCATCGCCCATCCCTCTCTATCTTTTTTATCCTCCGGCCACCTATCCCATCCTTTCCCACGGCCACCATCTATTCGTCGGCCAAAAGAAGTTTCAGGAAGATCTAGAATGACAACCAACTTCATCTTTTCCGGTAGATATCTTACCCGTTTTTGTCCATGCTCGCCTCTTCATCCCACCTCAGCCACCGCATCATCCAATTAACAAATATCAAAACCCTAGCCTTCTACATCCTCCCCTTTACAAATCTCCGGCAACGTTCCACCTCCCACAATTGCATTCTACCTCCTCCCCTCCTTTAAAATGCCCAGATCTTGCTTGAAGCATTGATATCAACGTTTCCTGTGAGGTGACGACAAAGAACCTTGAAACATCCAGATCTGCTTTTTGTGTTTTCTAGGTTTTCTTTTTCCGATTGTCAATCGTTTTGTGTTTGAGTTTGAATATACAACTGACAAATGTGTTTCTAGGCTTTTTGCTTCAATTTTTTCAACTGATTGTGTTTGATTTTGAAGCAGACAACCGATGAATGTGTTTCAAGAATACTCGGTTCAGATTTTCAACTGGTTTTGGATTCGATTTTGAATCATACAACTGATAAATGGACTAACGTGTGAAAACAAGTGCAATTTTAAACAAATGAAAAATGAATGTCTCAGTCTTTAAACTTAGAAATCTGAGAAATTGAGTATCAATTGTGATAATTTGATTTATTTACTGTTAAAAGATCACACAACTATGAAATCAATTTGTCTATGTTATTTTTAAGGGTATGCGATAACAAATTCATAGTTATAATTAAACAACCGCGAAATTGAGTCATCAAATGTGAAAAATTAAGAGATGACTATCACTTTTTAGAAAAATTATGAACAAATTGGGTATCATTTATAATAAATTGATTTTTCAAGTGTTTAAAAGACATCACACAATTGTGAAATCAGCTGAGAAATGATTTTACAAGTGATTTTTTTTTAATACAACTGTGAAATCAGTTGAGAAATGATTTTACAAGTGAAAAGTGAAAAAATGACACAACTGTGAAATCACAAACTGTTAAATCGGTTGAGAAATGATTTTACAAGTGAAATGAAAAAATGTCACAATTGTGAAATCACACAACTGTAAAATCAGTTGAGAATGAAAAATTATTTTTTCAAAATTTTACAAGTGAAAAATGAAATTTTTATTTCTAAAATTTGTATTGTGTTGATTGTACTTGTTTGATTCGTCTTGACAAAATGATTAACGCAGCGGTTTCAGATCATTTTTTCAATTTTTAGATTTTGAGATATTGCATTTAAAAAAATTTGGTCGGAGAAAAAAAGAAAAGAGAAAAAGAGGAAGATAGAAAGAGAGGGAGAGAGTAAAAACGTACATCGGATATGCGCTTAGCGCTAGCTAACTTCGCGCGCGCGTGAGGGAAGGAGAGGGGCAATCTGGTCCACCAAAAATCTCAAGGACTTATTGTCGAGTTTCTAAAATGTTTGTCCTTATTAGTCGTTTTTATTATGTCTGACATTTATGAAATTTACATGTTATTATAAACTTAGGTAAATAGGAGGGTTGGTGTAGTTCTTAGCTAAAAGAAAAGTTCGATGATGGTCCATTACGTCAGTTTGTTAACTTCATGATCATATTTTTGCTCGTTAATTATCATTACCAAAGCCATTTATTTTAAATTATATAAAAAATAGAGTGTTGGATGAATGCAAACTGCAATGGTTTCCAACTGTAGGCACCTAATCTAAATTTGTGTTTGTATTAATATTTTCATTTCTCGTTTAAATTCTTTTTTTCTGAATTCTCATATGGATCCGAGTTATCCCGTCTTTACTATGAAACAGATCATAGCGTTAAGTTTTTTCTTCTAAATTCTCACATGCAAGTGAGGTACTCTAATTTACAATCAAATACTCTTATGTTTTGTCCAATTTTTGTCTGATTAGAGTGAGATAAATATAGACGGTGTGAGATCCTTGTCACAACTTGTGAGAATATTTGCACATATTGACAACATAGGCGAGTAGCCAATATTAAACACTACTAGTTTATTATGAAAACTGTCAGTCCTCTTCTTTTCAAATTATATGATTTGCTACAATTGCAAAGTTAAAAATTATAGTATAGAATAAAGTCAAAATTATAACATAGTGGTGTTTTTTTTTTTTTACCCAAATAAAAAGGGGTGAAAATGATATAGTTACCTTCTTTTTTCAGTAGTAAGAATGTTATATTCTTAATAAGTACAAAATCAAGATAATCAATTTATGCTTTGGTTGTGGCTTTACCACTGATACTGTTTTAATAGTAAAGTTAACCGTTTTAATACATTTTGTAATTTTACAAGTTTTAGTGTGCATATCGGAAAAAAATAAAATAAAATACAACAACGAACCTCTAACAACAAGGTTGTCGACATTTATTATTATTATTATTATTATTATTTATTTATTTATTTTTTTTTAAAAAAAATCTTTGCCTAGAAAAGGATATGAATCAAGAAAGTAAAACATGGCTCTAGGCTCTATGATTTGGTTGGCAAAGTTGTTCTTGAAAATCAAGTTTAATGGTTTGTTTATGTTGAGTGGGGCGAAATAATTATAATTAATAAACCTGGTCGTTAATTAACCCAACTTTAGAGGATAATGACAACTTTAAAGATTGATCTCTCCTTTTCTTGTGTAAATAAACAAGTAGTGGTGACCTTGTCTTTAACAAGTGTACTAACCACACAAGGGAGGATGGTGGAACTTCCTTTCATCCCAAGTCAATCGACGTGGGCATTTTCTAAGCGCATATAATTTTTTTTACTAAATGAGTGTCCATTTTGATCATAACTTTGTCCCTAAATGTTTTTTTTTTCGAAATATTTGTCACCGGTCTCTTTATACTTGCAAAAAAACTAGATGTTTGTAAAGAGGATTACAAGATTATATATGAATTTTGCTACCAAGTTGGACAAAAAGTTATGTCCCTTAAAATGAAATTTTGACACTCATTTAGGAGTTGGTCTCCTGTAAATCGCGTTTTTCCTATTGGTTAGGAAAAACGTGTTTTTCAAAATCGTCTGGCACTTATTAACACACTCACTGGACATTCGTAACACATAAACTAGTCATCCTAAACATTGTTACTGGCTATCTATTAGCACTTCTGCTACTCTAAAAAAAATTCAGAAAAAACCTACTGGCTATCACTTTCAAAGGTTCTGGCTATCAATCTCATATCTAGAAGGCTTTATATTGATATCCAGAACCCTTCTGGCTATCACTTTCAAAGGTTCTGGCTATCAATCTCATATCCAGAAGACTTTATATTAACATCCATAACCGTTTGAGAAGTTCTGACTATTTACCAAAATGTCACCGCGCGTTTTTTTAAAACACGTTTTTCCTAAATGTTTCGTAAAACGCGTTTTACGCAAGATTTTGGCCACATTTAGGGACAGAGGTAGTACTACATTGTATACTCTTTTAATTAGGAAAAAGAGTCTCATTATACTTTTTTTAGTTATTCTAATTAAATTAAATTTAAAATTCATTTAACAAGTAAATTTTATACTTTTTTCTTACACCAAAAAAAAAAAAGATTTTAAGGCATTAAAGGTGTAAGATTTATAGTTCAAAGTTCTTGTTAATGTGAAAGGGTGCATCCATTAAGTATTTACAAATAAGCTCCTCATTTATTTGTAAATTTAATTTGGTCTCAACCTCATACTTATAAATGATGAATTGAGGCCCCTTAACTTTATTAGATCACTTCAATTAGGTCCAACTGACTTTATAATAATATGTCCTATGTGAATAACCCGTATTGCACGCACGTCTGTACATGTGCCTAAATACTTTATCATTATATATGTATAATGTTTAGTTCACAAAAAATTACAACAAATAAATAAAAAGCAATAATAAATCTATATGAATGAACAATTTTTTTTAAATAATTACTTCTCCATCTGATCGAAATTAATTGCACTTATTTTTTATTCGGGCGTCCCATACTAACTGATACTTACTCAAAATTTTCAATTTTCTCTCTCTAACCTTCACATAACAACTATCTGCTAACTTATTTTCTCTCTTTTATCTACACACAACACTTATTTATCTAACATTTTAGCCTCTGTACATTAATTTTTAATAACTACTCCCTCCGTCTCACCCAAATTAGGATTTTTTGGTTGGGCACAGGGATTAAGGAAAGAGGTGGTCTCCCATGAGAACAAGGGGATCCGTCTTATGCATGAGACGAGTCGACCCATGACCCATGGGGCATGACCCGCCACGTGGCATCCTCCCAGAGGTCCAAATTTATTTATTTATTTTTTTGGTTTTTTTTTTAAAGTTTTTATATTATTTTTTTGGCTTTTCAGCCGTTCACCAAAAGTAATAGTTGCCATAACTTAATGTAATGACTGTATACATATAAAGTAACATTGTTCATAAGTAAACGTAACACTTGTTTTACAAAAACAAAAGCAAGTTTTACCCATTTTTTCAAATGTAATACTAACTATAATTACATGTAACCCAAACAATATCTAAATGTAATTATCATTTATACTGAAATGTAATAATGCTTTTGAAAAAATGTAAAATATTGTGTATTTTGATTTAATTTTTTGAAAGAAAGTAACATTTGAAAAGTAACAACTCATATATAAATGTAATTATTTGTACAAGTAAATGTAACACTTTAATAAAAGAAATTATAACATATTTCTATAGATAATGTTGATGACGCCCTTTGATTCTGGGGTCACGGAGGTAGAACTCCAATATAGCTGTCTCTTGATCCTGATCACAACACAAACAAGAACACCGTTAAGACCAAGGCCGGGTTGGAATCCGGCTTAGGCCCTCGGGTGTGAGAGTAAGATCTCTGAGGAAAACCTAAGTAGAAAGCTTGTGAAAGCCTTATGTGTGTGAATAGGATAGAGCACGTACCTGGCCCTTTGGGGCGGATAGGAGTATTTATATGAGTAGAAGGAGGAGGTAGGTTTAAGGTACTAACCGCCCTTGTACCGGAGGGACACGCGGCAGGTCCTCATTGGTTCGGCCAGGGGAGTGGCTGGGAACGTGGCGTGTTGTCAGGGAAACATGGTTCCACCACCAACCGTTATGGTGTGTCAGGTACGAACAGGTAACGTCTGTGGTACGTTTGTGACAGCTGGCTGCTGCGGGCTCCGGGCATGAGGTCGAGTGATCAACACGGGACCCTAAGAATAGCGGGAGGCAGAGCTACCCCGGTTATGATTATCATGAAGCCCGGATCTATCGGGCTTACTAGCTTGCGGGCTTATCCGGTTTGATGTGTCGAGCTCGCTTGTACTGGCTTTGAACGGGGTCCGGTCCGGTCTGCGATGCTCGGTCTTATCAGTGGCCCCTAACTCCGAGGGTCAGCTTATTTATGAGCGGCGCGAGGAGTTACACTTCCATGTCTCGGCCCGAGCAAACTGCAGTAAATACGGGCACGGAATATCATGGGACGGGAGTCTTACAATGGTGGTTGATGACAGGACAGTGGGCCCCACGAGTCAGGCTAGTGACGTAGCTGTCAGGTCCTTGATATGACAAGGAGCACGCTCATTAAATGCGAACCGTCATTGGAATTCGAAAAAGCTGATTCCCGCCTCTTCGTTTTCCGGGTCTAAGCTGGGTCGCTCCGGATCTTCGGTTTAAGCCCGACCCATTCTGGGGGTATAAATAACCCTAACTGGCTTATTCAAAGACCTTCGGTATTTTTAATCTTTGGCCATCGCTCTTGAGAGAAATATTGCTGATAACGACGTTGATTTGCTTCTTCCGTTTCCTTAACTCGATCGATTTAACAGGTAGTGCTTCCCTTTTTTATTTTCGTCGCTGGTTTCTGATTGCTAACTTTTCGCCTTCGGTCATCTCCACCGTTCATCGGGGGTAGAAACTTAACACGCCGTGTTTTCACAACTTATAACATCACGAACCAAGCTTTTAACTTTTAACCACCGAATCTCCGATTTCTAACCGGTTAACTTGTCTCTTTCTTAGGAATCCTGGGTCCATCTTTGATTTTATAAAGTTTTGTTGAAAAAACCTTTGACTGTGATTATGGATGAATTGGACCTGGGGAGAATGCTTCGTCCGGACCTTTTCGGTTGTTGTCGACGAACGGGAGGGATTTACCGGTACCTGATAAATGCCTGGAAAAGGCTTTCCCGGGATGCTTTTATGACCATAGGGATAGTCTATGAGTGGGACTCTTGGATCCTACCCCTGCTGTGGGAGGCAGGCCCCTCAGTTCATTTTGACTCGGGGAGAATGAGGGTAATAGGGGGCGAGGAACAGTTAGGGGTTTTTGTGAAAGCGGTTTTAACTCGATTCCCCGATAATGTAGATATGGCCGGTAACGCTAGAAGGTTGGTGAGATTAGGTGGAGACCGCGTGTCTGCAAGCGGCTCTAATACTCAGTCTTGGTTGGATGTCCCTCTGGATGATGATCTGCCCGTACAAGGCCATAACCGCGACGTTTCCGTGGGTGCTGGGGTGATTGAAGTGACCAGCAGCGGGGATGCTTCAGAGCGGGCTGATGATGGCGACGAATTCTTGTTGGATGAACCTGCCCGGGATGCCGTGGGAGATGGTTCTTCAGATACTCAGTCGGACTCACGCGGGAAACTGGAGAGGTTGGCCCCTGATACTGCTCGCAAGGTCAACTTGCTTCGTTCCCCTGTTAGGATCGTAGATTCCTTTCCTGAGGGCCCTGATAACAGGAGGACCAGTCAAGCAGGTGCGTCTAGCTCTGGCGCGGGTTTGAGGGACGGGAGCGAGGAGGATGATGGTGATGAGTATTTGTCACAGTTCCGCGTCGATCCCAAAGTCTATCTTGTCTACGGTCTTATTGAATACGAGTCTCTTATGGGTGGGAGATCAGTGACTCCTCCCTTGATCCGGGCCGAGAACCTTGCCTGCATATTCTACCCGGCTCAGTTCAGCCTTCCCTTGGATCCGTTTCTTTGTGAATTTCTGGAGTTCACCCATTGCCTCCCTATGGACTTGACCCCGAATGCCATTCGCTACCTGGTGTCCTTTATAGTCGTAAGCCGCATGCTGGGGTATGAGCCTTCTTTGTCCGCGCTCCACATTTACTTTACCCATCAAGTCACTGCGGGCTGCTTGAGCTTAAAGACCAAACCGCGGTCTGAGAAGATTTTTTCCGCCGCTACTAACAAGTTCGATCAGTGGCAAAGATATCCCTTCGTTATTCAGAACCGTTTAGGCTGACCATTCCCTCGTCCTGACAATTTAGCGCCGATTTCGATGTCCCGCCAAAACTTTCCTGATCCGGAAGAAGGCCGAGAGCTGAGCGCGGCGATGGAGGCCTATCTTGCCCGGTTTACGAAGAGGGTTACCCTGGACGACCAGTCCGTTGTGGAGACTCCTCAAGTTTACGACGTCTCAGCAATTATTAGCGATGAGGAGCTCTTGATCTTCGCCGGGGTGGCCCCGAGGCGCGTTTCTGGCCCCGAGCCTAGGGTCATCATGGCCCCTATGTTGCAAGATCCTGATTGGAAAGTTCATCAATCATTTGCTTTCCTTTCTGATTGCTCGGCCTGTAATTCGGGGGAGACTTGTCCAGACCCTGGTTTACTCGGTCTCTTCCATTGTACACTTTCGTATTATTTTTCTTGTCTTCTTTCGCTTTGTTTTTACCTGTCTGACTGTTGTTCTTGTTCGCAGACCCAAACGACACGATGCCTCCCAAGTCCGCCGCAGAAATCAAGGTCGCGGCTAGGAAAGCCGCAGCTCTTGAAAAGCAAAGGAGAGCTGATGCCATGAAGAGGGTGGAGGCTCCTGGGGTCAAGATCCCTGTCACGGACAAGGTTGATAAGTCCGGGGCGGTGGTTTCTCAGCCGCAGCTGACCCGGAACCTGCCCCCGAATCCCCGCCAAGGCGCTGGCCGCGGTAAATCAGTGATTGGAACCGGCCATTCCTCCCAAGCCTCTGGCGTAGGTCTGTCTGCTCCCAATCCCACGAAGAAACGCCCTGATATCGTGGATCCGGCGTCCCCTCAGAGGGATAAATATCAGAGGGTTGGCTCTTCCTCCGGTGATTTCACGGTCTTATCTCCTTCGAGAGGGACTCTATGCTCCAATTTATTTCCGGTGGAGTCAATTGAGGACAGAGAGCGCGCCCGGGAGTTCGGGCTTAAGATAGCCAAGGCCCCAGAGGTGTATGAGGTGGATTTACATAGCCGCCGGAGCGCTAATGCCTATGTTGGTGATGGGCTGATGCACCGTCTATATTTTCCAGATTACCAATAGAAGGTCTTGGCTGCTTCGAATCCTATCGCCGCCGCGGGCAACGTTGGCCTGTGTTTGACCGAGGTTCGTTTTTGACTTAGGTTATATATCGTGCTTCTCTCCGCACCGTAATCTGATCACCTTTGTTATTTGCAGATTGCCAACGAGGTTATCTATTTGCGGACCCAACACGAGTCTGATGCCGCCGTGATCGCGGTGAGGAATGCTGAGCTGATGGCGGCGAGGGAGGAGGTCCAAAAGTTGACCAAGACTGTGGAGAGCGCCGGCCAGGAATTAAAGAGCAAAGATGCGGAGGTCGTTAGCGCGGCCAAGGAGGTGTCTAGATTGAGTAGTGATCTGGCCGCTGCTCGAGAAGCCAAAGAGCGGGCTGAGGCTGAGAAGGCGAGTGTTGATGCTCGCAATATTGAGCTCCTGAGGTTTTTGGAGGCGGAGAGGAAGAAGTCCGCGGAGCTGTCCAACAGAGTGGACGAGCTGGACGGCAAACTTCTTGACCAAATGCGCTATGAGAATGAACGTGAGCGGGTCTTGGAGGAGGAGAGGGGCAAGGCGGTTGCTGAATTCAAAGAGTCCGCAGAGTACTCTGACAAATTATCCGTCGCGGGCAATGAACCAGGTCCGGTCCGGTCTGCGATGCTCGGTCTTATCAAATGTAATACTTTTACATGTAACACTAATCAAGTGTTTTTAGCTCTAAAAATGTAAATGGTTGAATTATTACTTTTTCTATACATATGTGTTACAATTATATATAAACATTATTACATATAAGTAACACGTTCGTTACATTTTAGTTGTAATAAGTATTACTTTTGGCAAACGAAGAAAACATAGAAAAAAACACTGTTACTTTTCTGTATATATGTATTACTTTTATGTATACAAACTGTTTCTTTATATGAATACAATCATTACATTAAGTTATAGTAACTATTACTTTTGACAAACCGAAAAAAACCAAAAAAAAATATAAAAATTAAAAAAAAGCAAATTTTTTTTTTTTGGCCTATGAGAGGCTGCCACGTGGCAGGTTCCACCCCTGGGTCCTAGAGCCGGTTCGTGGGTCGGGCGGCGGGTCAAAAACCGACCCGTCCATGGATGAGACGGATCATGCATGTGTGCACACAAGTTTTTGTCTTAAGGAAAAAGTGTTAGTGGAGTAGGTGTTGTGAGTATGAAAAGTGAACTATGAGAAAGAAAGTGGGGTAGAGAATAATGAGTGAAAAGTTGTTGTGAGTGTGAATGTGAGTCCCATTAGATAAAACATTTCTATTTTTGGGTTATCCTAATTCGAATGAAATACCCCAAATAAAAATTTATCCTAATTTAATTCAAGTGGGACGGAGAGAGTAGTTTAGAACGGATGGAAGGAATATTTATCTTCTTTTGGTTCAAATTGATTTATGCTACTAGTAGCGTTTTTGGTAAAGAGATAATGATGAAAGACTTGATTTAGGAGTCAAAGTAGTGACAGCTGAACGATGATAGCTGTGTTTGGCTAGTTGAAGACGCGGGCAATAGCTTGTTAGTAGCTTATTCAAAACGTAAATCACTGAGCTGCGCGTATCACCGTTGTCCATTTATTCTGCGCCAACAGTAAAACGCACTCTCTCCGTCTTAAAACAATTTGCACATTTTTTGGATGCATGGAAATATAGGAATGAGTATATATAATCAAAAGTGTTGAAAATGGGAAAGAGTTAATGAGTATGATAAGTTGAGTGAGATTTACAAGTGGGGTCCAAAAGTTAGAGTGTGAGTATGACAAGTGGGGTAGAGAGAATAGAAAAACAATAAATTTTGAACAGTTTAGGAAAAGAGACTTACCAATAGGACAACCAAAAGGAAAATTAGTGCAATGTGTTTTGAGACGGAGGGAGTAATGGTCGTTTTACATGAAAACATCACGATCTTACCGCCGCACTTTTCGGCCGCATTATCGACTTCACACATGAGACGAGTCTCAGTAAAAGATTAATTGGTTTGCTTTCTATGGGTGGAGCGAGGCAAGCCCATTTTCTCTTTCGACGAAATCGGTCTCATATGTGAGACCATCTCACACAAGACTTTCTCCCAAAAAATTGAGAGTTGAGATTACTTATATCACTTTTATATACCACATTGTGTATCACAAGTGAGGTGACGATTATGCATAATTAAGATAAAACAAATTGTGGTGGTACGTCTATGTTAACCTGAGTAATTACTCCTCCTTGCTTCAAAAAAAAAAAAAAATAAAAAAAAATAAATAAATTTATATTTTATATTTTTTTATTGTTAACTTGAGTAATATTTTTTTTATTGTTAGTACGAATTTATATTTTCATCAATATTTTAGATTACTTTTAATTATATGAATAAAAATATAAAATTTGTTATATATAAACATTATTTAATATCAATATTAATTTTAAGTTTTCATTAATATAATTAAAAAAATCTTAAATTATTGTTCAAATTTCATATAGTAACAATGAAAAAATGGACTATTTTTTCCCGAATAGAGAAAGTATATTTGACTTACGAAATGTGGAAAATTGGAAAAAAGAAATGTGTTTTTTGATTAATTAAAATTACTTTCAAAGTGCACGAAGAATTTTGGTAGATAAATGAAACTTATTTTAAGATACGCGATAACATTTTTATAAATAGCTGTTATTTTAAAAAAAACATATGTGGTGACATATTTATAAATATTTGGCACTTTCTTTTAAATGCGTTGTGGCATATTTGAATTAACTAAAACTTATTGACACACCCCACAAGACATACAGTCCTCAACCTATTTAACGTTTTTCCTTTTGGTCATTGAAACATTTTTTTTTTGCCCCTTAATCGCCGCCATTCACCACACACGCACCTCCACTGCACTGAAGAAATTACATATTCACAAATCAAGCCATTAAGAATAAATTACCAGAAAATTGAGTGCATGCCAAAAATCATGACTTTGGTGCAAACTAAAAAACAAAAATTATTTCTTACGAATGTGATTCCAAAATAAATACAGTATAAAGTTGTTCTTTTAAGTAAAGCTTCGTACATATCTAACTTCAAATCAGATTTAGACAAGTGAAGATTTTCTTTTAAAAAAAAAAAAAATCAACTGCTAAAAAAAAAAAAAAAACTCAGAATCTTGTTCGTTGACTAATCTACAGGTAGATTTCTTCTTCCTCGAAAATGGGTTTAAAGGAGAAGGACGCGGTCAGAAAAGAAAGAACTGACAAGGCAGAGGAGGACGACTACACGCGAAACCGAATTGAAATAATCGAAGGTTAAGAGGACCAGTAGAGTGACTAGTAGGGTACATCACGTATCAAATTGAAGGTTAAAAGGACCAGTAATAGTGTTTAATAGTCACAGTGTATTTATTTTGTTAGCCCAAAGGCATCTACTACTGAGTGTCACTGCGTTTGTTTTAAAATTGTCAATGCATGTATCAAAGAGCGCATATGTCAGTGGTTGTGGCCATTCAACATCATGTGGTGTTAATACCAGAATTTCCAAAGGAGTGACTCAGTGAATGAAGTCAACATTCCGTAAAATCTATGTTCGATCTCTCTATTTGCCCCTTAGCTAAAGCATTGTAAAAAAAAAAATTGCATGTTACAAACCAAGCCCTTGTTATAAGACATCACGTGACATCTTGAAGATGAAAAGCGCTAGTATCAAGTGTCAGATACGCTTAATGTTGGGATATGGCTTGCAACACAAGTCATTTAGACTTCCATACATAAAATTATGATTATAATATTAATTTATAAGTATAGTTGATAATAAAATGTGTAGAATTCCTGGATATATAATTACCTAATTGTGATGGACAAAAGGGTAATATAATATCACTAAGCTTCTTGAAAGGGTGTAGTCCCTAGGTGAAGTGACACCATGTTTCCTATTTAAAGGCCCTTCCATCAAGCCTAGAAACAACTATTGATTCTTGTTATCTCTCCTAAATTCTCTTCACATTATTGGAAGTACTTGAGAGATTAAGAAGTCACTATCACTTAGAAGATCTATATTTTCCCTACATCTTCTTCTTCATCTCACTTTCTCCCTACATCATCCATGGATTCAACAGGTATTGTTACGCTTCCGCCTTCATCTCCTTCCTCATTCTTCTTCTAAATATGAGTATGGCATTCAGGGTAAAATTGTTCCAACAATTGGTATCAGAGCCCGCTTATTATTTAGTTTGAGTTTGAGTTCTTTTAAGAAAGCTTTATGCTTTAATTGATTCATTTTTTCCTGTTGAATCATAAAGATTTGATGATGATTAGGGACTCTAATTCATTTCATAGAGTACTGATAATCTTCATCTAAAATTAAGAAAATGGTTTGAAAGTTTTGTTCATTAAAACTCAATGATTCAAGTTTGACTATCCCTTCATAACATGGTTTTATGTTTTGTGCATACCATGTGGATCTACTTACTTGATTCCATTAATTTTAAAAGCAATATTATCCTAAATAACATGGTTTTATGTTTTAAGTACATACCATGTGGATCTACTTGCAATTCATTTGATTTTGGGAAAAATTTAGACAAAAATTCAGAAGTGCAGAAAATCTGGCACGGTCGTGCGCATTCATTTCCTTGAACCGGTGCATCTTAATAGTGTTGGTCCGAACGGGTGTCTTGTTTAATCCGGTCGTACCGGTTCGTTTGGCACGGTCGTGTCTCTGGTTTAGCACGGCCGTGCTCATTGTACCGTGAAAACATGCACTTTCGGATAATTTTGGCACGGTCGTGCATCTTTTTTAGCACGGTCGTGCAAAGTGTGCCGTGAGAACATGTCTTTTCCGCTAATTTTGGCACGGTCGTGCCTTATGTTTAGCACGGTCGTGCACATTACGCCGAGAAAAACAATGTTTCTCTAAATTGATGCACGGCCGTGCACTTTTATATGCTCGACCGTGCATCTACTGTTCATCAGAATTGGATTTTTTGAAATTTTCTGTATAATTTTGTTTTTCCCTTTGGAACAAAACATACATTTTTTTTCAAACCCTAAGGCCTTGATTAATTATATGCTTTGACAATTTTATTCATTGTTTAAATAATATTGTCGCCTAAGTGATTTACGTTATTTAAACCCTAAAATTGTAAAGTGTTGGATGTTTAAGTTGATATGTGAATGGCTTGAATTTTCCAAAGAAGATCTTGACATTTGACTAAACTTGGGCATTCATTTGGTAACAAGTAAAATGAACATTAGGTTATTTTCTTAGGTACTTATGTCGGCCAAAAGGAAGATTAAGTATTTATTAAAATATAAGTTCAAATTACTTGTTGCCTAAGGCAATCATTTATGAGTCAACTCGCAATCCAAAGATTAGTTTTGATGTCATGTTGATTGTCTTGTTGATGGATTTCGTTGATATAATTAATCATTTTTTATTATGTAGTGTCTTATACATGTTTTATATTCATTCTTGTTCTCGAAATTCCAACAGATTTACTTATAGCTTCATCCATGATTACTGCTATAAGTACCGTACCGATGCTTAATGGGACTAATTTTAAAACTTGGAAAAATAAATTGATGATGATCTTAGGCTATATGGACATAGATCATGCATTAAGGGAGTCGTTTCCTCTTCCTCTCTCTAACGAAAGTACTCAAGAAGAGTGCTTAAATGAGGAAAGTGGAAACGCTCCAATCGTGTGAGCCTAATGATCTTGAATATAGTTGTCCCGGAGACCATTTTGACCGGTATCTCCAAGGATATTGATGCTAAAATATTCCTTGATATGCTTGAGGAACGTTTGGCATCTACCTTGTCACGACCCGAAAACTAGGCTCTATTTTATTAGTAATAAATGATTATTATTTAATTATTTGCCTATCTATTTATTTAAATTATTATTTATTTAAATATTTATGTGTGCATTTTATGTTTCATAATAATTATGCCTAGCATTTTAATTGGGTCATTTGGATTAGTGCAGTATTGTTGGGTCTTAATTGTTAGTAGGGAGAGTAAGCATTTGTGTTAGTAGAAGGGGAGGGGCCTAAATGTAACTTTTTAAATAATTTCCCCTACTCCCTCCGTACTCCTTCTCTTCTCCCTCACCTTCTCCCTCACTCACTCCACCTCCCAGCAAACTCTCTCTCTCTCTCCTTGTTATGGTAAGTTTTTCCTTCTCTCTTCTCTCTTCATTTTCTTCCTCTTCCTCTCATCTTCTCTCATTTCTTTCTATACGAAATGTGTTTAGATCGTCGATAGGATCGCGTAGAACCAAAAAGAATTGAATTCCGTCATCTTTGAGAATTTTCAGGTAAGTTGCTTTTCCCCCATTTTGATGCTAAAATGTTCATATCATGTTTATATAATGCTTGATGTGTTATATTTGAAGTTTGGTTGAGTATAGAATTTATTTTGAATTTATTTGAGTTTTTGGGTAAAAATAGTGAAATCTTGAATGTGGGAATTTGGTGTTGGTTTGGGTGATTAAAGGGTGTTATTTAGGTTCCCTTTAGGCTGGGTGTTGTTTAGGAGCTTTAGAAATGTATGGGAAGCTTTGATTTTGATACTTAAATGAGGGATTGTGGTTTTGGTCGAAAATGGCATTTCCCAGCTCTGTTCTTGGCCAATGCGTAGACCAGGCGCCCGCCTACACCCCTTTTTCCAGTGGCCTGACCTTCTGGTCATTCAAGCGCGCGCTCGCCCCTTGCCAGGCGCCCGCCCGCCCTCTGTTCCAGGATTTTGACCTTTTTGCGTGTTTTAACTAAATGGCTTAACTAGTTTAGGGTTCCTTCTTCTAATTAACTTAAGATAACACTGTGGAACACTTATTTGAGCGGAATCGATTCTTTTGTGAATAAATATGTTATGGAATTTGATTGAGTATCATTTTGGGAATGTGGTTCATCCTTGATGTGTTGTTTGGATTGGTTTACCTTTGTGGTAATTTATTTGGAATGGTTCCCTACTTTGGAACCTTAAGTTGTTTATTTAAGCTAGTATTTATTACTTAGCATTTATTTGGAAGCCCAGCTGGCATAATTGTTGCATCGGGCGATGGGAAAGATTATAATGGCAAAGCCAAGTCCATTATAATGTTGACCATTGTTTTGCCCTTACTATACCCCTTTTCCAGATTGGCCTTGGAAGAGATAAGTTAGCTTCCTTTGTGAATGTATCTAGCTACCGAGCATGACTTTGTGGCATGGCTCTTGTCCTTTGTGACACTCTTATGGTTATTGTTCCGGTACCGGGGATTTCTCTTCAGCTTTCATGCTATTATGAAGATGTTGATGGTTGATATTGAAGCTGCGCAGCGATCCTTTATTTGGATGTATCGGTTTGGAAACCTTGGCTAATATCCTTTGTTATGTGTTTATTTCCGCTGCTATCTGATATGTGATAAATGCTATGTGGTAGCTATGATTTATTATTGTATATTGCATCATAGCATGTCATGTAGTTGCATTAGTAACTTATTGAGATTTATCTCACTCCCTTTATTTTATCTTTGTTTTTTCTTAACCCCCCCAGGTGCTAAGGATTAGTCTCGCTGATCACGAGAAAGAGGACGTCCAGTGTGGATACATTCTTTTGGGGAAAGTTGTTATAGGTTGGTTTACATTATATCAATGTGTAACCTTTTGGGGATATTTGTACCAAACATTGACGTCACTAGGATTTGTGTATTTTGTAACTTTGGTGTATAAGCTTATGGAGTTTATACTAGTTTTACTTTGTTGTTCAAGTTGATTTACAAAACCTTGTGTTATCATCTTTTGGGTATAAAAGGAAATTTTTATCTCCATTATTTTAGAGTTTATTGTTTAAGTCGACGTCCAGCTCGCGTACTCTGGGCCCGCGGGTTCGGGGCCGCGACAGTTGGTATAAGAGATATGGCATTAGCTCTATGTATAAGTATAGGTGGATTAGTTTGACCTAGGAGGGTAGTTGTGTTCGGAGTGAGTAACGGTTGATGTCTTATGCAGGTAATTGTTTGAAATGGCTAGAAGGAGAACAGGTGAAGGCTCTAGTGGAGCACAGAATCAGAATGACACAAGGGAAGAAGCACGTGCTATGTTTCAAGGCATGTTCGAGGCGGCCATGAAGGCCATACATGATCAAGGTCCGAGGGTAGAACAAGCACCACCCCGCTATGGATTGGAGCAATTTCTCAAACTGAAACCGGTTGAATTCAATGGGGAACCCGATGTTCGGAAAGCTGAGTTGTGGATTGAGTCGAAGGAGAAGATTTATGAGGTATTTGGTTGCACGGATGAGGACAAGGTCCGGTTCGCGGCTTACAAACTTGTGGGAGCCGCCGAGCATTGGTGGAATAGTGTTAAAGCTTGTTGGGATGATACTCACACGGTGTATGCGTGGGGGTTGTTTGTGCGCAAATTCAAAGAGCATTTCATTCCGGTTGTTGATCAAAACCGAAAAGAGATCGAGCTTCTCAACTTGGAGCAAGGTTTGTTGTCTATAGCCCAGTACTCGGCTAAGTTCATAGAATTAGCCCGGTATTGTGACTATTTAGTGAGGACCGAGGAACAAAAAGCTATGAGATTCATTCGGGGGTTGAAGACCTCCATCCGTACTCAACTTATTGCCCAACGGATTGTGACCTTCCAAGATGCGGTAGACCGAGCCTACTTGATAGAGCAAGATATTGGGGAGCACAAAAGGAAAACCGAGGTTGTGGGTAAGGGTAAACCGGGAAGCCATGCTAAATCTCAACCTCAACACCGTTCCGACAACCGAGGTAACCCAGGAGCATCATTTCAGTTTAAGGGGCAAACCTCACCGAGGAATCCGGGTACTACTCCGGGGATTCAGAATAGGAAGCCTTGTACCTTTTGTCAGAGGGTAGGCCATACGGAGGATAGGTGTTGGAAAAAGCAAGGCAAGTGTACCAATTGTGGTGAAATGGGGCACTTTGCGAGAGATTGCACGAGGTACCGAGGTCAGTCATCCGGGTCAGGGGTTGGTACTAATCAGGGTCAGAAAAGGGATGCCGCTGGGAAGCCCAAAGTTCAAGGAAAGATATATGCCATGAATCAACAACAGGCGACCGATGATCCTTCGGTTATTGGAGGTATTGTTTCTGTGTCTAATGTGAGCGCACGAGCGTTAGTAGATCCAGGATCATCTCATTCATACATTTCTGTGCAATTTGCTTCCATGTTAAATGCTGCATTCGAATCTTTACCGTACGTGTTAGAGGTGTCGACCCCTATAGGAGAATGCTTGATTTCTGATCGAGTCTTTCGTGCTTGTGATGTGGTTATTTGTGGTCGCGTCCTTTGTGCGGATTTGGTAGTTCTTCCTATCCAAGACTTTGATGTCATTTTGGGTATGGATTGGTTAAGCAAGTTTCATGCTTCCGTTGATTACCGTAAGAAAACTGTTACTTTTTCTATTCCCAATGTGCCTAAATTTGTGTTTGAGGCTAGTCCTCTGAGTAGAAAGGTTCGCTTAATTTCTTATATGAAAGCGAGAAAATTATTGCATAGTGGTTGTGAGGGGTATTTGGCTAGTGTTCTTGATACTAGGAAGGAATCCCTTAGTTTGGATAGTGTTCGGGTAGTCCGGGAATTTCCCGATGTTTTCTCTACCGAGTATGATATGCCTCCCGATCGTGAGATTGAGTTTTGTATAGACCTTTTGCCGAGTACGGCTCCAATTTCGAAAGCACCTTATAGGTTGGCTCCCGCAGAGTTGAAGGAATTAAAGGTTCAATTGCAAGAGTTGCTTGATCGAGGGTTTATCTGCCCTAGTGTTTCCCCGTGGGGAGCACCGGTTTTATTTGTGCGGAAGAAAGACGGTTCCTTGAGATTGTGTATAGATTACCGGAAGTTGAATCAGGTTACAGTGAAGAATAAGTATCCTCTACCTCACATCGATGATTTGTTTGATCAGCTTCAAGGGTCCGTTGTGTTTTCTAAACTTGATTTGAGGAGTGGGTACCATCAGTTGAAGATTCGATCGGAAGATGTTCCGAAGACTGCCTTTCGCACTCGCTATGGTCATTATGAGTTCTTGGTTATGCCGTTTGGGTTGACTAACGCGCCTGCAGTATTTATGGATTTGATGAACCGGGTTTTCCATCCTTATCTTGATTCGTTCGTGGTGGTCTTTATTGATGATATACTCGTCTACTCTAAATCCCGAGAGGAGCACGAGCAGCACTTGAGGACTGTTTTATCCATTCTTGCGAACAGTAAATGCGAATTTTGGCTCGAGAAGGTTTCTTTTCTGGGCCATGTGATTTCGAAAGACGGGATTTCTGTGGATCCTTCAAAGATTGAAGCTATAGTGGATTGGAAGAAACCCGAGTCAGTGACCGAGATTAGAAGCTTTCTGGGTTTAGCCGGTTATTACAGAAGATTTATTGAGGGGTTTTCGAGGATTGCTACTCCGATGACTCAGTTGACCTGGAAGAATGTCCCGTTTGTATGGACCGAGAAATATGACAAGAGTTTCGAGGAATTGAAGAAGAGGTTGACTACCGCACCGATCTTGACTTTGCCTAATGGGAGCGATGGCCTAGTGATTTACAGTGATGCTTCGAAAGAGGGTTTGGGTTGTGTGTTGATGCAGAATGGGAAAGTGATTGCTTATGCTTCGAGGAAGTTGACCCCTAGTGAACAGAATTACCCCACTCATGATATGGAGTTGGCCGCGATAGTATTTGCGTTGCACAAATGGAAGCACTACCTTTATGGGGCGAAGTTTGAGATTTTTACGGATCACAAGAGTTTGAAGTACCTTTTCTCCCAGAAAGAGTTGAATAATAGGCAGCGCCGATGGATGGAATTGTTGAAGGATTATGATTGTACGATTTCTTATCACCCGGGAAAGGCGAATGTTGTTGCCGATGCGATTAGTAGGAAGTCTTATGTGGCTTCGATGATGGTCCGTGAGTGGAAAATGCTTGAGGATGTGCGAGATTGGTCTCCTCGTGAATCGAGACATGGGGCTATTTTTGCGAATATTAGGGTATCTCCGACCCTAATTCAGAGAATAAAGGAAGCTCAGAAAGAAGATCCCGAGTTGGTGAAGATAATGGGTAAATTGAAGGAAAAGAATTTCGAGGATTTTTCATTGAGTTCGAGTGGAGTGTTGACTTTCTGTGGTCGTTTGTGCGTACCCGATGTTGGTGGAATAAAGAGGCAAGTTTTAGATGAGGGTCACAAATCGAGGTATACTATTCATCCGGGTAGTACGAAGATGTATCAGGATCTGAAGCAACATTTTTGGTGGAATAACTTGAAGAGGGAAATAGCCGAGTATGTTTCGAAGTGTCTAACTTGTCAGCAGGTCAAAGCCGAGCATCAGAGACCCGCGGGATTACTTCAGCCGTTAGAGATTCCCGAGTGGAAATGGGAGCATTTGACTATGGATTTCGTTACGGGACTACCTCGTACCCGTAGGAAGTATGACATTGTTTGGGTAATAGTGGATAGATTGACCAAGAGTGCCCATTTCGTGCCTATTGATATCAGATATTCGATGGAGAAGCTTGCGACCCTTTACATTGATGAGATCGTTAGATTGCATGGGGTTCCGGTTAGTATTGTGTCAGATCGAGACCCGAGGTTTACTTCTAGATTCTGGAAGGCGTTTCAGGAAGCTTTGGGTACAGATTTGTGATTCAGTACAGCTTTTCATCCTCAGACCGATGGTCAATCCGAGAGGACTATTTAGATTTTGGAGGATATATTGCGAGCTTGTTCGATAGACTTCTCCGATTCTTGGGATTCACATTTACCGTTAGTGGAGTTCTCCTACAACAACAGTTATCAGGCTAGTATCGAGATGGCACCGTATGAGGCCTTGTATGGAAGGAAATGTAGATCGCCTATTTGTTGGGATGAGGTTGGTGAAGCGAAGATCGGGGTATTGATTTGCTTCAGGATTCAGTTGAAAAGGTTAGAATTATCCGGGATCGATTGAAAACAGCCCAGAGTCGACATAAGAGCTACGCAGATAACCGAAGGCGAGATCTTAGTTTTCAGACCGGTGATTTTGTGTTCTTGAAAGTATCTCCAAATGTGGGTATTCGTAGGTTTGGAAAGAAAGGCAAATTGGCTCCGAGGTTTATTGGCCCGTTTGAGATTTTGGGAAAGGTTGGACTTCTAGCGTATCGTCTTGCGTTACCGCCATCTTTGGATCGGTTACATAACGTGTTCCACGTTTCTATGCTTCGGAAGTATGTTCATGATCCATCTCACGTGTTACCGAGGATACCGGAGGATATTGAGCCCGATATGACTTATGAGGAACGACCGGTTCGGATTTTAGATGCCAAAGTCCAAGAGTTGAGGAACAAAAGCATTGCGTTGGTTAGGGTTCTTTGGAGGAATCATAACATCGAGGAGTCGACGTGGGAGCTCCGAGATGAGATCGAGAGGAAATTTCCGTGGCTTTTTAATTCGGGTAAGTCTCGTTAAAATTCGGGTCGAATTTTCCTTAAGGGGGAGTGAATGTCACGACCCGAAAACTAGGCTCTATTTTATTAGTAATAAATGATTATTATTTAATTATTTGCCTATCTATTTATTTAAATTATTATTTATTTAAATATTTATGTGTGCATTTTATGTTTCATAATAATTATGCCTAGCATTTTAATTGCGTCATTTGGATTAGTGCAGTATTGTTGGGTCTTAATTGTTAATAGGGAGAGTAAGCATTTGTGTTAGTAGAAGGGGAGGGGCCTAAATGTAACTTTTTAAATAATTTCCCCTACTCCCTCCGTACTCCTTCTCTTCTCCCTCACCTTCTCCCTCACTCACTCCACCTCCCAGCAAACTCTCTCTCTCTCTCCTTGTTATGGTAAGTTTTTCTTTCTCTCTTCTCTCTTCATTTTCTTCCTCTTCCTCTCATCTTCTCTCATTTCTTTCTATACGAAATGTGTTTAGATCGTCGATAGGATCGCGTAGAACCAAAAAGAATTGAATTCCGTCATCTTTGAGAATTTTCAGGTAAGTTGCTTTTCCCCCATTTTGATGCTAAAATGTTCATATCATGTTTATATAATGCTTGATGTGTTATATTTGAAGTTTGGTTGAGTATAAAATTTATTTTGAATTTATTTGAGTTTTTGGGTAAAAATGGTGAAATCTTGAATGTGGGAATCTGGTGTTGGTTTGGGTGATTAAAGGGTGTTATTTAGGTTCCCTTTAGGTTGGGTGTTGTTTAGGAGCTTTAGAAATGTATTGGGAAGCTTTGATTTTGATACTTAAATGAGGGATTGTGGTTTTGGTCGAAAATGGCATTTCCCAGCTCTGTTCTTGGCCAATGCGTAGACCAGGCGCCCGCCTACACCCCTTTTTCCAGTGGCCTGACCTTCTGGTCATTCAAGCGCGCGCTCGCCCCTTGCCAGGCGCCCGCCCGCCCTCTGTTCCAGGATTTTGACCTTTTTGCTTGTTTTAACTAAATGGCTTAACTAGTTTAGGGTTCCTTCTTGTAATTAACTTAAGATAACACTGTGGAACACTTATTTGAGTGGAATCGATTCTTTTGTGAATAAACATGTTATGGAATTTGATTGAGTATCATTTTGGGAATGTGGTTCATCCTTGATGTGTTGTTTGGATTGGTTTACCTTTGTGGTAATTTATTTGGAATGGTTCCCTACTTTGGAACCTTAAGTTGTTTATTTAAGCTAGTATTTATTACTTAGCATTTATTTGGAAGCCCAGCTGGCATAATTGTTGCATCGGGCGATGGGAAAGATTATAATGGCAAAGCCAAGTCCATTATAATGTTGACCATTGTTTTGCCCTTACTATACCCCTTTTCCAGATTGGCCTTGGAAGAGATAAGTTAGCTTCCTTTGTGAATGTATCTAGCTACCGAGCATGACTTTGTGGCATGGCTCTTGTCCTTTGTGACACTCTTATGGTTATTGTTCCGGTACCGGGGATTTCTCTTCAGCTTTCATGCTATTATGAAGATGTTGATGTTGATATTGAAGCTGCGCAGCGATCCTTTATTTGGATGTATCGGTTTGGAAACCTTGGCTAATATCCTTTGTTATGTGTTTATTTTCGCTGCTATCTGATATGTGATAAATGCTATGTGGTAGCTATGATTTATTATTGTATATTGCATCATAGCATGTCATGTAGTTGCATTAGTAACTTATTGAGATTTATCTCACCCCCTTTCCTTTATCTTTGTTTTTCCTTAACCCCCCCAGGTGCTAAGGATTAGTCTCGCTGATCACGAGAAAGAGGACGTCCAGTGTGGATACATTCTTTTGGGGAAAGTTGTTATAGGTTGGTTTACATTATATCAATGTGTAACCTTTTGGGGATATTTGTACCAAACATTGACGTCACTAGGATTTGTGTATTTTGTAACTTTGGTGTATAAGCTTATGGAGTTTATACTAGTTTTACTTTGTTGTTCAAGTTGATTTACAAAACCTTGTGTTATCATCTTTTGGGTATAAAATGAAATTTTTATCTCCATTATTTTAGAGTTTATTGTTTAAGTCGACGTCCAGCTCGCGTACTCCGGGGCCGCGGGTTCGGGGCCGCGACGTACCTCCTCTCATGGGACAAAGAGAAAAGGGAAGGATGTTGCGGTTGCAAGAAATAAGAAGCGTAAGGGATCATCTAATGATCATGATGAATGCTTCTTTTGCAAGGACCTCAATCACATGAAGTACGACTGCCCTAAGTATCACGCTTGGCGTGCTAAGAAAGGTATGTCATTTGGTCTTTGTTTGTGATAAAGGGTAATTTGGTTTCATTTCCTACATATACATAGTGTCTGAATATTGGAACGACAACTCACATAAAGGAAGTTTATGTAGGATTGCCTGAAATACCGAAGTCCTGGAGAAGATGAATGATTCATCTATATGGAAGCCAAGATCCGGTTGAAGTGCAAGGCATCGGGAATTTTTGTTATTGTTAAAGTACTTAGTAATATTTGTATAAATACTACATTTGTTGTACCGTCATTTAGACGGAATTTGATATTTATCACACTATTGAACAAAGAAGGTTATTTTGTTCAATTTTATAAATGTGATTTTTATTTTTATTCCAATGTTGATGGTACTAGTACTTTGTCAAGTAGTCTTTATTCACTTGACCTTATTTACACAATAAATGAATCCCATAAATAATGAAACCAAAACTAGAAAGCAAAAGTTATCAAGTAAATTTTTAAGGCATAGGCATTTGGGTCATATTTCCAAGTGGAAAATTGATAAGCTTATGTTAAAGGAAATCTTGAACAAACTTGATATTTTGGAAAATACTTTTGCATTAAATGCCTTAAAGGAAATTTACAAACATTAAAAGAATAGTATTCTCGAGAGTATCAAGTGTCTTTAAAACTAATACATATGAAAATTGTGGGCCATTCATTATTCCTTCATGGAAAGGTCAACAATAGTTATTATGTTTATAAATGACTACTCTCAATATGGATACATTTATTACTTCATGCAAAGACTCAAGTTATGGACGTTTTCAAGTCTTATGAGGTCAAAGTTGGAAATCAACTTTGAAAGACTATTAAGAACACTAGGTCCAATCATGATAGAGTATATCATGGTTGGAATGTTTGTTAAAGGGAACAACGTCTAGGTCCTTTTTACTCGCTATTTTGAAGAGTGTGAGATTGTTTCCATCTACATTAAGCCGGGTACGCCTAGCATAAATGATGTACACAAGAGACATGATAAAATCCTTAAGGAAATAGTAATAAGCATGTTTTGTGCTTCTTTTACCTCACTCATTATGGGCGATACATTAAAACCGCAGCCCTTATTCTCATTAAAGCTCCCTCTAAGCTACTAATAAAAACCCTTTATAATTTTGGGACGAATAAGGAACACGTCCTTAAATCATCTTCATTTATGGGGTTGTCTAACATAATGGTAGACCTTATAAGTCTACTAAGGGCAAGTTAGACATAAGATTGTTAGTAGTTATTCATGACGTAAGCCGAGAGATCTAGGGGATATATAAATTTTACAACCCAAAAATTTGAACATTTTGAAACGAGAAAAGCTAAGTTCTTTGAGGATGTTGAATTTAGTGGAAGATTAGGTGTAATATTTTGAATTTGGAATAGAAGAGGCATCCATTTCTTCACCTCTTCCATAAGTTCCAATTGGATTTCAAATTTTGTACTTGATATTCAAGAAGAACATGCAATTCAAAATAAATATGGGTTCCCTATAAATATTGAACAACATGAAAATGTTGATCATAAGAAGGAAATTCAACAACCTCAAAATTAGGAAGAACCAAGTGCCCTTAAAGAGATACAATAGAGTAAGAAGGATTGCAATACCGGATAATTATGAGATGTATCTTACCGAGAAATAAAAGACACATAAGTTTAGTGGGAGATGAGCCATTCATCTACCATAAAGCTATTAATGGTCCTAATTCTCATAAGTAGATTAATACCATATATAAAGAGTTGAAATCTTTGAAAAATAACAACTTTTTGGATCTTTTACATTACCTAAAGATGTGAAACCTATAAATGGGTCTCTAAGACCTAAAAGGATTCACAAAAGTAATGTTGAAAGATATAAAGACCCATCTAGTTGCTAAAGAATTTTCAACTCATAAGAAAGGCATTAATTATCAAGAAAGAAACATTTCCCGATATCTTCTAAAAACTCTTTTAGAACCATTATGGCACTAGTAGCAATTTGTGTCTTAAGCTTCATCAAATGGATATTAAGAACTTTTCCTAATGGAAACATTGGGGAAACTATCTATATGAAGAAATCCATTTATGAACTTAAGTTAAACTTCTCATTAATGGTATTTAAAGATTAATCAAGTTATTCTTTCATTTGGTTTTGAAATGAATCTTGATAAATATTGTATATACCATAAGTTCAGTGGGAGTAAAAATTATAATTTTGGTCTTATATGTGGGTAATATTTGCTTGCTAGTAATGTTTTAAACCATAATAAGGAAACTAAGAAATTTCTTTGGAATGAAAATTCTTGGTGAAGCATCTTTTTGTATTAGGAATCCAAGTTCACTGTGAGTATTCACGGAGTATTTTGGGATTATCACAAAAGGCCTATATAGAAAAGGTATTACAAAAGGTATAGCATGCAAAACTATAAACCACTTGACACCCCTAATTTTAAAGGAGACATGCTTAGTCTCAAACAGTGTCCTAAAGTTAATTATGAATCAAAGTATATAGAAATATCCCTCTTTGCATCAGCAGTAAGAAAGCTTAATAAATGCGTAAGGCTTGGTCAATACCAAAGCAATCCAGAAAGAACATTAAGTAGTAGCCAAAAGAATGATATAGTATTTACAAAACACAAAGATCTACATGCCTATTTTAATCGGATAATCTTGAGATCATTTGGTATTCCGATATTTGTTAAAATTACATGGCTACATAAGTTTTAATGGACTGTGATTTGTCAAAACAAGTGTCGAAAGACCAATTAAGATATGACTATCAGGTAGCAGTTTCGTACTCTAACAAAAGGTTTATGGATTTAGACATTAAGTATCTTGTTATAAAGAAAAGGGTACAAAATGAACAAAGAAATACAACTTATTAGAACACTCCATAATTTAACGGATCCATTTATGAAACGTTATCATCTTTAGTGTTTCATGAGCATGTTGCTCATATGGGTGTAACAATTTGATAACATTTAATTTAGTGGGAGTTTTGTGTTGTACTTCATTAATTGTTCTATTATTTTGATCTCATTTGGTTAAAGTTGGACTAGTTGGAGAATATGTTTATATATTCATTAAGTTCCATGCTACACATCTATACTTTTGATCTATGTCGTTTAGTTGGATTTGTATACGTGATTATTGTGGGTTTAGTTGCGAATCAATTACAACGACTGCCCCTTTAGTCCTATACTTAAATGGCTAATGGACGAGATTGTTATAAATGGCAATAAAGTGCGCACATAAGGGTTGTCATTTGTGTTATATTCATAATTTAAAGGAAATACTTTGTTTTGCAACCCAAGTGGGAGATTGTTGGAACATGGCTTGCAACACAAGTCATTTAGACATCCATACATAAAATTATGATTATAATATTAATTTATAAGTATAGTTGATAATAAAATGTGTAGAATTCCTGGATATATAATTACCTAATTGTGATGGGCAAAAGGGTAATATAATATCACTAAGCTTCTTGAAAGGGTGTAGTCCCTAGGTGAAGTGACACCATGTTTCCTATTTAAAGGCCCTTCCATCAAGCCTAGAAACAACTATTGATTCTTGTTATCTCTCCTAAATTCTCTTCACATTATTGGAAGTACTTGAGAGATTAAGAAGTCACTATCACTTAGAAGATCTATATTTTCCCTACATCTTCTTCTTCATCTCACTTTCTCCCTACATCATCAATGGTTTCAACAGGTATTGTTACACTTCCGCCTTCATCTCCTTCCTCATTCTTCTTCTAAATATGAGTATGGCATTCAGGGTAAAATTGTTCCAACATTTAATACTCCGCAAACAAAACTCTATTTTTTTTAAAGAAAATAATAAGAAATAAAGATATGTTATAAATTGTTGTGAAAAATTGGGAAAAAACGTGTTTTACACTAAGTTAGCGTAAAACGCCTATTTAAAAATAGCGCGGTGACATTTTTATAATAAACATGAAGTTGTTCGTAAGTGTCAGTGTTAGTGTTAGAAATTGCCAGCAATTGTTCACTAGCATTTATTAACACAACTACTGGCACTTTTGATAAGTGCCAGTGGCAATGTTGACAAATGCCAGTGTTATGACTGACAAATTTTAACACTACCACTGACACTTTAAAAAAATAACAGCTTCATATTTATAAACACCAGTTTGAATTACTGACTTTTAGTAATATTAACACTGGGCATTTACGATGCTTGCCAGTATTTATAAAAATGGCACCGCTTGTTTTTAAGAATAAGCGCCAGCTTATTTGAAAAACACGTTTTTCCGATCTTTTAAAGTAAAACACATTTTTCACATAACCTAGTCTAAATTGTCAGTGCACCTAGTCTGAATTGTTAGTTAGAAGATACAAAGCCGAACATGAAAAAGAATTCGGTTTTGATAAGTACAACTAACGAAAAAACAAGAGCCGTTTTCCCAACTACCGTATCAAGCCAAGTTGTTACCTTTCCATGCCGTATGCCTATGTTAATTTCCAACTACCGAAGAGCTCTAGCTCAAGCGGTATCTGGTGTTAGGTTCTCATGCGGAGGTCACGTGTTCGAATCCCGTTAGGGAGATTTGTGTTAGTCTATCTATAGGCCTAGTTGTAGCCTTCATGGCATTATAAATTAATAAAAAAACCCTATGTTAATTTTCAAGTCACACACTTTTCTTTAACAATTTTTTTTGAGGGAAACTAGTTTCTCCATAAGTTATAAAAAATCATGTTTTTATAGTGTTTCAAGTTTAGGGTTTAAGGGTTAGGTTTAAGGATTAAGGTTTAGGGTTTAGAGTTTAAGGGTTAGAAAAGTGAACTTCTTATAACTTATGGATGGAGGAATTAGTTTCCCCCAAAACATACTTACTTTCTTTAATTGTGAAAAACTTACAAGTCTAGTGTTTGGAGTTGGAATCGTAGTCATTTTTTTTATTGCCTAAAAAAATATTCCATTGAAGATAAACAATTGACAGAATTCAAAGAGACACGTATGATATTATATTGCTAAAAAAAAAAAAAAAAAAAAAAAACTCAAAGAGATACTTCTTATGTTTGATATATATTGATCATATTGATTAATTTATGTAAATTTTTACTCCCTCAATCTCAGAGTAAATGTTCACCTTTCTTTTTTAGTTTGTCCTAGAGTAAGTATCCAATTCCTAAAATAGCAAACAATCTTTATTCTTCTTCTCACTGGTTCTCTCTCTTACTTTACTTTTACACTCACAGCACCAATCAACTTACTATTCCCTACCCCACTTTCTCTCTCTCCTACCTCACTTTTCATACTCACATCACTTACCTCACTTCAACCATTTCTTAATCTCCGTACAAATGGATGAGTGGACACTTAATTTGGGACGGAAGAAATATTAAATACCACATTAATATCAAGTTAATCATTTTAATTAATGAGACTGAGGGAAAGAGTATCATACAAATAAACAATCCAATTTGCATGTCACTCTCATAAAATCAGTTCACCTTGAATACTCAAGAAAAAAAAAAAAAGCCACTCATATAGCATGTGGTGGTGAGTAAGTGGTGGGCTAGTTTAGCGCCACCCTTTTTATAGTGGTGGTCATATAGTGGTGGGCTTCACCTCTTTTGACTTCTTGTCATGTTTTTTTGTGGTGGCCTACTTCACCGCCACCTCTTCTCCGATTATTCTCATCCCAACTCTGTTTAGTAGATCTGTATAGTATGACCTTGTCAACATTTTCTATTTTTCATTTTCTAAGATAATATTACCACAAAGATAGTATCGTTTGATTTTTAATTTTTTATAGTCAACACAAATAAAACAAATAAAGCACAAATAAACTTTGATCTAATATTTATGTACGCAATTATCAGAGTAGAATTATAAAATTGTATTAATTAGTTGACATTAATATTTGGTCAATGTCCACTTATGTTACGATTAAAAGTCAAATTAAACTATGTTTATCAATAATTATGTATATATATATATATATATACTCCCTCCGTCCCAACCAAATTAGGATTTTTGGGTTGGACACGGGGATTAAGGAAAAGTGAGCTCCAATTCCCTTTTGGACATCCATTACGAGTGGAGTATGTATTGTGAGTATGAAAAGTTAAATAGGAGAGAGAAAGTGGGGTAGAGAATAATGATTAGAAAGTTGTTGTGAGTGTGAATGTAGGTCCCATAAAATAAAACACTTCCATTTTTGGGTTGTCCTAATTCGAATGAGACACACAAAATAGAATTTTGTCCTAATTCGAGTGGGACGGAGGGAGTATATATATATATATATAAAACCCTTATAAAACTCTAAAATTCTTAAAATAAAGAATTTAAGAATTTTATATATTTATTAACTTTTAATAAATTTTTAATTAAAATTTAATCGAGTTGACCATCATAATTTTAAAAAATTATACTGATACTATCTTTTCACGATGACAAAGAAGGATAAATAATTTATCAACTTATCTAATGTAAGTGCTTGTTTTTCCTATATAATGGGACTATTTATTAAATTTAATACAGTTGTTCATTTTGAGCTTATCTTATAACCTACTCTCTCCGTTTCATTATATATGACGTTTTAGAAGCAATTTTTTGTTCCAAAATACTTGACGTTTTACTATTACCAAGAAAGAATTACTCTTGTTTACCTATTATACCCTTATTCATTAATTGTGAACTATTTCTTGTATAAGCATTTAAATGCCTAGGTAATTGGATACTTTTAGGGGCACATATGAAACGGAGGGAGTAATTATTGTTCCCTTCATGATTAGCAACATCTACAAAAAATTTCCTCTAATCACTACAAATGTTCTGCAATAATTAAACTCATAATTCCACAATGATTACAAAAGTCAAGTGAAAACATCAATTAAAACGAATGAGTGATCTATAAGTCTCTCTCTAATTGAGGTGGGTTAGTTTGGATCATTTTCACCAACCTTCAAGTGTAACAAAATCTATAAGTGTCTTTACCCATATTTTCAATGTCATGTTCAAGGTTAATTATTTTTTCCTTCCGTCCATATCTTCTTATTATTGATTTTTCTTGGTTTATAATGTTATAGACTCTGAATATTAATACCACAAACTAGAAAGAATAATAAAGATGTTGATATCATTGTTTATTTGTTTTTAAGTATAGAACTTAGAAGCTAGTCTCCTGTACGGCCGGCACAGCGTGCGACGGCTCGGAGCCGAGCCGAACCATTCAAAAAAAATTCCGCTATTTTTTGCTTGCCAACAAAAGTAATACTTTTATAAAGGAATGTAACACTTTTTATTCAAAAATGTACCACAATTTTACTGAAACAAATTAAAGATAATATAAGATTGACAACTAAACTAATGTTACATTTTATAATAAATGAATGTAATGTTTTTTTCTCAATTGTAACAGTTTATACTCTTAAATATAATCTTATATCTGAACTGTAACAATTTTTATTTAGAAAGTAACTATTGAAATGTAAATGATTATATACATGACTCAAAAATGCACCACTTTTTATAAAGGAATGTAACACTCTTTTTTTCAAATGTAACATTTTTTTTTAAAATAACATAAGACTGACAACAAAACTAATGTTACATTTTATGATAAATGAATGTAACATTTTTTTCTCAATTGTAACAGTTTATATTCTTAAATGTAACCTTATATCTGAAATGTAACAATTTTTATTGAGAAAGTAACAATTGAAATGCAACTGATTATACATGAAATCTTATTCTTTTTTTAAAGGAAAAAAATAACATTTACTAAATAAAACTGTTACATTTTTCCATATATAAAATTATAATCATATATGCACTCTGTTACACTTCAAATATTACTTTTCTAACCACAAAAACTATCGTTTTTTTTTTGTTTGCAAAACTGCTGTTACATTTGACAGTAAAGTGTTACTTTTTAAAGATGAAATTGTTATTTTTATCAGAAAAGAGTGTTACATCTCAGCTGATGAGCAACTCATTTGTTGTGTGTTAAAAGTTTGTTTGTTTTTTTTCTTTTAAAAAACCAAACTATATCATGACCTGTCTAGTTTGATTCGTCTCGTCAAGACGAACACAGCAGTATTTTTAGTTTTTTTTTGAACTTATAAATCTCAATATATAGCATTTTAAAATTATTGGGTTTTTTTTCCCTAAAACTGCGACACATGTCACGTCTGGAATGGAAGGAGAAGTTGGCGGGCGGGCGGAGGTGGAGCGTCGGGTATGACCCGTGGGTGACCCGTCGCACCTTGTGCGGCGGTCGCATATGAGAATTTGCCTAAGACAGTCAATTGGTCATAAGGACTTGATTATGACAATATTTGGAATTTTGTCATAATCAAGTCCCCTCGAATGTCTTAGTTATGTCTTTGTAGCCCAAGCCTCCTTGGCCGAGTGGCATAGAGCTTGGGATCTCCTTCGGGAGGTCTCAGGTTCAAATCCCTTTTCCCCTATCCCCAATAACAAGTGGCCTCCACATAGTGGAGGTCCCAGGTTTGACTCCCTCCGGGGAGATTATGGAGAACTTGTGTTACTCCCCATGGGGAAGAGTGCGGCTGCAGGTGAGAGGTGATGACACATATGGACGTCTATGGCAAGCATACTAGCAAATGGCACAAGAAGACTACTAGATGACGCAAGACGTCTATGAGCAATCAACTTGTAGAGCGAAGTATCATTCAACTGTAATAGGTTCCAATAGGGGAAGAGTTTGTAATAGACTAGGCTCTACTCCCTCTGTCCCACCTCACTTGAGACTTATTTCTATTTTGGTCCGTCCCACTTCACTTGAGACTCCCCAAATGGTAACTTTTTATAATTTGTATATTCAATCTACCCCACCCACTCATTCTCTCTCTTTATTTTCCACCACACAATTCATTCTCTCTCTTTATTTTCCACCACACAATTCATTCAATCAACCTACTATTAACCCTACTCATTCTCTTTTTTCATTTTCTACCACACATTTTCCTTATTTTATTATTTTTTCTTAGTTATTGTGCCCACCTCTTAGGTCTCAAGTGAGGTGAGATGGAGGGAGTAGATCTGTAATAGACTTCATAGGAGTTTGTAACATGATGACAATTGCCTTGGAATGAAATGATATGTTAACATGTCAAAAAAGAGTTATGTCTTTGTATTCAAACTCTCATTATTGCCAAAAACCAAAGTGTACTATATTCCCACCGTCTCAAAATAAAGTATTCATTTTAAGTAAAATACTCATTTTTATTATTTTGGGTGTCCTGTTAAAAAATATAACACTTACTCAAAAAGAAAAAGATTTTTTTTCCAATTTCTCTCTTTCCCACTTACAACAACTACGCACTTACTATTTCCTACCACACTTTATCTTTCATTCCCACTTACAACACATATTCTTCCAAAATATTTTCTTAATTTCCATTGCTAAAAGCAAATGTGTACTTTATTTTGAGACAGAAGAAGTAATGTACTACTTCTGTGCCATTAATAAATATTTCAATTTAATTTTAATTAAAAAATATTTTAAATATTTATTCTAAGATCGAAGGAGTAGAACACACACACATATATATATATATATATATTTAATTATTTATTTGTTATAACGAAGTCTTGATGTAACGTGTTGAAGCCTCATATATCCCACATCAACTTGGAGAGTAAAATTGATAATCTATATTAGAATTGGGTCCTCATCCCCTTAAAATCCCACATCAACTTGGAGAGTAAAATTGATAATCTATATAGATTGGGTAACCTCACCCCTTAACAAGGCCTTTTTAAAGGGATGAGGACCCAATTCTAATATAACGTAACAATGTTACTGAAGAATACTCTTTTCGTCCCATTTTAAATTTTAAGAAATAGTTGGGCATAAAAATAAGAGAAAGCGTGCAAAAAATGATGTATTGTGAGTGTAAATAGTAGGAGAGAAAAAGTGGCGTAAGAAATAATTAGTGGATAATTATTATGAGTATAACATATGGGGTCTACAAATAAAAAAATATAAAAAACTTTCATTTTTAAGTTTTGAAGATAAAAATGGGATAACCAAAATGGAAAATTTAATTTTTTTTTTGAGCAAGAAAACTTTAAATTTTAAAATGGGACGGAGTGCGTATGATAACTTGATAAGGAAATATCTCATCCGTATATTTGTATTAAAATAAGTTTTATATTTTTAACAAAATATATTTTTAGAAAGCTTTTTTACAATTTCAAAATGCCAAATCATTTTAAACTATATAAAAAAGTTTTTTAAAAACTTTCACAATGGTAAGAGCTCTTTCTACAAAGAGCAACTCTTTAGCCAAAGAGCCCTTTGAAGAGTTTCACAATAATAAAAAACTTAAAAAAACTCTTTTATAAAAATAAAAAGCTCCTAAAAAGCTCCCATTGTGGATGCTCCTAATCATATGGTAAGGTCAATTATACTTGTAACATTAAGATTTCAAAATGTTTATTGTCAGAAAATTCACTCACCCTAGAATATAAGAAGAATATAAATGCAGATGCCAAGTAGCTAAAGTTTGATGCAATATGTACAAGTATTTCTCTCTTTGACTTTATTTACCCGTCTTAAAATGATTTTTTGATTTTATTTATTATATTTAATTATTTATTTTTGATTAAAAAAATTAAAAGAAAAATCTAACATTTAATAGGGACGGAGTTAGTACTTTCTATATTCATTGTGAATAATAAAACATTATTCCAATTCAGTCAGTGGACTAGAAAAATAGACCTTCCAATAAAATTGAATCGGTTGGCTAATTATTTAGTTCTATTTATTTTACAACTACTAGAAATCCGTCATCAAATTATTACACCTTAACAACTACAAGTATATTTCAAGATTGAAAATTAAGTGAAAATTGAATGGATTTGTTGAGTAGTTACAACAAACCTTAAGTCATCATCCATTATAACATACTATATAATTGCATATTTTTCTTAGGTAAAAATTAGGTGTATTAAGTACATGAATTATGTTGAAAGGTTGTTATCTGTCACACTAGCAAGGTCAAATGCATAACCGCGATATTCATCCCATCTTTATACTTTATATGCTTGTTGTTAGAAGTCAAAGCGAAGTGAAGGTTCTTATAAAGAAATTTGGGACAGTGCAGTCAGATAGTTAAATAATTTTAACATGAATTAGATTTTATAGTAGGCTAGTTACATGTTGTACTAAAATGAATTTTATTTTATAATAATTTACTCCGACAGCTATGCAATCAGGTTTTGCAGACTCAGATTCGTTATACATAATATTAAATGTTGGGAGTGAAGTCCTAAAACCGTGAGGAGACAAAGGGAGAAAAGGAGTCTAAATCATAGGGGGTTGGTGGAGATCAAGGAGAGGTCAAAAAGGAGGAGGAAATCGAGAAAGTGCAGAACAGGGCTGCATGGCCGTGCATGGGGAGGCACACGGCCGTGCACTACGGGGAGGAGGCTACTGTTTTGGGGGAAAATAGAGCACCTCCGCTCCAGGCATAGTGCATGGCCGAGCTGCACGACGGGGTAGCAAAGTCTGTACGGCCGTGCACGTCGGGGACAACCAAGTTTTTTCTCACTTTCCTATTTTGTCTAGATTTCTTTCATGCATTGATTTAGGACTTCTCCTACACCTATATAAAGGGGATTTCGTCCAGAATATTGTGTGCTTGATAGGAGAAAGCTAGGATACACAAGAGAGCCACAAAATAGTGTCTAGGCCGGGGGCCTAGGAGAGCCATGTGGGACGATCCTACAACCCGGACATGACAGTGTTGTTAGTGTGTTTTTGGGGGAGAGATAATATATGTGGTGAGATTGTTATTGGAGAGTAAACATATTAGATATGTGTGAGTATATGTGTAAATTGTAACAATCGACGACATATTATTATAGTGATATCCTGGCTTGGTGCTTCCGGATTTAGCCATGTGATGGTGAACCGGGTGAACAAATCTTGGTGTTATTTTGTTCTTTCATATTATTATTTCATATGTTAATTATTTTTTCCATATTGATAACTGCTAGTATGGGCTAGTGGATGTGGATATCCCCCCAATTCCCCAACAACTGGTATCAAGAGTTTTGGTTTGAGATTCAGGAGATCCAAGAAGAAGAAAAGAAACATCAGATTTTCCGTGCAGTGCACGTGCAAAATGTTGGGTTTCCATGTGACATGCGCAGCGGAATATAGCAATTAAAATTTTTAAGAAACCCAAAGCCATGGATCCGTTCATATGATTAAATCAAATACAACAAGATGAATAGAGGAATAACTAACCCTTGATGGCTATCAAATTTTCTCTTGGTCTTTGGTGGAGATTTGAAGACTTGATCACAATCACAAAGCTTGAACACGAACTTTGAAGATGATGATTTTCACCCTCTAGCGGTATCCACACTTCGAACGAATATCAAAGGAGCTTCTTTGATCTTGGTTGCTAGACCAATAATTGTAAAACACGCTTTCACAATTTAATAAAGAACTATATAGAATTTATTTTGTGAATTATTTTGTTCCTCAATCAATGATATCTTAGAACAAAATAAAATCTCTCTCAAACTCTTTGAGACTCACAAAAGCACTCCTTGATATGGTCTGGCCGAATTGGTGTTTTTATACACAATTAAGACCTATTCCAAATAGGAATCTTGTGCCAAAAACCTTTCCTAATCGAATTAGGAAATTTCCAATTCGGCATACCGGGCGCCCGCCTGGTCCTACCCAGGCGCCCGCTTGTTTGGACAGAAAGTCCAATTCCTTTCGGCTTGCTCAGGCGCCCGCCTGGTGCAACCCAAGCGCCCGCTTGGTTGACCAGGAGGCCCAGAACTTTCCAGAAATTCCTTGGAAGTCCTCCGACCCTAAATGCCAATATAGTCCTTTTATTTAAGATTCGTTCTATTGTGTGTGACCCTCTAGGATTATACTAAGTTGGCAATGGGCTCAAACATGATTCCATAAGATATGATTAGGTTCTAGCAAACCGTCATACCTACCCAAATAGTATAACTAGATACAAGTTCGCATTCTTTTAGAATATGTCACAATCCCTTTGTCCACGATGTCATTGAACACAATTCATGGTCAAACAGTCAACTTGTTTTGTTCAATGCTTTCTCGATTCCGAATATGTTGATAATTCAAATGCTATTGATCCAATCAATCCATTTGAGTTCGGCCGAATATTTCATCAACATCATTCCTTCGAGGGGCCCAAGCTTGACATCTCTCCGAAGAGGGACAAATCCATTTAGCTTATTATTCTTCCCAACGGGAATCCGATTATGCCAATCATACCCTTTATAACTACCGTGTTAAGATAGCGTTTGAATATGTCAAACATAATGTTCATCAAGTGGAAGACAATAATAACTTCATGTCTAAGGATTCAAATGACATAACTAATATGAGATATATGTACGATATAGACCATGACATAAATCTCATACATCGGGTCATGTCCAGTACCTTGTTCCAAACAAGTACCCATAAATCTAACATGATCATCCCATGATCATTTAGCCTTTATACTAGTGCTTAACAAGTACTAGGGACGGGGATTATTATAAGTAAACATGAACAACAATAATAATCAAAACATTTCTTTATTGATATGAAATAAATGATAACAATTACAACGTTTATTAAACGTGCCTAGGGCACCACTACCAACAATCTCCCACTTGCCCTAGGCCCAATCTCCCATGTATCTAATACCCATGGACCTAACATGACCATCATGTTTAGCTTGTAGAAGTCCCTTTGTTAGCGGGTCCGCAACATTGTCATCAGTAGGTACTCTGCATATATTTACGTCTCCCCTATCAACGATCTCTCGAATGATATGAAAACGCCTAAGTATGTGTTTGGATTTCTGATGTGCTCTTGGTTCCTTTGCTTGAGCAATAGCACCATTATTGTCGCAATAAAGGTCTATTGGATTAGCAATACTAGGAACCACTTCAAGTTCAGTTATGAACTTCTTAATCCAAACAGCTTCCTTTGCAGCATCCGATGCAGCAATATACTCAGCTTCTGTTGTAGAATCAGCGGTCGTACTTTGCTTGGAACTCTTCCAGCTTACGGCTCCACCATTTAACATGAACACAAAACCCGATTGCGATCGGCTATCATCTTTGTCGGTTTGGAAGCTTGCATCCGTGTAAGCATTTACAACGAGATCATCTTCCATTCCTCCATAGACCAAAAACGAGTCTTTAGTTCTTCTCAAGTACTTAAGAATCGCTTTTACAGCTATCCAGTGATTTTTGCCAGGGTCGGATTGGTATCTACTTGTCATGCTCAAAGCATAAGACACATCCGGCCTAGTACAAATTATGGCATACATGATGGACCCAATTGCCGAAGCATATGGAACATCATTCATTTTCTCACGCTCATCGTTTGTCTTAGGACATGAGTCTTGCTTAGAGAAACTCCATGTAACACGGGCAAGGTGCCTCTCTTAGAATTTTCCATACGGAATCTTCTAACGACCTTGTCAATGTATGTACTTTGGCTTAAACCAAGTAGCCTCCTTGATCTATCTCTATAGATCTTAATGCCAAGTATATATACGGCTTCACCCATATCTTTCATTGCGAAACACCTTCCTAACCAAGTCTTCACAGACTGAAGTGTAGGAATGTCGTTTCCAATGAGCAATATGTCATCCACATATAAAATAAGGAATAGCACTATGCTCCCACTAATCTTCTTGTATACACAAGGCTCATCTTCGTTCTTGATGAAACCAAACTCTTTGACCGATTCATCAAAACGGAGATTCCAACTCCTAGAAGCTTGCTTCAATCCATAGATGGATCTCTGCAATTTGCATACCTTAGAATCTTGTTTAAAACCTTCTGGTTGTGTCATATACACATCCTCTTGAAGTTTTCCATTCAGGAAAGCGGTTTTGACGTCCATCTGCCATTTTCATAGTCATGATATACGGCAATGGCAAGCAAAATTCTTATAGACTTGATCATTGCTACGGGTGAAAAGGTCTCATCATAGTCAATACCATGAATTTCCCTATAACCTTTCGCTACAAGCCTTGCTTTGTAAGTATGCACCTTCCCATCCATGTCAGTCTTCTTCTTGAAGACCCATTTGCATCCTATGGTTTTTACACCTTCGGGCGCATCAATCAAATTCCAAACTTGATTGTCTTGCATGGATTGCAATTCGGATTCCATGGCTCCAAGCCACTTGTCCGAATCAGGAGAAGACATCGCCTCTTGGTAGGTTGACGGTTCATCATTCTCAATGATTTCTACCTCATTACTATCCGTTACGAGAAATCCATATCTCTCGGGCTCGGATCGTAACCTACTAGATCTGCGAGTTGCTTGTGTATTTTGAACAGGTTCCACAACTCCTTGTGGTTCTTGTTCTTGTTCCACTATTGGTTTAATGTTATTTTCTGGGTCTCGAATTTCTTCAAGATTTATTTTACTCCCACTGATTTCTTTGGAGAGAAACTCTTTCTCTAGAAAGACACCAGTTCGGGCAACAAACACTTTGTTGTCCTCACGGTTGTAAAAGTAATATCCTCTAGTTTCCTTAGGATATCCCACGAAAATACATTTATCAGATTTGTGCGCAAGTTTGTCTGAGATAAGTCTTTTGACAAAAGCTTCGCAACCCCAAATCTTCATGAAAGATAGACAAGGTTTCTTTCCGCTCCACATCTCATATGGAGTCTTTTGAACCGATTTAGTTGGAACATGATTTAGTGTGAAAGCAGCGGTTTCTAGGGCGTAACCCCAAAAGGATATTGGAAGATCAACTTGACTCATCATTGATCGAACCATGTCTAACAAAGTCCGTTTCCTCCTCTCGGACACACCATTCCATTGTGGTGTTCCGGGTGGAGTCAATTGTGAAACTATTCCACAATTCTTTAGATGATCATCAAATTCTTGACTCAAGTATTCACCACCACGATCTGATCGAAGTGCCTTAATACTTTTGCCAAGTTGTTTTTCTACTTCATTTTGAAATATTCTAAATATCTCAAACGCTTCACTTTTATGTTTCATTAGGTAAACATACCCAAATCTACTATAATCATCAGTGAAGGTTATGAAGTATTGAAATCCTCCCCTAGCATTGCTACTTAATGGTCCGCATACATCGGAATGTATCAACCCCAATAAGTCGCTTGCCCTTTCACCTAGCTTGGTAAAAGGTGTCTTAGTCATTTTTCCAAGAAGACACGACTCACAAGTATCATATGACTCGAGGTCACATGAACCTAAAAGTCCGTCCCCATGGAGTTTTGAGATACGCTTCTCATTAATATGACCAAGACGGCAATTCCATAAATAGGTATGATTTACATCATTAGGTTTAGATTTCTTGTTTACATGATAGACATTGTCATTATTTTCATTCTTGACATCCAAGATATAAAGGCCATTAAATGAATTAGCAATACCATAAAGCACATCATTTAAATAAATAGAAAATTTCTTATTCTCAATAAGAAACTTAAAACCTTCATTATCCAAACAAGAAATTGAAATAATATTTCTGCTTAAATCCGGAACATAATAACAATTGTTCAAAACAAGAATTAATCCGGAAGGTAAAGTGACTTCATAAGTCCCTACGGCTAATGCAGCAACTCTTGCTCCATTCCCCACGCGTAGATCTACTTCACCTTCTTTAAGCAGTCTCCTATTCTTTAGTCCCTGCACATTTAGACAAATGTGAGAACCACATCCGGTATCCAATACCCAGGAATCAGTGGTAGAAAGGAGAATATCTATCATATAGATACCTGAAGTCGACGCAGCCTTGCTGCTCTTCTTCTTCTTTTGCTCTTCCAAGAAAGCCTTGCAATTACGTTTCCAATGACCAATTTCTTGACAATGGAAACAGATTGCATCCTTTTGTGAATCAGGTTTTGCCTCAGAAGCCTTGGCAACCTTTGCTTTTCAAACAGACGACCTGCCGGGCTCTCTTCTTCTGTCTTACCAAAAGCATGAACTGCTTCCCGTCGTATTCGATGAGATGAGAGTTTCCGGTGATAATCAATCTTGCGCCTCTACCTTCAATGAATGCATTAGCTTTCGACGCTATTGAATCGGTTCTTTATCTTCTTTCTTTTTGATTGAACCATTTCTTCTCTGACAATCCTCAATCACAGGCCGCTCTGTCATTGTCTGATGGCATAGGTGGGACTTTCGGAACACCAACTGGCATAAAAAGACAAAATACAACGATCTTCACTTTGATGTGGAAACGTACCTAATCGGATTATTTGGGATTCGGAAGTGAAAGAAATTATTTTATCTACTGATAGTGGACAAATTGGTGTATTACCAAATCACGCCCCTATTGCCACAGCTGTCGATATAGGTATTTTGAGAATACGCCTTAATGACCAATGGGTAACGGTGGCTCTGATGGGCGGTTTTGCTAGAATAGGGAATAATGAGATCACTGTTTTAGTCAATGAGGCGGAGAAGAGTCGTGACATTGATCCACAAGAAGCTCAGCAAACTCTTGAAATCGCTAAAGCTAATTTGAGCAAAGCTGAAGGAAAGAGACAAACAATTGAGGCAAATCTAGCTCTCCGCCGGGCTAGGACACGAGTCGAGGCTATCAATGAGATTTTTCCTTCTCAAATCAACTGGATCTCGCCCGGGTTCTTTATTTCTGCTATCGAATATGCTTTTAGGGAGGAGACAAGAGCCTGTATTTTTACATCCCACAGCTTCGGCATGTCGCTTAGCCCTCCATCTGAATTTCTTTTGCGTTCTGACCTTGTCTTTGATTTAGCTAATTCATATAGGTTATTTCTTCAATGACAGATTCCCTCTGGACGACATGGAAATAAGGGTATCATTTCTAAAATTTTGCCTAGACAATTTGAATTCCATCTTCGAAGTTATGATTCAGAGTATCCTTTTCTATTTCATCCCTTTGAATTCCATCTTCGAAGTTATGATTCCGAGTATCCTTTTCTATTTCATCCCTTTGAATTCCATCTTCGAAGTTATGTCGAGACTTTCTCTCTTCATACAAAGTCCGCGAAAGTGGAACCCATGGATTTTTTCTGAATAGGAATGACTCGCAATTCACTCGGTTTTGGGGTCATAATCAGTATGTAGGAGAGATGGCCGAGTGGTTTAAGGTGTAGCATTAGAACTGCTATGTAGGCTTTTGTTTACCGAGGGTTCGAATCCCTCTCTTTCCATACCTTCCCCCAACTCATTGATCTTACTAACCTCCTCCGATACGAAAAAAATTATGCATTATTCGCATACCGGTGGTTTTTGGAATGCTCCAAATTCAACTTGAGCATCCAAATCTGGGTCAATCCCAGCAAAAACATCTCTGAAGAGGGTCTGTCAAAGAAGATCTGCTCTTGTCTTTGAATATCGGGTCCTTTCCCGAGTCTGATTATCCTTGTCTTTGTTTATGTCTTGGGTTGGAACAAATTACTAGAATTCGGTTCTGCCGGCGTATTAGCAGCCGGTTCTTATTGCATTCACCAATAAAGTCTTGCTCGCTCCTGAACTCTGCGGCGAGTTCAGTCACCACCTCTGGGCCTGAGCTCTGCTCGAGCAATTAAATAGATAGAGAAAAAGAGGAAAGGGTCGAGTTGAGCGGACAAAAGAGCGTACGCTGGTTATTACAAAAAAGAAATTTGGATTGGATTCTGGGCGGGAATTGTCCCGAGGGACGGAGGAGGCTAGGTTAGCCGAAAGATGGTTTATAGGTTCAAGGACGTAAGGTGACCCTGCTTTTTCAGGGTAAGGGTAAGAAGGGGTAGAGAAAATGCCTCGAGCCAATGTTCGAGTACAAGGCGATAGGGCGCTGAAGTAGTACAAGGCGCTACGGGGCTGAAGTAGTACAAGGCGCTACGGGGCTGAAGTAGTATAAGGCCCTCCGGGGCTGAAGGAGTACAAGGCCCTACGGCGCTGGACTGGCTATCGAGAAAGAAATCTGCCTTGAGCCTTTGTTCACTTTCTTTCTTCTTTCCTGTCTTCTAATCCGGATATGAAATTTATATATAACCATAGTCAGCTGGATAAAGGATGTGGAAATGCATTAGTCTAATCCCCAACAATCTAAATTTCACTTGGTGGAAGTCGGAATAAAAGGTACGATTGGGAAGAAAGATCATCTCATTTCGTATGCTGGGAATGAGTGCATGCTGTGAGGAAATACGGTTATAAGCAACTGAGCCTACTTAGGCTAAGTGCTTCCAAATCTCCTCAACATAAAACAATGGATAGTTGAAACCTGTTTTCAAGTCCGGGAGCGCTTTGATAAACAGATTTGATCTTGACCGATTTTATTAAGGTATTACTGGCTATTCTGACCGCTTAGGTAGGACCCTCTCATGCGGGAGCGGCATCGGTGTGACAAGAAGTCCGGCACAATATGCGGCGGGGTGGGCATCGGATTAGCAGGTATATAATTGTCTGGATGATGAGGACTTATAGCCGGATGTCCTTGTTTTACCGAGAAAAGCCGTCCTTAAAAAAACTTTTTTACGCACGGCTTTTCTGGCCCAAGCCTATCTTGTATTCTTGTTCTCTGACTTTACTGATAACTCCGACCCTCCTCCTAAACTGGATAAAATTTCCTAAGACCAAAAATAATGCCTACAGTAGACAGTAGAAGGACTAATCAGTTATTTCTTTCATTGCACCTAATAGGCCAATATTAACACGGATGGTACGTAAATGTAACTCGGTGTTTACTCACTTAAGTGAGGGGGTGCGATTAACGACATTTCGTGAAGTAGCTGGGACTCCAAAGTCTCGCCAGGACATAGATCCCAAGTTTTCACTTGTCCTAAAATTAGAATAAATTGTTTGTTAAAATTATAATTCCTAACAACCAGGACGAATAACTGCATCTTGATTCCATTCGCCAGATCGTCCGCATCTATCGTGGTAGCTACGATAGCGTAGAGAGGAAGTTTACTGGCGAGACCTTATGCTCAGAGGTGGCTGTCCTCCTTCTCTTTTAGGAGAGATCGAAGCAAGCGTGGACAAGTAAGTTGATTGTCTAGTTCCGGATTGATGGACAAGCGACCTGGAAAACCGGTAAACGTATTTCTGTGATGGCAAAATTGAACTTTACTCTTATAAATTTTTTTGAGCCTTATAGACATCCTAAGATTCTTGCAGAATTTCTCTATGAAATAGATTAGCTCGATGGCTTGGGAAAAAGAAAAAGCAATAAGGATCATAATTATGGATACAGTTGAGTTTGGATACCAAGCTATCAACTCAATATATTTACAAAAAAGCCTTTACGGTGAGACAAATGAGCCCTAGTTTTGGGGTGACCATCAAATCACTGCCAAAACCCTGGGATTTTGGCTTACGATGCAAGACACATTTCCAAGTATTCATCGAGGGGCCTTTCCTTCTCCGCGCCCGCTCACGGCATCTGGTTCGATTTTTCTTTCGTTACTTAAGCCACCTTTTTCTAAAAGGGATTGTAGTAATTCTGGTTTGATACTATTCTGGAGAGCCGTTTTCTTTTTATTTTGAACTTAGAAAGTGGAATGAATTTTGGTTGGTTAATCCGATCAGTTCATCGATGGTCGGCAAGTATGATGGTCCTAATGATGATTCTGCACGTCTTTCCGTTCAATTCTTAGGGAGAAGAAGGATCTACTGGGAATGAATGGGAAGACTGGGGTAGTCTCTTCATTAGCCGGGGGGGAAGAGCCCTTTCACAGCCGCTCCTCTACAACCCAAGTCATTTCCCTTGACTGGTTTCCATGGCATGGCTCAAGGATATTTGCAAGACCGGGGAATACATTATTAGGTAAGACGAAGGAAGAATCCTGGCAAAAAATCTTCTGCGGAGTCAATCTAAGCGGCATCGGTGTGACAAGAAGGCTATTGTTGAGCGTGATAAGCTGAGTTCATTCTTTGACTGCTCTGCTCCCACAAAAAAGAGAGACTGATTCTTGCTCTCCCAAGAGAAATTTCAAAAGAAGAGGATTGCATCCCAGGTGACATGGGCAAGGTATAGCGAAAGTAGAAAGTCTCCTTATCTCGCATAGATATTTTCGAGTTCAAGGGCGGTGGATTGATAAGTCTGAGTGAATAAAATGGCATTGAAGAGACCGCCGCTCTTTCATCCAGATAAACAAGCATAAGTCCTTTTGTTTCATCGTTCGCTACCGCTCACTTGTAATGCTTTTTCTTTTTACCGACTCCCCCCTATACCTCAATCGCCGGGGAGGGGATCGGATGCGGGCGAAATTCCCGCCAATGACTGAGATGTTCAGTCGACTCCTCCCCCTTTGTGGGGGGCCGGACCCTCTCGCGATGGATGAGATTTAAGAACACAAGCCTTCCCAAAGGGCATTCTTGATCCTTCTTGGTCCGAGCGAATTCGAGTAAACAAGCAAGAGATGAGTTCTAGAGAAGGCGCCTCTCCAAACCAAAGGCAAGTAGCTGGGCCTGTTGAGAGCTCATGATTGGACGTAAGCATGACGATTGGGCTATCCGAACCTAACATTCGCCTCTAATCTGCTGATGGCTTCAAAGAAGCAACAAGCTACATTAGCAGACCGACCAGATCCGGCTAACCCAAGGCTTAGGCTAAGTCAGAGTCTTTTTTTATTTTTTTCAGTATTGTCAATAATTTTGTTTATGAAACAGAGAACGAGATCTAGGCATATTTGGTCTATTTTTTCAATCAAAAATTTTTGAAAATAATGAAATTTATTTATTAATCGAACCTTCCTTCTTTTGAAAATTTTCCAAAGATTTTTTGGCTTCACAGAGGTGCGCTTCGCTCGGCCACATGATGAACATGTTTTGAGCTAACTGCATGTCGAGCGCTTAAGTGGAGCTTGTGGTCACTCGTTCTTCACTTGTTCCAATCCTAGTAAAGAGCTTCAGATCTGATTCTAGACTACATACGAGATTAGACAGGAGAGGAAGAGTGGGAGGTTGAAGCGCTTATATCACAGTAGTAGTAGTAGCAGGTCCCAAAGCAGCCGTAGCGGCATCGGCCTTTCTTTCTGTTGGAGCATGTGTGGTATAAGATGCCGGGAGAATGCCTAGGGTCATTTTGTCTATACAGATATAGCTCTTGGCGACGCTTCGGTCTATTATGAAAAAAAGAGATGGAAAAGGCTTTAAGGAAGGCTCAAGTCAAGTAGAAAGAACGAAAGCAGCTTTCAAGCTCTCGCCGGGCCTTCAATGCTATCATTAACATCTGAAAACGTTTTATTCACCAGCTAAAGATAGAATCAGTCCTACTCCGGTAAGGAAGAGCAGTCCTTGTCTTGTGCAGTCGGTTTCTTCCACGATCCCTCGTTACACCATGCAGTCCACTAAAATTCCACAAGGATTGTGTGATGATAGAGCTAACAGGAACTTTTTGGGGGGAGGGGGAGCATAGGAAGTTGCACATTCTTTCTTGGGAGAAAGTTTGAAAAGATAAGGAAAGAGGAGATGAAAGCCACTCGACTGCTAAGGGGAGGAGGTAAAGGGATTGAAAGTCTCTTCCAAGATGAATGAAGCTTTTCATGGGGGTGGAAACTTACCTAATAATAGTCTATGGGCTGAAAGTTTAAGGAGAAAATAAGAAAGTAGGACTTTCGTGCAAGGGGTAGCCAAACAGGGGGGCACTCGGGATAGTTAAGTCAAGCTAGTTCACGGTCGGTGGATCAGAGAATAGATCTCCAGTTCCCCCACAGCTATTTCACAAAAGGATTTCATTGTATTGAGTAGAATTATATCCTTGTCCATTTTTTTCGCTAATGACTTTAGCTCCGCCGACCACCCGCGATGGCAGTCAGTCTTTATTTTGAAATCTATATTTATATTGGGCGCGGGGGTTTTCCCCGCAACAAAAATATGGGAGGAGGGGACTAAGGTATGTACTCTACACCTAATATATGTCATTTTTAGCCCCTAACCAATCTAACAGCCATTTAGAGGAGAAAGCCTTATTCCTTTCTTTTCTTTATCTGTCTCATTAAATCAAAAGAGTCTCTCCCAAGATTGATTGCACTAAAGAGGATTCCACTTTCACTAATAGACAGATGGAATTGAAGGATAAGCAACTACATCAAGCAAGAAAGTACACTGATGACCAACCCAATCTCGATGAGAATCAGTACACGTAACTCGATCAATCCACGAAAGTGTGGCACTTCTCCACCCTCTGCTAGCAGCTTTCTTCTCTTATGATTTTGATTTGTGAGTTACCTTGCAAACAATGGTTATTTCAAACACCGTCTATTTCGAATTACTTCTCTTATGTCCATAGTAATTACTACGGTCGGAATTATGGTTTTGATCTAAGATTTCAATTGTTTACTTTTTTATTCAAGTAGTGAATTTTCAAATTCAATCAACCCATTCTCAAAATCTCAAGGAGCGGAAGAATAATCTTGAGAAAATCTTTCCTTTAGCTATTATTATAGACAAGCCCATATATATTATCTGTGGAAGTCATCAGTTCGAGACTGATTATCCCTAAATCTACTGCAGGTGCCCCAGGAAAGTATAGGTTGGCTCCCAGCTCCATCTCGGCCGGCATCCTGCTCTCGAGGGGTGGGGTCCTGGAGCGAACTACTCATTGCTGAATCTAGGAGAGATATTAATAGAATTACTTTCTTTTTCTTGTATTTTTCTATTTCCCATCTATCTAAAACATACTTTCTCGGGGGTATAAGAAGAGTGTCGGAATTAACTGATTTTTTTGATACAAAAGTAGTTGATGGAATTACAAATGGAGTTGGTCTGATGAATTTCGTTTTGGGGACTAATGACGATCTTTATGCTGGAGCTCTTTTTCTATTATTTCTTTCTGTCATATCTTTAATCGCGGGTTGGTTACACCTACAACCGAAATGGAAACCGAGTGTTTCGTGGTTCAAAAATGCCGAATCGCGTCTCAATCATCATTTGTCAGGACTCTTCGGCCTAAAGTAAATATATACCCTATCGAAAAGTGGGCTAATCCAACCAATCTTGCTTGGACAATGGAAAGGGCCACCGGTTTTTCCCCTGAGATGAAAGAAAAAATAGGCAATCTGTCTTTTCAGAGCTATCGCCCCACCCCAAAGCCAAGTCACTATAGTATCTCCTACTACAGGTATGGCGCTAGCTAAGCTTGTAATTACTGTAGCTCCCCAAAAGCTCATCTGACCCCTCTTCTTCTTTCTTTAGCTCATACCGAGCTAAGGCCAAACATCACACCGACTCTTATTGTGGAACGCATTACACCGACTCTTATTGTGGAACGCATTACGGCTGCCTTCGAATGCCGTAGTCTAATAGAAGATCTTTCTTTCTATTCCTCGTGAGCCACTAATTTCTCCGAAAGAAGAGATCGAATTCCTCCGGGGAACACACGAAAGAAAGATATGAACTGGGTAAATAGAAATGGAAAAGAGATGTTTCCAATACAAAATTTAAGCGAATCAAATTCAAAATGACTCTTCAAATTAACGAGTTTTTTTCTCCAACTGGTCGATTAATTCTTTGAATTCTTTATAATCTACTCTAGTTTTTCTTTTATCCAACTGGTCGATTAATTCTTTGACTTCTTTATAATGTACTCTAGTTTTTTTTGACAAATAAACCAGCAGCCGGTGACGTTTTCCCAGAATTTTAAGCAGACCTCTCTCAGATAAATAGTCTTTTTTGTGCAATTGCAAATGTGAACTAAGTCTATCTATCTTATTGGTGAAACTGACTATGAGCGACTCTCGGACGAATTTTCAATGTGCTTGTTATAGTTAATAATGTTACCATTCTCACTAGAAATCAGAACCATAATTCCGACCGTAGTAATTACTATGGACATAAGAGAAGTAATTCGAAAGAATAATGTTACCAACATGAACTATAAAGGTCCTAAGGTAGTGAAATTCCTTGTCGGGATAGGATACTGCGATACTAAGTTAATTACATAGAGGAAAAAGGGGTAGCTTGATCGTTTTGATTTCAATTGTTTTTCAGGATACATAAGTGTTTATTAGCACTAATAAATAAAACATACGACAAAGGAGGAGTATGAATAAAAACGTAAACGGGTTTGGGGGAAACGGAGTTTTTGGGGACTTTGAGATTGAGCCGTACTACGCACGCCAAATAGAAAAGGTGACAGATTATCATGATCATCTGATACTGACATTAGGGGCAATCTACATCGAACAGGAGTCACGGTTGTCTCCCGAATTCCGCACAGATACTATTCTCATGGAAGTATGGGCGATCAACGAAAAATCTAAAATAGGCTAACAGTAGCATAGAAAGCAAGGACCATCCCTTTTTACAGGGAAGGGAACAAACCAGCTGATTGACTCTCCAAGTTGGGACATTCTGTGATAGATTCTAGGTCTTGGATTGCTTCTGCTTTGCCTAGTCCTATGAAATTTCTTGTTGAGGAAGATAGAAAAGAGAGTCGAGAATGACTTAGGAATTGTAGCTCGTGCAAACTATAAATAGAGAGCAGCGAGGATCTGCCCATTCTTTACCTCCGGGCTTTCGTTTGGTGCCATTCTTTCTGTTTTGACTTTCCGTATCTAGATTTAGCATCAAAATGGCTGCTTATTTTGGGTTTGACAACTTTCTTACCCTTTCCTTTGGCACTAGCCTTATTCCCATCATGAACCAAGAGCACGGGAGAACCTTTCTCCACAATTTTCATCTCTGCAGTTTTGAGCATCCCATGCAACTCAGAGAGATTCTTATCCATTCCATGCATGTTATAATTCATCACAAACTGATTATAACTTTTAGGCAATGAATTAAGAATGATATCCGTGGCTAGCTCCAATGGAATTGGATAGCCAAGTTTCTCAAGGTTCTCTACATAACCTTTCATTTTAAGAAAGTGAGGACTCACTTGTTGCCCTTCATTCATTTTACAAGTAGTGAATGCAACAATGGTCTTGTACCTCTCTTGCCTAGCTTGCTCTTGAAACATTGTTCTCAACTCCACGCCTATCTCATAGGCTTCCAAATGTTCCAAACTTTGTTGGAGTTTTGAACACATAGCAGCAAGCATGAGACAACTTACATCTCTAGAATCATTACGATGTTTCTTGTAATTGTCTCTTTCTGCCCTAGGGGCAGTAGGCGGTGGTTCAGCAGGGAGAGGCCCATCGAGAATGTACAACTTATCTTCTTGCCTAAGAACGATTCTTATGCTACGGATCCAATCCATAAAGTTAGTACCATTCTCTTCGAGCTTATCCTTCTCAAGGATCGATCGCAACGACATTGATTGAGTGTTATTAGTCATTATCTACAAATATGCAAAAATTTCCAAAATTTAATAAGTACCGGTTTTTCATTAAAGAGATAAATAATGTATTTTTCAAACAAAATACTCCCACTAAATTATATAACCTTCTTATACATCCAATGTATAATATAATTTAATTGGGCTAAGATCCAACTTTAATTTAACTTTTGAGTCCACGGAGGCGGACCGCTCAAAAACTAAATTAATTAGGTAGACAATCATGTCAATCATATCCCATATGATTCTTAGATCCTTTTATGAGATTCTTTGAGAAATCCAATTTCAAAAAGCATGTTTAATCTCATCTTTTGCCTAGGCCCAAAACTGTTTTGACGCCTATTTAAGTCCAAACATTTTAAACGCATAGGAACCATTCAATTTAACGCACTTTGCGGAGGCAAGCCCACATTAAATTAATGAACCTCATCTTGCTCATACATGAATAAGATTAATGTACCTCGCGGAGGCGAACCCACATCAAGATTACCCATGCATAAACAAGTGTTTTAATCATGGCATGGCAACGAAGGACTTAAAACTTTATTTGAAGGTTCATATCATATAGCATATAACACATTTATGAGCACATAATATAAACATGTTACACATCAAGTTTAGCCACTAAATTAATCTCCATTAATTTAAGCATGATATTTATGTGTCATTAGTTTCTCTATAATTATGAGGATGACACTATTTCAACTTTGGTTATTATCTCCAAATCAAGACAACAAGAAGTGCGGTCGAACTAAGCCATTAGGCAACCACAATCCCGCACTAATTCAAGAAACCAAGAAAGTAGTCCATATGGCCGAAACTAAGCAATAGATGGTCTCGATGAACGTAGGCCAATTGCATTCACAATTCCACATGGATCTCCAATCATTGAATCAAGAACCTTTGTTTCTCAATTTTAGCAATTATGAACTCTTCATAATTCTAACTTCGTTTTATCTTTGAAACTTTGATTGCGATCAATTTTGGGAAACACAATCTCGATGAACGCAGATTAGCCATCCAAAACTTGAACCAATCTAGGAACCACAAGACTAAAACAAATAGGAAAATCAAACCCCAAAATCCACACACAAACCAACTACCCAAAACCCATTCCAGATCAACAAGTCTGGACTGGTTCTGTTACTGGTTTTGTCGAATTTATTGAAAATTCCATATTCAGATTTTAACCAAAATCAGAACAAATTTTGACCACCGAGCGCCCGCCTGCAAAGGACCAGGCGCCCGCTTGAATGGCCAGAATAGTATAGAATTTTAAAGTTCAAAATTTTGTCTCAAAATTATTTTTCCTTGATTATTAAAACTTTGATCCAATCAAAATCAATAATCGAAATAATTCAGAATCCACCATAATTTTTATTGCGATTGAATCGTGCGATTAAAGTTGCAAAACAATAAACCACATAAAATCACAAAACACATAAACATCATATAATCCAATATTCATATCATGCTTGGCACATAAACAATTTATATACACATAACATGATCCAAGTATTGAATTAATCAACATGAACGGGGCTCTGATACCACTGTTGGGTTTCCATGTGACATGCGCAGCGGAATATAGCAATTAAATTTTTTAAGAAACCCAAAGCCATTGATCCGTTCATATGATTAAATCAAATACAACAAGTTGAATAGAGGAATAACTAACCCTTGATGGCTATCAAATTTTCTCTTGGTCTTTGGTGGAGATTTGAAGACTTGATCACAATCACAAAGCTTGAACACGAACTTTGAAGATGATGATTTTCACCCTCTAGCGGTATCCACACTTCGAACGAATATCAAAGGAGCTTCTTTGATCTTGGTTGCTAGACCAATAATTGTAAAACACGGTTTCATAATTTAATAAAGAACTATATGGAATTTATTTGTGAATTATTTTGTTCCTCAATCAATGATATCTTAGAACAAAATAAAATCTCTCTCAAACTCTTTGAGACTCAGAAAAGCACTCCTTGATATTGTCTGGCCGAATTGGTGTTTTTATACACAATTAAGACCTATTCCAAATAGGAATCTTGTGCCAAAAACCTTTCCTAATCGAATTAGGAAATTTCCAATTCGGCATACCAGGCGCCCGCCTGGTCCTACCCAGGCGCCCGCTTGTTTGGGCAGAAAGTCCAATTCCTTTCGGCTTGCTCAGGCGCCCGCCTGGTGCAACCCAAGCGCCCGCTTGGTTGACCAGGAGGCCCAGAACTTTCCAGAAATTCCTTGGAAGTCCTCCGACCCTAAATGCCAATATAGTCCTTTTATTTAAGATTCGTTCTATTGTGTGTGACCCTCTAAGATTATACTAAGTTGGCAATGGGCTCAAACATGATTCCATAAGATATGATTAGGTTCTAGCAAACCGTCATACCTACCCAAATAGTATAACTAGATACAAGTTCGCATTCCTTTAGAATATGTCACAATCCCTTTGTCCACGATGTCATTGAACACAAGTCATGGTCAAACAGTCAACTTGTTTTGTTCAATGCTTTCTCGATTCCGAATATGTTGATAATTCAAATGCTATTGATCCAATCAATCCATTTGAGTTCGGCCGAACATTTCATCAACATCATTCCTTCGAGGGTCCCAAGCTTGACATCTCTCCGAAGAGGGACAAATCCATTTAGCTTATTATTCTTCCCAACGGGAATCCGATTATGCCAATCATACCCTTTATAACTACCGTGTTAAGATAGCGTTTGAATATGTCAAACATAATGTTCATCAAGTGGAAGACTATAATAACTTCATGTCTAAGGATTCAAATGACATAACTAATATGAGATATATGTACGACATAGACCATGACATAAATCTCATACATCGGGTCATGTCCAGTACCTTGTTCCAAACAAGTACCCATAAATCTAACATGATCATCCCATGATCATTTAGCCTTTATACTAGTGCTTAACAAGTACTAGGGACGGGGATTATTATAAGTAAACATGAACAACAATAATAATCAAAACATCTCTTTATTGATATGAAATAAATGATAACAATTACAACGTTTATTAAACGTGCCTAGGGCACCACTACCAACACAAAATTCGTGCATTGCACGTGCAGGCTTTGTGCAGCGCACTTGCAGATTTCGTGCAGTGCAGAGGCTTGGTGTGGTAGTGTTGGATATTATGCCCTAGGCCCTTGAGAAAGGCCTTACGTTACATCATGTTCACATTTGTTATGGAGATAACAACCCTGGACTATTATATGTTTTACATGTTTATTATAATAATCCCTGTCCCTAGTACTTATGAAGGACTAGTATAAGTTAAATTGATGATCATATGATGATCATTTGTATGTGATACAAATTAAGCTTATGGGTACTTCTTGGAGAACAAGTACTGGACTTGACCCACCTATGAGATTTATGTCATGGTCAAATGTCATAATTAAATCTCATAATAGTCATATCATTTGATATCCTTAGACCTGAGATTATCATGGTCTTCCACATGATGAACATTATGTTTGACGTACTCAAACGCTACCCCTAACCGGGGGGTTATAAAGGCTACGATTGACATAATCGGATTCTTATAGGGAAGAATGACATGTTAAGATGGAATTTGTCTCTCCTCAAGAGAGATATCTGCTTAGGCCACTCGTAGAGTGAGATTGATGAAATGCGTGGCCGCACTTAAATGAATTGATGTGATCAATGCCTTTTGCTCATAATTAATCTACTCAAGATCGAGAAAGCATTGAACAATATAAGTTGACGTGGACCATGACTTATGTTCAATATGATATCGTGCGACAAAAGGATTGTAATATGTTCTATGAGGATAACGAACTTCGTTTAAGTTGTATTAATTGGGTAGTCATGATGGCTTGCTAGAGTCCGCTCATGACTTATAGGTTTGACCTTGGTTTGACTCATTGCTAACTTAATATAATCCTATCACACACAAAACAACGAATCAAAGAAAAGGCTAAAATTGGAATTGCATAAAAGAGTGCAAAATCAGAATTAAGGAAATCTGAGAAAATAAGGTTTCTAGAGGGCTGGTCCGGGCGGACCTATATGGTGACCCGGGCGGATCTTTTTTATTGGTCCGGGCGGACCCATTTGGTTCCCCGGGCGGACCACCCCTCCAGAAAGTCTGTTTTTCCTGATTCGGATTTTGACAGGATTTGGACTAAATTTCCTAAATGGTTTAGGACTTTTGAGTTTAAATACACCTCTCTTTACATGGTATTAATCTAATCAGAATATATCATTATTGGTAGCCTCCATGTGTTTGAAAAACATATTATTGAGTTTAGATTATGAATCAAAAGCTCAAGAACACCAATAATTTCATATAGCCTTTGAAGATTAGAAAAGCGTGTTTTCTAATGGGTCTAGCAATCTAGATCTAGAATTGTTCTAGATATTCGTTCGCGTGTGGATACACATAGAGGATATTTGCTTTAACATCTTAAAGTTTGTGTTCCTATGATCCTGATTCAAAGAACGCGAAGAACGAGGAGATCAAATCTTGAAGCTTGAGGACTTGAAGATTTGAAGATCCGAAAATTTTAAAAGCTCCATCATGATTAGTATTCTAAATTAATCTTGCTATTAATTTAATCATCATGAACGGATCTTGGGGCTTAGGGTTTGGTTGATTGTTATCGCTTTCTTCCGCTGCGCATGTTGCCTCAAAACCCAACAAAGGTATCAGAGCCCCGTTTATGCATGATTACTTTAATTATATCATGTTGATAATATAATTGGATTATATGTGTTAACATGCTATTTGAATTTAGATTCTTGATGTTTATGTAGTTTTTGCGTTTTATGTGGTTTATTGTTTTCGTAACTTTAATCGCACTATTTAATCGCAATAAAAATTATGTTGGATTTAAAATTGTTTGGGTTATCAATTTTTGATTTGATCAAAGTTTTTATAATCTAGAGATTCATGAATAAATTGTTTATTCAAGGTTCTGATGTTCATGATGATTGGATCATCAAGAACACCAAACCCTAATTGAAATTATGTTCTGATTTTCCAGAAGGTCCGATCGGACCAAGTAAAGGACCCGGCCGGACCTCTGGGTCTGGTGCGGGGATTTGTTTGGTCGTGGGTTGGATTTGTGGTTTGATCATTCCTATTTGTTTTGATCTTGTGATTCTGCGATTGGATTAAGGTTTGGATGGCCAGCCTACGTTCATCGAAATTTTGTGTCCAAAACTTGATTGCAATCAAAGTTTCAAAGATAAAACGAAGTTAGAATTATGATTAGTTTATAATTGCTAAAGTTAAGAAACAAAGTTCTTGATTCAATTTTGGAGATCCATGTGGAATTGTGAATGCAATTGGCATACGTTCATCGAGACCATCTGTTGCTTAGTTTCGGCCACATGGACTACTTTCTTGGTTTCTTGAATTAGTGCGGAATTGTGGATGCCTATGGCTTAGTTTCAGTCGCACTTCTTGTTGTTTTGATTTGGAGATAATAACCAAAGTTCAAAGAGTATCATCTCATAATTATAGAGAAACTAATGACACATAAATATCATGATTAAATTAATGGAGATTAATTTAATGTCTAATCTTGATCCTTTACTTGTTATGTGTTCATAAACATGTTGTATGCTATATGAGATGGACCTTCTTTAAAATTTTAAGTCATGTGCCAACCCATGATAGACACTTGTGAGTACACCGGGTATTTTTATGCAGGCTCTGTCAAAGCGAGGTGCATTAATTCTATCAGTGTATGAGTAAGATGAGTGAATGAGAGTTTCCTATGCGTCTATCATGGTTTGACTTAATTAGGCTATCAAAAGACAAAGTATTAGGCCTAAGGCACAAGATGAGATTAAAACATGTTTGATATAAGATATTTAACAATCTCATAAAGGATCTAAGAGTCACATATGATGTGATTGATAAAAGTTATCTACCTAATTAATTTAATTTTGAGCAGTATCGCTAAAGCGGACTTGAAATTAAATTAAAGTTGGATCTAAGCCCACATAAATTATATTATACAATTGTTGTATATAAAGGTTATATAATTTAGTGGGAGTATTTATGAAATACAAATAATTTATCTCTTAAATGATTGATATGAAATATATGTGTATATTTATTTGCATATTTGTGTAGAATATTATCTTAAACTTTAATTATGTTTATTACTGCGATGTGTTCTTCAGAAGAACAAAGTGAAAAGAGAATGAAATAAATTTCTTTGATTGGTTCATGAGCTTAAGAATTGTTCTAAAGTAAGAACGGAAATTATACATTCTTAATAATCTCAAGTAACCTAAATTGCAATATTAATTTGATTAATATGCTCCGTAGGATCATCAAAATTTAATTTGATTAACTTGTTGATGATCTTAGATTCATGAATAAATTGTTTATTCTTGGTTTTAATGATCATGATGATTGGATCATCATGAACACCAAATTATAATTGAATCTAGGAAAGAAATTTTAAGGTAAATCTTGGAAATTTAAAATCTATCACTTTTATGATAAATATTTTGAGTTGAATTTAATTGTCAGATGGCTGGTTTTAGAAACCGTGTTTCCTGAAATTAAATGTCAGTTTCAAAATTAATCTGGGATTGAATCTAGTTTCAGACGACTGGTTTGAGAAACCAAGTTTCCTGAAAGGTGATGTCAATTCAGAATTCGGAAGACTGAAATCAGAATCTTGAATTGTTCTTGATTGTTGAAATCAGTTAAATTGATGAGACGTGTTCGTTCTCTCAAAATCTGAACTATCATACGGAAAGATGATGATCTAAGTTGAAAATTTGATTTTTTACTTCATGAATTTTTAAAGGAAAGAGGATTAAAAGATAAAGGTAAGACAAATGTTGTCAAACCTAAAGGAAATAATTGTGGCTAAAATTATAACTCTAAATAATACAATTTGCTAACATGGCAATTGGATTGACCATTTAAAATTGTAATCAAAATACTGGATTATCAAAGAAAGCGAATGGTAGTGAGACTACCACTTCGGATATTTATGTTATAAAATTAATCTTTCTACTTTTAATTATTGGGTATTGGATACCGGATGTAGATCCCACATTTGTAAAATGTGCAAGAATTAGTAAATTAAAAGACTATTTAAGATAAAGTTAATCTACGAATAGTAATGATGCAAGAGTTGCAACATTGTTCGTAGAACACTTATGAAGTGGCTTTATTCATTAAGTAGAAAGTATTACTTTGTTATAAAATAATGAAGGACATCTATTTCTTATTGAGAATAAGAAAATGTGTTTTATGTTGGAGTAGAGATCCTCAAAGGAACAAAAAGGAGAATTCCAGGCGGAGGGAGCTAGCGGGCGCTCGGTGCCCAGCAGGCGGGCGCTCATTTGGACAGTAGGTTTGATTCTTCGGAAATCAAAGGCAGGCGGGCGCTTGGGGTAGTCCAGGCGGGCGCCTGGTCCGCCGACGGGATTTCGGGATTCCTTCTTTGTTTAGGTTTAGATCTTATTCCAGGGCATGTATTTAAGCAATGTTCCGCCCCCAAACTCATTGTAACTTCATAATAACATATTATAGTGCAAGATCCTGGCTTGGTAGTGCCCCCAGACGTAGTCAAACATATTGACGAACTGGGTAAACAATTTCTTGTGTCTTTTCTTTGCTTTAATTTCTTGTGCTTTGTTTGTGTGCTGTTATTTTCTTGGGGTTATTGCTTGGGTTGTGAGGGTCTAATCCACAACAACTGGTATCAAGAGCTCTGGTTGGAGATCAGGGTCAATCGATCGATTGGTTTATCGGACGATTGGGGTTTGTCAAGCAATCAAGAATGGGCAAGGATAAACAAGCGGTGGAGAAATTTGATGGTTCTGACTACGGGTTTTGGAGGATGCAAATAGAGGATCTCTTGTACAACAAAGATCTCTACAAGCCTCTAAAGGGAGTCAAGCCGGAAGGAGAAAAGCAAGAAGATTGGGATCTCATGGATCGGAAAGCCCTAGGGGTGGTTAGATCTACTTTGTCGAAGTGGATCGCAAAGACTACCAAGAAGACGAAGACCACAAAGGAGCTATTGGATTATCTTACTGAGAGATTTGAAACTCCATCTGCTGCAAACAAGGTTGATTTGATACGCAAGATGGGTAGTCTCAAGATGCAAGAGGGAGGATCCTTAGCTAAACACATCGATGAGTTTATGGATGTTATAGACTCATTGACTGCGTTGGATATTACGTTTTATGATGAGGTTCATGCGTGTTTATTGCTAGCGTCTTTACCAGGAAGTTGGAGCGGAACGGTGACAGCGATCAATGCTTCAGCGGGTAAGAACAAATTGAAGTATGATGATGTTAAAGATTTCTTGTTGGGCGAGGAAAATCGTTTGAAGAAGTTGGGGACATCGTCTACTTCGGGATCGGCCTTAGCTACTACTAGCAGGGGAAGGCCGGGTACTAGCAATAAAGGGAGAACTGAATCAAGGAAAACGTAGTGGTTTGTAAGGGCAAGGCCGTGGAGATCAGAGATAAACCAAGGGTCGCGAAAGGATCGGTGCAGTGTTATCATTGCAAGGAGTTAGGACACTACAAGAAGGATTGTCCCAATCGTGGGGGCAATTCGGTGAATGTGACAGTCGAAGGTGATGATATACTGGTTCTGAGTGTTAGTAGTGCACTAGAATCATGGGTGTTGGATTCGGGGGCATCATTCCACTCTTGCGGGCATGCAGAAGAGATGGAGGATTATACTTCCGGTGATTTCGGTAAGGTCTATCTGGCGGATGGCGAGCCTTTGGAAATCAAAGGGAAGAGGGATGTCAGAATAGGAGCATCGGACGGGAAGGTCCTACATCTACACGGGGTCAGACACATTCCAGGTTTGAAAAAGAACCTGCTTTCAGTTGGGCAGTTGGATGAAGAAGGTTACAAGGTAACTTTTGGCTGCAGGAACTGGGTTATTACCAAGGAGGATTCTGAGATCGCTCGGGGTAATAAAGAGGGGACATTGTATTTGGCGAATAACACCAAGGATAGTATCGCGGTGGCGTCAGCCAAGGGTTATACAGATTTGTGGCACTGTCAATTGGGTCACATGAGTGAGAAGGGGATGAAAGTACTTTGCTCAAAGGGAAGACTACCGGGTTTGAAGACAGTCGACGTGGGGATCTGCGAAGGTTGTGTGTTTGGCAAACAGGCGAGGAGTAATTTCTCGAGGACAAGTAGGGCTTTGAGGGAAGCAAAGTTGGATTTGGTCCACACTGATTTGTGGGGGCCGGCCCCGGTAACTTCTCTAGGTGGTGCGTCATATTACATGACCTTTATTGATGAATCGACAAGGAAAGTCTGGGTTTATTTCTTGAAACACAAAGATGAGGCATTCGAGGTGTTTAAGAAATGGAAGGCTTTGGTGGAGAATCAGACGGGTCTTAAGCTTAAATGCTTGAGATCAGATAATGGTGGGGAGTATGAGCTCGGGGAGTTCAAGGAATATTGTGCAGCGAATGGCATTCGCATGGAGAAGACTCCAAAGGGCACACCACAACACAATGGGGTTGCAGAGAGGATGAACATGACATTGAATGAGCGGGCTAGAAGTATGAGGTTGAAGTGTGGACTTCCGAAGACGTTCTGGGCATATGCAGTTGACACGGCAGCTTTCTTGATCGATCAGGGACCATCGGTACCATTGGGGAATGAAATTCCAGATGAAGCATGGAGTGGCAAGCAGGTAAATCTGTCCTTTCTTCACATATTTGGCTGCGTTTCATATGTTCATATTGATTCTGCTGATAGAACTAAGTTAGATGCAAAATTTATAAAATGTACGTTTATTGGGTATGGCGCGGATGACTTCGGTATAAGTTTTGGGATGACCAAAACCATAAAATTATTCGTAGTCGAGATGTGGTATTCAATGAACATGTATTGTACAACGACAGAAAGGGGGCATCTGATGATATTAGTTCGGAACCGGAGGTTGTAGAGGTGGATATTCCAGACTCGGGTGGGAGCAGGATGGTTCATGATGACCAAGGTCAGGGGGTCACTGAAGATGAACCACATACTCCAGAACCGGATATTCCGCTGCGTAGATCCAGCAGATTGCGTGGATCACCTGACATGTATACTCCTTCAAATTACTATTTGTTGCTGACAGATAGTGGTGAGCCGGAATGTTATGCGGAGGCTGTTCGTAGTACACTTTGTGATAAGTGATGAGATGGATGAAGATGGATTAAACTGCCTAAGGGGAAGAAGGCATTGCATAACAAGTGGGTTTACAGGATCAAGGAGGAAGCAAACGGCAGTAAGCGTTACAAGGCAAGGTTGGTTGTAAAAGGGTTTCAGCAAAAGTACGGCATTGACTACACCGAGGTATTCACTCCTGTTGTGAAGATGACCACTATCAGAATGATTCTGGGAATAGTAGTGGCGGATAACTTGTTGCTGGAACAGATGGATGTAAAGACGGCCTTTCTTCATGGTGATTTGGAGGAAGAAATTTACATGGTACAACCAGAGGGTTACTTGTCTAAGGGTAGCGAGGAACTGGTTTGCAGGTTGACTAAGAGATTGTATGGCCTTAAACAAGCTCCTAGGCAGTGGTACAGGAAGTTCAATGGATTCATGCACGATATTGATTTTATCAGATGTGAGGCGGATCATTGTTGCTACTTCAAGAACACGGACAATGGGTATATAATCTTGCTGTTATATGTGGATGACATGCTAATAGCGGGCTCTAGTAGTAGAGAGGTAAACAGATTGAAGGCTCAGTTGTCAGAACGGTTCGAGATGAAGGATTTAGGGGAGGCCAGAAAAATCTTGGGCATACAGATTGACCGGAATAGGGAGTCGGGTAAGTTGGTTCTTTCACAAGCAGAATACGTTGAGAAAGTCTTGGCAAGATTTTGCATGGAAGAGGCGAAGCCAACAGGGACACCATTGGGTATGCACTTCAAGCTATCCGAGAAGGACTCACCTAAGGGCAAGGAGGAGCGTGACAAGATGGAGAGGACTCCATATGCTTCGGCAGTGGGGAGTCTAATGTATGCAATGGTGTGTACAAGGCCGGACATTACACATGCGGTGGGAGTAGTCAGCTGGTACATGGGCAATCCAGGGAAGCAACTTTGGGAAGCGGTTAAATGGATCCTACGTTACTTGAAGGGTACTGCTGGTAAGGCTCTGTGTTTCTCAAGCAAGGAGGTCGTGTTAGCGGGTTATGTGGATGCGGATTTGGCATCAAGTGATCTGGACAAGAGGAGAAGTACTACGGGTTAGGTTTTCACATTGGGTAGTACGGCTATCTCCTGGGCTTCTAAATTGCAGAAGATCGTGGCTCAGTCGACTGCGGAAGCAGAATATGTGGCAGTGACCGAGGCAAGTAAAGAGATGGTATGGTTGTAGAACTTCTTGGGTGAACTTGGGAAGACGCGAAGTGGTAATGCTCTCTACAGTGACAGTCAGAGTGCAATACATTTGGCAAGGAATCCGGTGTTTCATTCTAGGACGAAGCACATTGAACTGAGATTTCATTACATCAGGCATGTCTTGGAAAGGAAGATCTTAAGGCTGGAGAAGATATTGGGATCAGAGAACCCGGCTGACATGTTGACAAAGGTTGTAAACCTTGATAAATTGAAGCTATGTATAGATTCAATGGGGCTTGGAGAATAGAAGAGGTGGAAGGCACTACCATGATCGAGGTGAGCACTAGGACGACACCAATGATGAGTTGAAGACGGATACGGGGTTTGTATATGCGGTTGATCTCTAGGTGGGAGATTGTTGGAGTAGAGATCCTCAAAGGAACAAAAAGGAGAATTCCAGGCTGAGGGAGCGAGCGGGCGCTCGGTGCCCAGCAGGCGGGCGCTCATTTGGACAGTAGGTTTGATTCTTCGGAAATCAAAGGCAGGCGGGCGCTTGGGGTAGTCCAGGAGGGCGCCTGGTCCGCCGACGGGATTTCGGGATTCCTTCTTTGTTTAGGTTTAGATCTTATTCCAGGGCATGTATTTAAGCAATGTTCCACCCCCAAACTCATTGTAACTTCAGAATAACATATTATAGTGCAAGATCCTGGCTTGGTAGTGCCCCCAGACGTAGTCAAACATATTGACGAACTAGGTAAACAATTTCTTGTGTCTTTTCTTTGCTTTAATTTCTTGTGCTTTATTTGTGTGCCGTTATTTTCTTGGGGTTATTGCTTGGGTTGTGAGGGTCTAATCCACAACATTTTATTTATTATGATTTACTTTACTGTATTGTTAAATCATATAAATAAATCTTATATCCTAAATCTTGAAAAACAAAATAATAAATAAGGCTATAACATAAATAATTAAATTCTTTATGCATTAATTGTTTTGATCAAATAAACGAGAGACACATATCTAAAATTCCATGGGACGGAGTTTTAAAGTCATATGATTTTGATTCATGTGATTTATGCAAATCTTATTTACTTGGACCAAAACATCTTTTACTAGGAGTAGTAAAAGGGCTAGTGACTTATTAAACCTAATACATGTTGATGTATATGGTTAATTAAGTGGCAATGCTAAAAGAGGATTTTGGTACTACTTGGTAAAACTATTCAAAGATTCCGATTCAATCGAGATGATGAATAATTCACCCAAGAATATGACAATCATCTTTAAGATTGTGAAATTGTTTCACAATGAACTCCACAAAGAACACCATTTTGGAATGATGTGTCTATGTGGAGGTATGGAACCTTATATGATATGGATTCATTCGATGAAAAAGTCAAATTGATCTTCCACTATTTAACTTTGGGTTATACATTAGAAACCGCTATAATTACACTAATTGACTTCCATCAAAATAGGTTCGAAGGTACTGTTGGGTATGCTTATCACTTAACCCTCTACATTTGTTAGAATTGATTGATACCATCACCTATGAGTATTTTTATGGACTTTAGGACCTCATGTAAAGAAGTTTATAACTTCAATTTTTAGCTAAGTCCTTTTTATAGTATAGGCTTAGATTATAGGACTTGAAGCTTTAAAGATCGAAGATTTCCTAAGCAGGATTCGTTTCACTGCGCAGGATGTTCTCTGCGCAGGTCGCCACTGCGCATAGATATCTTGCGCAGCCCTTGACCCTGCTCAGTTTTTAAGATCTTATTTACTAAACTCCAAAGAGATCTTTTTGTGACCAAGCATGGTGCGCATGCTGCTCATGCGCTGAATCCATGCGCGCCGGCAATGCGCATGCCTTTTGTGCGCGGACACAACCTTGGTCAAGTTCCTCATCTCCTGATCTCACATTCTAGAAAGTTTGGAAAACGCTTAGAAGATGCACGCTTATTAAAAAGCTGAGGTGTGCACAATCGACAAAATAAGCACACTCAGCAAAACCATTGGTGGAGACACGCTTCAAAGAAATATCTCAAGTGAAGACAGCTGTCAACCTTCTAGAAGAAGCTTTTGAGATTGGTCTTCATGCTCAGTCTCCAACGACTCTATATCACCTGCGCACCAATCATATTGTGCCAGGTCATCATCTTTGATCGGAGCCCCAACGGCTATAAAGGACAGCTGCGCGCCAATCATGTTGTGCCAGCTCATTGTCCTTGCTCAGAGCTCCAACGGCTATATTCAAGCTCTCAGCTATAAATAGCCTGCTCATCTTCATTTCCAAGCTGCCTTCGGATTTATCCCTTTTCATCGGCCCTTGATCATCTTCTTTGATCAAGCTCCTCTTGTTGGCCATTATGCTTCAGAGCTCGAGTTTCATGCTTCAATGAAAAACCATGAAGATCTGAAGACTGCTGCTTAGTTTTTCCAGATTCTTTAGAACAGCCTTCAAGTTCTTCAAACCTTCAAAACTCCTGCTCATATCACAAAGCCTATATCACCATAATTCTTGGTGCTCTTCATCTTTCATATTCATAGAGCCCAGAATTTCTGTCACACACACACCTCTTGAAGCTTTGATCATTTTGATCTAACTTCTTGAGATACACCGGTTTAGTCTAGGATTTGTTCTTCATAGATAATAGATCTTGAGTTAGTATTGAGCTCAAATGTTGTAATTTGTAATACTCTCTCATATAATAAGATCTCCATTAGAAATCCAAGACTAACCATCTTGGTAGAGGATGTAGATCTTTCATCGATCGAACCTCTCCAAATAGAGTGTTCATTACTTATTGCATATTCCCTGCTTAACTTTTTATGAACTGCTTTGTTTGATCTTTCAGATTGCTACTCTTTGATGTTGTAATTGTTATTGCTCATTTGCCTTAGAATCCCATTTTGCGCCACTCTTTAGCCTCATACTTAGCGCGTGCGTTTTTATCTCTGCGCAGTATACCCTGCGCAGAGCTGCTTTAAATTTCCGCTGTGCATTTCACACTCTTGCTGCGCGCTATACTTAGCCAAAATAAGAGTTGTGCGCATCTGCCATTGAATTGCAAAAGGGTTTGAAAAGAATTTTAAAACGCTATTCACCCCCCCCTCTAGCGATTTTCACACCCTTGTTGCCCATTTAGGGACCAACAACTGGTATCAGAGCAAACACCTTCATAAAACATGTTTCTGTTTTTCAAGCTTAACAGCTTGGGTGCCGATTCAATATGGCTTCAAATCTAGGGCAATGGCTAACTTTTCATATATTCCTGCGCCTGCTCAAACCTCATATCAAATTCAGAAAGTTCTCCAAACTTGGTGGATCCTTAAGCAAACCTCCTATTCTCTCTCATAGAGACTCAAAGAAAGATGACTTGGTTTACTGCAGAAAGCCAGTACAAGGAAAAGCAACCCTGCGCACAAAGCATCAAAGCAGTGCAGAATGGTTGATGAAGAGAACTGCGCAGAAAAGGAGCTAAAGACTCGGAGACTTGACACTGAAGACAACTATGCTGACCCTGAGGATGGACTACTCTGCTTAATGGCAAATGCCGACAATGATTCAAAAGTTGTTTCTGAAATGGAACCTGAGCATGTGCCAAGGACAATCAAAGAAAGATCCCTTCACTCTAGTGGAAACGGGATACCTTCACCAAGCAGACAGAATGACAAGCACCTATCTGCCAGAGCTAACCTGATAGCAGAAGCTGCGTCATCACCAACTCCGCAGCCGCGCAAGGAATTTCTCAAAGTATGCTGATCTTAAAAGATAACTCTGCTGTAGAGCGCAAGTTAATGTTTCAACAAGCAGGAAAGATCTACTTCACTGCGCTCTCTCAAGCTCAGTTGATATCGACAGTGGATTCTAGACACTACTAGAGATGTCAACACTCTTAAAGGTGCGCACGAAGGAAGAGATCACTCAGTAATATATGGTGACAACAACAAAGGGCACATAATTGGATTTGGACTAATCATAAAAGATTAAGTCTCAAGCAACCTGCTCTCCATATCACAATTATGAGATAAAGTTTTGGAATGCCATATCACTTCAACGCTATGTTACACCAAAAATGGCGTTTCTGGACTAACTTTGCACACAAGGACTCGTAAGACCAATTACTAATCTATTTGATCTTACCGCTATAATTTCTATATACTAATCCTTGTTTTGTAGCAATAAGCTTAAGTGAAAGCAGCTAGCAATGGTATAAGCACCATGCCAGCTTAGTAAGCAACCTGAGCAGTTTTCCTCCAGCAAGATTGCTCCGATGTCAAAACGCTTACATCCGCTTCACCTCATATGTTTGGACCGCTCACTACCGCGAAGCTTTGGACCAACCTGTGGTATCTCTAATGATATCCTGGCTGCTCTCCTTCTAAATCTCCAAATATAGAAGACATCAATAGAGTTCGACACTTCAATGGAACAGAATTTATGAACAACGATGTCGCTCAATATTGTGAGAACCAACAAGAACCAACTAATGGTATTCTTCACAATTTTTCTGCTGCTGGAGTTCTGCAACAAAATGGCGTTGTGGAAAGAATCACTCGTTGATTGAGGATAGATAAACAATGATAGAAGCAGTACTTCTAAATGTATTTCTGGGAAAAACCTGTCATCGGTGCATGTTTTACTCAGGAATAGATCCCTCATCAACAAAACCTACAACAAAACTCCATACGATCTATGGAGAAAGAGAAAGCGCCCAACATTGCTTTCTTCAAGTTCTTTGGCTGCAAACGCTATAGAGGTAAATTCGACGCCAAAGCAGATGAAGGTATTCTCGTTGGGTATGCCAATCATTCTATAAGCTTTTCATGATCTTAATAAGATAAATCTCTAGTCATTTTAGTATCTTTACATGCTACTTTTTGATAAGCATTCTCTCCTTGAGCCACATTTGGCTCCCAATGATTCTGATGACTCTGCTGAGCCTTTTAGACAGGTGCGCAGTAATTCTATTCCTGCGCAGGACATAGATCAAGCAGATTCAGAATCAGTCCATCTCATGCGCATACTATAAATGCTGCGCCTGAAGTTGCAACTCCTGATGCGCAAACACCTCCTTCTGCGCATGAAGCAAATGAAATTCCCATTGATCTTCGTATTCCTATCAACACAATATAGGGATTCGCACATCGAGAGCATCAAACTTTGCGGTGTAGCATTCGTTTATCTCTCATGTCGGATCAAAGAAGATTGATAGAGTGTTCCATGTTTTAAGATGGATCGATGCTATGCAAGAAGTGCAAGAAAAGCTCATCCAATATTTAGCGCTTCAATGGGTGTTCTGAAACAAGATGGATAAAGATGGAAGCATCACAAAATCAAAGCAAGAAATCTTTGTATGGTCTTAAGCAAGCTCCAAAAGCATTGTACAATACGCTATCATAATTCCCACTAGAGAAAGGCTTCAAGTGCGGTAAAATCGATATAACCCTTTTTATTACCAAGCATAATGATCATTCTTTACTTGTTCAAATTTCTGTCGATGATATTATATTTGGTTCTACTAATGAGTCTCTTTGTAAGCGCTTTGAAAAGCAAATGAAAAGCAAGTTTGAAATGAGCATGATGGGAGAACTCACTTTCTTCCTCGGGCTTCAAATCAAACAATTGAATGATGGCATCTTCGCAAATCAAGTCAAGTACACAAAGAACTTAATCAAGAAGTCTGGACTTGAATGCTAAAGCATACGACACTCCAATGGCCACAAGCAACAAATTTAACAGACTTAAAAGGTAAAGTTGATCAGACTATATCTAGGTATAACTCTCCTTTATCTTCTGCTAGCTGGCCAAGATATTATGTTGACTGGATATGTGCGCACTATCACGCTAATTCTTCTGAAGCACACAACTGCTGTAAAAAGTATTAGATATATTTTTAGCTCTGTTAACCTTGGACTTTGGTACACCAAAGATTCGAACTTTAAACTTGTAGGTTATTCAGATGCGGACTACGCAGCGTGCACAATTGACAGGAAGAGCACAAGTGGAACTGGTCATTTCCTTGGAAATCGACTTAGCATGGGCAAGCAAGAGACAAGCTGCTGTGTCCATTTCCACTACTGAAGCAGAATATATTGCTGGTGAAAGCTGCTGCTGCCAAATCTTATGGATGAAGCAACAACCTGTGGACTATGGGATTCATGAAGAGAATTATCCAACTCTCTGCGATAATATGTCCACCATAGCAGTTTTTCAACCCTGCCAAGCACTATTACCAAGCTCATCAACATCTAATATCATCTCCTCAAGAATTAACAAGTGATCTCTTGAAAGGAGAAATGGGTATGCTTAATCTTAGCTAACTTGTCCACATAATTTATTGATACTAATGTATTTGCTTGATAAGTGTGCAAAATAGGTTAAGTTTCATGCGCCCTGTGCAACACCTGTGCAAACAACTGTCTGCGCATGAAACAACAGTTCTGAGATTTACAGAATCTCTGCGCTATCAATGCGCTGCGCATGACTATCCATGCGCAAATCATCATGGACCGCAGGTAAGTGTTCTATTCATTAGATTTTTCACATAGGTCCTTGACTGAAAAGTCAACGCTGAGTCACAAGGGTACTTGTGTAATTCAAATTTTCCCGCGCTTTTATTTTTTGAATTTTCTTGGGAAATTACCTTTTTACCCTTGCGCATGTCCCATTGTCATTTAATGCAAACTGGAATTAATGACAGCACCTCACGTATGTCCGCTCACCATTTAATGAGGAAGGTGATGCGACAGCCGTCAGCCTCTTTTTGCTGACACACGCGCGCACAAAGACTGCGCACGCGCATTCCCCATTCGGCCACGTCACCCTGCTAACGTGCGCCCGTCCTTTCACTGACTCACCATTTATGAGGAAGTCGACTTGACAGTGACCGGCTTAGAACTTCACGCACACGCGCGCATAGGCCTTCGCACGCGCGTTCCCTTTTGTGACACGTGGTATTGCTATCCTGCTCCACTGCACATTTTCTCAACTTTTATTAGCTATCGTGCGCCTAACTTCTCATTTCCTACTTAAACCGTTTCTCTCTCTACTTCTCTCTTCCTTCTAAATTTTCTCACTCTCTTTCTAACCTCTGCTCTAAACCCTCATTTCTCACTTCCTATTCGTTATCTTCAACCTCAACCTTCCTTCTTTCTAAACCATTTCAATGGCGCCTAAGAAAACTAAAACTCAACCAGAAATCATCATCTCCGACTCTTCTTCGCACTATGGAAAGTCTCACGAAGAAGAAGTAGAACGACAATCAAGGCATCCCACCGTCAAAGACATGGTATGTTTCACTATAACTCCTTATTTTTTTCCGCCATTGTTGTTCTTGGAGGTCTCAAGACTCCCTTTTTCGATTTCTCCCTTATTTGCTGATCATTTTTGAAATCGATCGTTGTGTTGTGTTCGTATTTGCCTGATCTATTCTTTCATGTAGTTTATTTCATGATCAATGGTCGTTTCGTGTGTTTTTCGTCAATTTCTGTGCTCCGTAACTTCCTTAGCAGACGAACCGTTTTTCTGAATTTTTGGGTTTGTGTTAACGTCGTTGACCATACTTTTTACATGGTTGACTTCGTCCTGTTCACGCCGTCATTTCGATGTATTTTTTGTTGAATTTTGTCAACTTTTGTTTTTCTGTGTTCTTGGGTGTTCATGTTCTTAAATATTTTTTATTATTTTATTTAGTCTATTTTTTCATCCCCCCATCTTTGTGCTCTACGCACAGTTTCCTGCGCATAGCTTTCTGCGCATATAGGTGTATCTATTTCTCTGCGCACACTTCTTTACTAATATTTATTTTCTGTGCGCACGATCCCTCTGCGTATGCATTCTTATTTAATGCGCACCCTCTTCCTATTTTCTGCGCATAATTTTGTTTATCATGGAACTTGTGCCAAGGTATATCTGCATTCTTTGCATATGCGCACATCTCCATAAGCAATAGGTTGTCTAATTCTATCTATTGTTTTACGCAGGGACACGTTTATTTCATTCTGGGTTGGGAACTTATTCAGGCAGATCTCTCTTTAGATGCGATTGGTCGTCATCTGCTTCATCTTCTCAGCACCTCCGGCATTCTTCCATTATTCACTCTTGAGCAATCCTTCATAGTGCCTGCTCTGTTAGATGAATTCTTCAGGACAGCAAGAGTTGTTCCTGCACAACTTGAAGGCAAGACAACAGAAATGATCATGGCCACCGTTCAGCGCTGTGATATAATGGTTCACCCCAATCACATTCGCAGCCTCCTAAACTTCAATGTTGATAGTTCTTCAGTCAACTATGATGAGGCTCATCAAAATGCGCTTGCACAGAAGCTCATTGGCATCCCTTCTCTTAACAAGAAGTGGCAAATGTATAATAGAAAGGAATTTGGTGAGGTGATGTATCACCTGTGCACCCTAAAAGGAGATTCCCTCAACTGCAAAAATGGAAATAATGGACACTTCATCTCTAAGCAGTGGGAATACTGCGCAGCCATCTTCAACGAAGATCAACTAGACTGGCCGCAGATAATATTCAATGAGATTGTGAAGGGGATGACAAGCTATGAGAAGAAGCTGAACGCAGGGAAGACCAAGTACCGAACTCACTGCAGACTGCTAACCAAACTCCTATTGACTTATGGTGAATTGGCCACTTATGTTGAAGAAAAGTCAATCAAGAAGCAGTCTTGCGACGCAAAGTACTATTCCAGAATACACCTTCAGAATTTGCGCAGTGAGATAGGCAACGCCGATTACTATGAAATCTGGCTGTCTGATGCCGCTCCCAACAAGGAACCCTGGATAGGCCCAATTCCTATGGTCAAATCCAAGAAGAGTGCAGGAAGATATTCAACGGATGCTACGCAAGAGACCGCAGAAGAAGCGTACAATCGCAAGGGGAAGGGCATTGCTCCGCCCAGTAGCAAAAATCTCAAGGATATTCCTTTGGTTCAATCCACCAAAGGGATTTCTATCAAAGAGGCAGATCCATGAAGCATTCCAGCACCTGCTCCCTCAAAGCCAACCACTATGAAGCGCAAGGCTGCTTTCTGTGGTGATTCAGATGTTGATGCTGTTGAGGGGGAGCAGATGCACAAAGCCTCTCAAGAAGCCATCCCCAGTGCTGATATCGCACATACCTCTTCTCGTCTCAAGCAAAAGGTGCGCAGCAGCGCTAAAGGATTGAAGAAGCGCCGCACTAGTTCCACAGCCACCGACAGCAGTGATTCTTCTCCAGTTCAACCTCCATCTTCAGCCCCTGAGACTCCTACCTCTTCAGCTGAGCTGCGCCAGATCGTGCAGAGCTTGCATTCTGTTCAAGCGAATCAAGTCGCTACGCAGCTACAGCTTAATCAACTCCTTACTGCTCAAACTGCTTTATTATATCGTTTTGATATGCAGCGTTTGGAGATTGATACCATTAAGGGGGAGAAAGATGCCAAAGAAGAAGCAAATGCAAAGGAAAGCACGGAGAGTGCTAAAGCAAAGGCAAGTCCATCTGAGTCTGCGCAAGAAAAAGTTCCTATCACTTTGGAACATCTAATCCTGGACTCCCTGAAATCCATCAGCGCACAGCTTGAAAATGTCAGCGCACAACTCAAAAATGTGTGCACCTTTGAAGCGCTTGATGGTGGACTCAGGGACATTCTGAAAAAGCTCAAGAAAACCCTTGCAGATGGGTTACATAGAGGATTTGATGACCTTCAAGCTCAGATGGAGGCTCAGATAGAGAAGATTGAACAAGGAGGCTCTGCGCATAATATTGAAGAAGTGCGTCGATGCATTGCTAAGTCCATGACAGATTTTTCTTTGGCGTTCAACGACAAATTGGACTACGCAATGTTAGACATTCAAGCAAGCGTCAACACTCAGCGACTCCATACCGATTCAAGATTAGAAGCTACGCAATCTGCCATCCTGGCGGACAGCAGAGCAAGGTTCAGAGAGCTTGTGGATGACAATGCTGATATGCGCAGAGGAATGAACATTTATGTTGGAAAAGCTGTGGAGTTCCAGGACAAATTTCAAAATTTAAAGGTGGAACTCATGAACAAATTCAACGGTCTTCAGAATGAGATGCGCGAAGCCCTGCAACGGATCAACTTAGATTAGATTTCCTTTGTAAGTATTTTGTTTTTCTTTTGATTTTTAATTCTCGTTTGCGCAGTATGTTTTATGCGTTTTTTATTTTTTTTGTGCGCTCTGTTTTTGTGCGCACCTCTTTTGTTTTTCCTCTTTAAAACTTGTAATCAGTAACAGTCAATCCTTCAAAGTTTTAATGAGAAGAATGCATCATAAAGCTTTCACAAAAACCTTGTTCAATTCAAATCATTCGTTTGTGGAACATTGAATGCATTATTACTTAAACTCATGCGCATAATCTTTACTGCTCATGTTTTCTACGCATGATGTTTAAACATTCAGTTTAAACGCATACATAAAACTTCATCTCACATTATTTGTATGCTCTGAATGACATTTCTATCTTTCCTATTTTGTAAGTTTTTAATCTTTTGGATAGATTAGAAATCTATAGCACTGGCTAGTGTGTGCATTGACTTGAGGCATGATTTACCATTCACATTTTTATGGACATGTTATTATCAAGTACAATGAATTGCCTTTGCTATAGTAGGTAATGGCATCAATCATTTAGGGGGAGATTGTTGGGTATGCTTATCACTTAACCCTCCTACATTTGTTAGAATTGATTGATACCATCACCTATGAGTATTTTTATGGACTTTAGGACCTCATGTAAAGAAGTTTATAACTTCAATTTTTAGCTAAGTCCTTTTTATAGTATAGGCTTAGATTATAGGACTTGAAGCTTTAAAGATCGAAGATTTCCTAAGCAGGATTCGTTTCACTGCGCATGATGTTCTCTGCGCAGGTCGCCACTGCGCATAGATATCTTGCGCAGCCCTTGACCCTGCTCAGTTTTTAAGATCTTATTTACTAAACTCCAAAGAGATCTTTTTGTGACCAAGCATGGTGCGCATGCTGCTCATGCGCTGAATCCATGCGCGCCGGCAATGCGCATGCCTTTTGTGCGCGGACACAACCTTGGTCAAGTTCCTCATCTCCTGATCTCACATTCTAGAAAGTTTGGAAAACGCTTAGAAGATGCACGCTTATTAAAAATCTGAGGTGTGCACAATCGACAAAATAAGCACACTCAGCAAAACCATTGGTGGAGACACGCTTCAAAGAAATATCTCAAGTGAAGACAGCTGTCAACCTTCTAGAAGAAGCTTTTGAGATTGGTCTTCATGCTCAGTCTCCAACGGCTCTATATCACCTGCGCACCAATCATATTGTGCCAGGTCATCATCTTTGATCAGAGCCCCAACGGCTATAAAGGATAGCTGCGCGCCAATCATGTTGTGCCAGCTCATTGTCCTTGCTCAGAGCTCCAACGGCTATATTCAAGCTCTCAGCTATAAATAGCCTGCTCATCTTCATTTCCAAGCTGCCTTCGGATTTATCCCTTTTCATCGGCCCTTGATCATCTTCTTTGATCATGCTCCTCTTGTTGGCCATTATGCTTCAGAGCTCGAGTTTCATGCTTCAATGAAAAACCATGAAGATCTGAAGACTGCTGCTTAGTTTTTCCAGATTCTTTAGAACAGCCTTCAAGATCTTCAAACCTTCAAAACTCCTGCTCATATCACAAAGCCTATATCACCATAATTCTTGGTGCTCTTCATCTTTCATATTCATAGAGCCCAGAATTTCTGTCACACACACACCTCTTGAAGCTTTGATCATTTTGATCTAACTTCTTGAGATACACCGGTTTAGTCTAGGATTTGTTCTTCATAGATAATAGATCTTGAGTTAGTATTGAGCTCAAATGTTGTAATTTGTAATACTCTCTCATATAATAAGATCTCCATTAGAAATCCAAGACTAACCATCTTGGTAGAGGATGTAGATCTTTCATCGATCGAACCTCTCCAAATAGAGTGTTCATTACTTATTGCATATTCCCTGCTTAACTTTTTATGAACTGCTTTGTTTGATCTTTCAGATTGCTACTCTTTGATGTTGTAATTGTTATTGCTCATTTGCCTTAGAATCCCATTTTGCGCCACTCTTTAGCCTCATACTTAGCGCGTGCGTTTTTATCTCTGCGCAGTATACCCTGCGCAGAGCTGCTTTAAATTTCCGCTGTGCATTTCACACTCTTGCTGCGCGCTATACTTAGCCAAAATAAGAGTTGTGCGCATCTGCCATTGAATTGCAAAAGGGTTTGAAAAGAATTTTAAAACGCTATTCACCCCCCCCCCTCTAGCGATTTTCACACCCTTGTTGCCCCTTTAGGGACCAACAGGTACCATATGTGATATGGAATGAAAAAAAACTTGGTTTGTCTTTCATAATGATTTAAGATGGTGAGACCTTTTTGAAAGGACTTGTTTGGAACAAGCTCACACTTAAATCTAACAAATGTATTTTCATGGCATATCCTAAGGAAATTTGAGGATATTATTTTACTCATAAGAAACAAATTGTTTGTTGCTTATGATGGTACTTTTTCTAGATAAATTGTTTATCTCTAAAAGAACCAGTGGGAGTAAAGTATATATCGAATGGTTCGAGACCTAGAAAATTACATTGAATCTTACATGGAAGTTGAAGAAACTTTCACAAGGAGTTGTGAAAATTCGTTCAAGTTACACAAGTTACTTGCATATGTGATAGAATACAATCTATAACAAGAAATATTGGATTTCTCAAAATAGAATGTATTGAGGTAAAGCTCATTGAGAATGACATATTTACCACCTATCAAAATGCGAAGTCCGCTCCATATTTAGATTAATGGCTTGGAGTCATAGAATCTAAAAAGCGATCCATGTATAATAATCAAGTTTGGAACTTGATCATTCTAACCTAAGGTGTAAAACCAAAGGATGGAATTGAGTTTTCTTCGAGAAAACTTACATGGGTAGCAAGGAACATACTAATTAAGCAAGACTAAATGTGAAAGGTTGACTCATATTTCGACTATGATAAAACTTTCTCACTCGTAGTCATGCTTTAAGATATTAGAATTCTCATTGTCATATCTTCATATTTAGAATACGAAATTTGACAAATGGCAGATTCTAATAAAGTATGTTAGTTGCGGAAATCCATGAGATGGATTGAAGCAAGCTTCTTGGAGTGGAAACAATCATTTTCGATGAAGTGTTCAAATCGTTTGAAATTCATCAAAGATGAGACTTGTGTTTGCCAAGAAATTAGTGGGAGCATAGTCTAATTCCTAGTCTTGTATATGTGGTTGACATATAGTGAAGGACTTAGGAAGAGGCCGCTTATATCCTTGGAATTAATATCTATTGATATAAATCTAGGAAGTTGATTGGTTTGTGTCAAAGTACTTGAAGAGACAAAGTACTGAATTGTTCAGTATGCAAGACTCTTGGAGAAGAACTTGCAATATTGTCTAATGACAATATTCTTGGCTAGACTTAGTCTTATTGGAAGACTAATGAGCAAAAATACATGATTAGGATTCCATATGCTTCGGCAATTGGATCTATCATCATATTATGTACTTAGACGGGATAACTCGTATACTTGGAGTATGATGAGAACAGACTAATCATATCCTAGTGAAAGTCACTAGATAGTGGTCAAGAATGTCCTTATGTACTTGAGAAGAACTAAGGATGCATTTTTGATGGTTGTTGGCATGGGAGATGGTCTAGTAAATGGTTACATAGATGCATGCTTTCACATCGACAAGGGTAATTTAATTGCAGTATAAACATATGTTTAAAGTAAGTGCTATTAGTTGGAATAGTTCCAAGCAAATACACTATAAATTATTCTACAAATAATATTGAGTATTTAGTTACATGAGATGTATCTAAGGGAGTTGTTTGAATATAGATGCTATTAGTAAAACTAGAAATAGTTTCTAGTGCTACTAATCCTATGGACCTCCGTTGTGAAATAATTGTTATTGCACAAGTTAAGGTGCTAAAGGCTCATCTATGATCCAAACACAAACTCAGACATTTCCATCTCTACGAGAAATCGTTGACATGGGAGATGTCAAAATATGCAAAATACCTTATGATGATAACAAGGATAATCTTCCTACATAAGATTCTCCACATGCTGTTATGATGGTCATAAGCTAAACTCGATGGTATTGGATACACATTGATTGGGCCTAGTGAAAGTGGGAGATTGTTGGATATTATGACCTAGGCCATTGAGAAAGGCCTTACGTTACATCATGTTCACATTTGTTATGGAGATAACAACCCTGGACTATTATATGTTTTACATATTTATTATAATAATCCCCGTCCCAAGTACTTATGAAAGACTAGCACAAGTTTAATTGATAATCATATGATGATCATGTGTATGTGATACAAATTAAGCTTATGAGTACTTGTTGGAGAACAAGTACTGGACTTGACCCACCTATGAGATTTATGTCATGGTCAAATGTCATAATTAAATCTCATAATAGTCATATCATTTGATATCCTTAGACCTGAGATTATCATGGTCTTCCACATGATGAACATTATGTTTGACGTACTCAAACGCTACCCCTAACCGGGGTGGTTATAAAGGCTACGATTGGCATAATCGGATTCTTGTACGGAAGAATGATAAGTCAAGATGGAATTTGTCTCTCCTCAAGAGAGATATCTGCTTAGGCCACTCGTAGAGTGAGATTGATGAAATGCGTGGCCGCGCTCAAATGAATTGATGTGATCAATGCCTTTTGCTCATAATCAATCTACTCAAGATCGAGAAAGCATTGAAAAATATAAGTTGACATGGACCATGACTTATGTTCAATATGATATCGTGTGACAAAAGGATTGTAATATGTTCTATGAGGATAACGAGCTTCGTTTAAGTTGTATTAATTGGGTAGTCATGATGGCTTGCTAGAGTCCGCTCATGACTTATGGGTTTGACCTTGGTTTGACTCATTACCAACTTAATATACACAAAAGAACGAATCAAAGAAAAGGCTAAAATTGGAATTGCGTAAAAGAGTGCAAAATTGGAATTAAGGAAATCTGAGAAAATAAGGTTTCTAGAGGGTTGGTTCGGGCGGACCTATATGGTGACCCGGGCGGATCTTTTGATTGGTTCGGGCGGACCCATTTGGTGCCCCGGGCGGACCACCCCTCCAGAAAGTCTGTTTTTCCTGATTCGGATTTTGATGGGATTTGGACTAAATTTCCTAAATGGTTTAGGACTTTTGAGTTTAAATACACCTCTCTTTACAAGGTATTAACCTAATCAGAATATATCATTATTGGTAGCCTCCATGTGTTTGAAAAACATATTATTGAGTTTAGATTATAAATCAAAAGCTCAAGAACACCAATAATTTCATATTGCCTTTGAAGATTAGAAAAGCGTGTTTTCTAATGGGTCTAGCAATCCAGATCTAGAATCGTTCTAGATATTCGTTCGTGTGTGGATACACATAAAGGATGTTTGCTTTAATATCTTAAAGTTCGTATTCCTATGATCCTGATTCAAAGAACACGAAGAACGAGGAGATCAAATCATGAAGCTTGAAGACTTGAAGATTTGAAGATCCGAAAATTTTAAAATCTCCATCATGGTTAGTATTCTAAATTCTTCTTTCTATTAATTTAATCATCATGAACGGATCTTGAGGCTTAGGGTTTTGTTGATTGTTATCGCTTTCTTCCGCTGCGCATGTTGCCTCAAAACCTAACAGGAAGACGTGCAGGATTAATCTGAGATCTTCTAAGTTTTTTGGTTGAAGCAAGAGCGCTCCAAATAGGTCACAATCGTGCAGAAGATCAGATAATCCGAATAGTTTGTTTGTTTCTTATGAGATCTGCAATGATTCAAGGTGGAATTTGGAGATGCATAGATCAAGATGGATCAAGAGGTATTCAAGGGATCTTGGGGAAGTCAAGGTGGTTGGAGAAAGATCGCAAGGGGAGAAATTTATTTTGTGCAAATTTAGGCGACCGAGAAAATATGAAAGAGAAGGTGGAATGCATCAGGCACTTGCGTAAGCAACCGACGATGCAAATGTGAGTGGTATAAGCCGGTTAGACCACGTGGGAAGAGAAGGACTTCTCGCAAACAACAGATGAGAGATAGGATGATGTTGTACTCTACCGACAACATCAAATTCATTCTGGGTGGGACTAAGAGGCTTAAAGACCGACCTATTGGTGTAAAAACGGAGAGACATCAATGAACGGCATGTTAGGGGGGAGAGTGACTCAAAAGTTGGGAGTCAAGTGGCCCTAACAGAGAGTGATAAAAGACCACAAAAAGACAATTCATGAAGAAAGGTGTGTTCGAATTTCATAGGAAGCATTGCATGGGGAGTGGATCTAGGAGGGAGAAGGCGAAGTTAGTCTTGCAAAGAAATCAAGGTAGAAGTTGATTTGGGGAGGCAAGAAGAATCTAACATGGAGAGATTGAAGCGTTACTTGGTTTCAACTCGCCTTATAACTTGAGCGTGGAGGCTCATGGTGGAGGATCATGGAGGCTCAACATGGTGTTACAAATATTCGAAGGGGGGGGGGGGGGGTCATCTTCGTGGTGGGAGTTTGGCGGGACAATTTCTATGATTATGGTTTTAGTCTCCAGGTGGGATATTGTTGGGAGTGGAGTCTTATAACCGTGATGAGGAGGGAGAAAAGGAGTCTAAATAATAGGAGGTTGGTGGAGATCAAGGAGAGGTAAAAAGGAGGAGGAAATCGAGAAAGTGCAGAACAGGGGCTACATGGCCGTGGATGGGGAGACACACGACCGTGCACTAAGGGGAGGAGGCTACGGTTTTGGGGGTGGGGGAATAGAGAACGGCCTCTTCAGTCACAGTGCATGGCCGAGTAGCAAAGTCTGCACGGCCGTGCACGTCGGGGACAACCCAATTTTTTCTCAGTTTCCTATTTCTCAGTTTCCTATTTTGTCTAGATTACTTCCATGTATTGATTTAGGACTTCTCCTAAACCTATATAAAAGGGATTTCATCCAAAATATTGTGTGCTTTATAGGAGAAAGATAGGATACACAAGAGATCCACAAAATAGTGTCTAGAAGGGGGCCGGGGGCCTAAGAGAGCCATGTGGGGCAATCCTACAACCCGACCATGACCGTGTTGTTTGTGTGTTCTTGGGGGAGAGATAATATATGTGGTGAGATTGTTATTGGAGAGTAGACATATTAGATCTGTGTGAGTATATGTGTAAATTGTAACAATCGACATATTTTATAGTGATATCCTGGCTTGGTGCCTCCGGATGTAGCCATGTGATGGTGAACCGGGTGAACAAATCTTGGTGTTATTTTGTTCTTTCATATTATTATTTCATGCGTTGATTATTTTCTCCATATTGATGACTGCTAGTATGGGCTAGTGGATGTGGAGATCCCCCAATTCCTTAACATTAAATACATATAACAGTTGGACTTTGCTGGTCCAGATCAATTATCCTCCCTCCGTCTTGTAGATATGACTAATTTGACTTTTGATTTGACCAATTACTAATATCAATCTAATCATCCTAATAATTTTATTTTAATATTATTGATTAGTAATTTATCAATAACAATAATATTTAGTCAAAGTTTATTTGTATTGACTATTAAAAATGAGACTATGCTTTTAAGTCACAGATACTACTAAGAGCATCCACAGTGGTGAACGAAAAATTCATTCACCACGTGAATGAAACTGGCATGTGAACAAAATTTCCTTCACACCAGCTTACATGCTGTCGTCGTGAACGAATTTTCATTCACAGATATATTACTTTTATAGTAATTTCATGTTATAAAATTAAAAATTAAAAATATTTTTTTTATTAACATCATTAAAAATAAAAATAATCAGCTATTCATTTTATTGTTTTACTTAATTGCACAATTTTAAAAAAATTAAACAGACATTAATAAACAAAAAGTGAACGTTTTTGATATTTTGACATAAACGACGTCCTTCGCCACAAGAGTAAACTTAAATAAAATATTAAAATTGTGTCAACCATATAAAATAAAATAAATTTAAATATTTTACAAAATTAGAATCTATTTATTGAGAAAAGGAAATTATAAACATTTTTAATATTTTTATTTAAATAATATAATTTTAAAGATGGCAAAATTATAAAATATACATATAGTTCGAACTAATTTTCGTTCATTTCATGAACAAAAATTTTCGTTCATGGCCATAAACGAATATTCATTGCCCACTAATTGCGATGAACTATTTTTAGTTGACTCAGTCTTATGAAAAACCTGTTTTACACTAAAAGATGTGTAAAACTTGTTTTACATTAAAGGATTCTATTTTACATTAAGGGATGAAAACAAGTTTTACACTAAAGCGAGTGTAAAACAAGTTTTTCTCGAGATTTTTACTTTTTAGTTTACAAAATTGCTCTTATTGTCATGGTCTAAGCAGAGCTCAAATTCTCTGTACCACTTTGTGATCAACTCCATGTGCCACAAGTGATCTAACGGCTAACAGTTATTGAGATTAGCATGATATTATTATTATTCAAACATGTTAGCGGTTGGATTAGAAGTGGTAAATGGAGTGACACACATGAGTGATATAGGAGTGTAGAGGTATCGACTCGTGCATTAATCTCTTGTTAATCAAACCAAACCCCTCCCAAAGTCAAACGACAGTGTAGGTCATAACATCGCCCTTTAGCTACGGGTCTTCTTTGTCACCCCATGACTCGTTCAGGTCAGGCCTACGCATGTTCTCTAGAGTCATCAAAGTTTGATAAAACTTGAGTGTGTGGCTAACCTACATACTACTTGGAATTGAGTTGTATTTGGGTCAGTCTATTTTTCAAATTATCTAGATTTTGTTAGTATTGTGGTAATATTTGATAAGAGTAGGTCCTGTGAAAAACGTGTTTTACCCTAAAAAAAAAACCCGTGTTTTTCCAAAAAAAATGCCAGTGTTAATATCAAAAAGTGTCAGGCTTGGCCACTGACACTCATAAATCATAGACACTGGCACTTTCATATGTGCCAGTGTTAGTGTTAAAAAGTGTCAGGCACATTGGCACTTTTTTAGCACTGGCACTGGCAGTTATGAAAAGTGCCAGTGTCTATGTTAATATGTGCCAGTGTAATATCACTGACACTTCTTAAAACTAACACTGGCAGTTACGATAACTTCCAGTTTATTACAAAAATGCCACCGTGTGCGTTGAAACAACTTCCAGTTTATTTACAAAATTGCCACCGCCTCATTTAAAAAACACGTTTTACCCTAAGCTTAGGGTAAAACACTTTTTTTACTAGTTTTTCACATTTGATAAATGTAATACTAGTGGGAAAAAAATTAATTCTAATTGACTGTCATTGACCCTCAATTTACAAGGGGCGCACGTACGGATGTTCTCTATCTAAGCTCAAGACGACCTAATTGCTTTATCTAAAGACGACTTATGTGTCTAAGTTGTTACAAACAACTTATATTCAGTTACAACAAATTCTCGAAATTCACATTTATATTCCTCCAAATTTTAAAGGCACCTGATCCAAGGCGACGTGTCCCATATACTCAACATTCACCTCACACAAAGGAGAACTGCTAAATTCTTAACTACATTCTCTCTAGTCATATTTTAAGCTTTATTCTCTCTCATACAAACACTTACTGTCATGTCGGACGGAGGGTCTTCGCCGGAAACCGTCTAGGCTAGTCGTTTGTTAGTTCTTTTCAAGTTAATTGAGCTGCTAGATTATCCGAACCGCTGGGCTAGGACTAATCCAATCACGTTTTGACATTATCATATATGAATCTTTGCCACTAAATTGTACTAAAATAAATCTTTTTCAAAATGCCTTTTAAACTGAATTGAAATATTCATTTTAAGGACTAATGAAGTACAATTTGACAAAGTCTCAAAATCTCAATCCAAATGCGCCAAGGAAACTGAAAAAAAAAGGTTCATTTTTTGTGAACTCTGACTATGCTCTTCTAATTCGGGGCATCATTAATAAAAGGACAATAGTAACATGCTGTATGATGAGCATTAAATTGGTGTGCACAGTGGATAATTTTGAATTATACGAGTAGAACATGAGAAAACATAGGGATAAGGGAGCAATTAAAAAAGAGCATGTCACTCTTGGAGTTGGAGGGAATGAACCTACCTCACCCAAAAATGCATCTATTAATAAATACTCCTTCCGGTCACAAATATAAGCAAAAATAATTAAAAGCACACTTATTAAGAAAGTAGTTAAATTTAGTTAATTGTCTTGATTTTATAATAAAAATATATTAAAATTACTAATATATCCTCATATTAAATGTGTAATAAATATACACTTGTATTTAAAAATGAGTAATAAATTAAGGGTATTTTTGGTAAAAGAATATTAAATACAGTTACATTTAATGTGTTTTGTATTGAAACCCAACTTTTTTGCTTATATTTAGGTCCAAAAAAAGCCCTATTTTTTTTTTTTTATATTTGTGTCCGGAGGGAGTACTCCTAATTTCATTGGGTTTATGAACCCCATCTGTATCCTTATTTCTAGACATGCTTGGAAACCCCCAATTTAATTTCTCTATGCTACACTTATACATTTGAGGTTGTTCCTTATTCAATGACAATCATAAATAATACTCCCTCCGTCCCCAAATTTATGTCACACTTTTTCAAAATAAATACTCCTTCCGTTTCAAAATACATGACGTTTTAGGTGTTAATTTTTGTTTAACTGTCTAGAAAATTTGAATTTGTTAGGGGCACAAAAGTCTTTTAATATATATTAACTGCTTCTTAATGTATTTGAAGAAATCTAAAACGACATGTATTTTGAAACAGTGAGTGAGGGAGTATCGCGTTTCTAAATTGAAAAATAATGATACTACATTTATTATTTTATAAGTAATGTACAAACACTTAAATCAAATGATCTAGTTGATGTTTTTATACTTCACCTTAAAAAGTTTATCTGTATAGTAAAATTTTACATCATTCGTTTCAAAATAATTAGTATCATTTTAGGAGTAAAACTTTGTTTTAAAGTAATTGTCACTTTACCATTAGTAAGGCATCTTTGCTCATTTTGTGTCAATTTTTTCTTTATTAATGATTGTAAAGTATCTATTATATAAACATTTTATTATGTAGGAAATTATATTATTTTAAGGGTAATTGAGTTTTTAACATATATTTATTATATTTTAAAATATGTATGAAAGAGACTAAAGCGACAATTATTTTGAAACGTTGAGCGTATTCTGTCTAACATTACTAAACTAAGGAAGCATTCTACAAGACGTGCAAGTTGCCAATACTAAAGCAACTTTGTTTGGGAGCTATCTATTACACTCATCAGCTATACTTCTTTCAATGTTGACATGACAAATACTTAATACAAGTTGCATTATTGTGATGAAATAAAAAATATTATTTCAAAATATATGTCGTATAAGATTTATTCACACATATTAAGAAATGCAATTAATACATATAAAAAAAGACTTATGTACTCTTAAAAGAATCCAACTACCTAGATAATGAAACGCTTAAACCAGAGTTAGCTCGCAATTAATGAATGAGTGTATAATTGGAAAATAAGAGAAAAAATATCTTGAAAATAATAAAACGTCAAATATTTTGAAGCAAAATTTTTAATTTATAAAACGCCATGTATTTTGAAACAGAAAGAAAGAAGGAGTATGAAAAAGAAAACTGGAAAAGTGAGAAAAGATAACCTTAAAGTGAGGGAAATGAGGAAATCAAGATGATGACTAGAGAAGGAAGATCCAAATTGAAACCGTGAAAGAAAAGCCCATGTTTCTTTCATGTGAGGATTGTCCCCCTTCCCATGTGCATTTACTACTCAACACATTGCAAATATATCATCCGGTCCATAAACCTGGGTTTCAATCTTATATAAATGTGGTGTTTTAAATAAGAAAATAGTTTTAATTCAATTTTATCATATTATAAATAATATGCAAATAAACAAAACATACTCTTTTAAGACGTTAATTTGTCAAATACCTATTATAGGACATAGGAAATACTCTCCTTGTTCAGGAAAGCTAGTTCAAATTTTTAATTGTAAATTTGAATGAATTTTGAATAATAATTTAATTCATTTTTAATTATTCTAATAAAAATTAAAATTTATTATTGATAATATAAATTATAGTGTATCATTCACAAGTTTTAAGTTTTTATTAAAATATATAAAAATAATTAAAGTATAACTTAAAATTTGTTTAAGCTAATAATAAAAATAATAGACTAACTTTCTCTGAAACATAGAGAGTACTCCCTGTGACTCAAAACACCTTGCAACATTTTGAATATGCACGAGAATTAAGAAAGGAGTATATTGTGAGTGGGAAAGAGGTTGTGAGTAAAATAAGTTGAGTGAGATTTACAAGTGAAACCCAAAATTAAGTATGCGAGTATGAAAAGTGGGATAAAAAGAATTGAAAAATAATTAAATTTGAATATTTTGGAAAAAGTGACTTATAAATAACACACTCAAAAAAAAATTAGTACAAAATGTTTTGGGACGGAGCTACTAGCTAGCTAAGTAGGGAGCCCCTCCTCACATTACAAGTATGTCCCTCCTTCCCCCTCAACTTGCTTAATTGTTTTTTTTACTCATTTATTTCAGATGACTTGTAGATTGGGACCTTTGTCACTTTTGGTTACAGCTACTTGTCCTCAAAAGCTATTTCCTTGTTGTCCATTGCTTGATATACACAATTAGAGTGGCCCTATGCATCATATACCTCAAGTCTATATGTTTCATGCATCATTAAGTATACTAATAAACTTAGATTTCTATTTCTATTTTTATTTTTTACACATAGAGTATTCAATCCATAGTAAAATAGTCTTTCCATTTCAAGTTAGTGTGAACAAAAAAAATTAACAAAGAAATTAAGAAAACGTAAGAGAGATAAATAGTAGAAAGAGGTGTTTGTGAGTATGAAAAATTAAATAGGAGAGAGAATGGGTGAGAGGAATAGTAAGTTGATTATTGTTGTGAGTTTAGAAGTAAAGTAAGAGAGAGAATGAGTGAGAGAAATAGTAAAAATTATTTGCTATTTTAGGTAGTTCACACTAACTTGATACGGTTGAAAAAGGAAATAAGTTCACATTAATCTGAAACAGAAGGAGTATTTGTTATTTAAAGAGTTCAAATTTATCTCAACTATTTGAGACAAAAAGATGTGCAATGCCCTAAATTTTAATGAAAAACAAGAATAAATAGTAGTGGGTGTACACAAGTCTGGTTATGAATACAACTTATATCCATATTAATAACATTATCCATTTCCACTCCACTCCCAAATATGTTTATGTACAACATTGTGACTAGTGATTGTCGCACAATCTGATTATAACAGTTTATTTAAGCTACTGAATCACTAGTACCATGAATATTATTGACACAATTGTTGAATTTTTTTTTAGTATAAACACTTCTATTTTCTAAAAAGCTTCTTTATTCTGTTAAAAATAAAATAAAATAAAAATAAAAATTTCATTTTTCTCCTAATACATACTTAAAAAAAAGATGACATTTATTTTGGGACGAGCTGAAAATGAAAACTCATTGTTAGCATTATAGGACGAATGGAGAGTAATAATAATGTTGGTTGAATAAGAGGTCGACACAATAACTAAGGAAAAAGAATTTAGAAAAAAAATACTATACTCCCTCCGTCCCACCTCATTTGAGGCATAAGAGGTGGACACAATAACTAAGGAAAAAGTAAAATAAGAAAAATGTTTGGTAGAAAATGAAGAGAGTGAATGAGTGAGGTAAATAATAATGTTGGTTGAATAAATTGAGTGGTGAAAAATAAAGAGAAAGAATGAGTGGTGGGGTAGATACAATATAAAATTATTTAAAGTTGACTATTTTGAGGAGATCTCAAGTGAGGTGGGACAGACTAAAATGGAAATAAGTCTTAAGTGCATTGGGACGGATGGAGTATATTATAAATACTCCATTTGTTTGTAAATAAATGTTCAATTTTCATTGAAGTGACAATCTGTTAAAAAGTTCACTTTAAAGCAAAGATGCAACTACCCACATTACAAAGTAGTTTAAGATGACATTTATATTTTCTTTAAATGAATATTTATTTAGGGAAAGAGTGGTAATAAATTTAAATTCTTCATGTTGAAACTGCAAGATAAACTAAGTAGGGGAAATTCCTTTTGTTAACACTTACACTTTCATTCCAAACCCAAAGTTTTTATTTCATATATGAGCTTTTGGGCTTGGGCTTGGGCTTGGGCTTCTTATGTAGTGGACAGGACTGAATATGCTTGGGTCTGCCCAGATCTAAATGGAGTGGATAGTAAGAAGTTTGCCTAAAGAGAATGAAAAGTGATACTCCCTGGGTCCAAAATACGAGTAAACTGCTTTTCTGCCTCTCGTACCAGTACTATGGCCTCAACATCAATTTAACACTATACTGCTGAAACACTAAATGTATGATGTGTACTATTATTTTATCAACAAAATTAACCAATATTTCTAACGCCAGTTAAATATTTAACGTATGAGTCCTAGTAGGCAATTGTTGACCAGGTTAACGCTTACATGTACGAAGATTGGACAAAATACTCACCCTAATCCGCCTTACTCCAATGAGATTACTGGGTTCAAACAAGTACTTAACAGCCAATGGCGGCTTTTCAATTTCCGAAAGCTTCAATCAAGCTGGGCTCGCCCGATTTCAAGCATCTCCGACACCTCTTTACCAGCGGAGGCCGCCTTATCAAAGTACTCCTTGATGGCAGCAACAATCTCCGTCATATCCCGGTGACGCACTACCATTTTCATATCCCCATTTCCTGTGTTCTAGCTCGAAAAAAATCCAGCATCATCATCAGAACGGACGGTGGACGATACGACCGCACCATTGGCCCAGTGTGTACTAAAGATATGAAATTAGAGCGGGTACCCATTTCATATTTAGAGTCTCTAATGGGTTCTCCTCCTTCATCGGAAGAGCTACTAGTGGTGGTGTTATAATGGTCCCCCCATTCATTGCAATGTATTTCTTCATTCCCAGTTTCTTCTGGTTCCAAATCTATTTTGAATTCATATTGATCTCTTTGATTTATTTCGAATTCATATTGATCTCTTTGATTTATCTTGCTCTGGCCGAGGTATGATTTCACAAATTTAGTCTTAGTTGTAATCCTTCTTCTTGCTGCTGCCATCGGAATTGGAATAAACCAAGGCATTGATGTCTTGATGTTGTTGGTAGGAATCTGGGGGAGAAGGTGAGTATTTTGTCCAGTCACCCAACACGTAAGCGTTGACCTGGTCAACAATAGCCTATTTAGGGCTCGTCCGTTAAATATTTAACTGGCGTTGGAAATGTTAGTTAATTTTGTTACTAAATTAATAATACGCATCATACATTTAGTGTTTCAGTAGTATGAGTGTCAAATTGATGTTGGGGCTATTGCACGAGGGGCAAAAAAGCAGTTTACCCTCCAAAATATTCGTCGTTTTTATCAAACTAGCAAATAGCCGTGCTCTGCATGGGTATATTAGGTGTCCCAGGATTGTTTTGGTAATCATAAATAAATGTAGGGTTGTTTCGCCATAATTGAAATAAGAAGTATTAGGAAAATTAATAATGAACGTAAAATTGAGTATATTGGTTGTACATTTATTTGATTATTTTTAATTATTGGGGTGTTCATGTACTATATTTGTATGTCTATGAAGGACTGATGATCATTTTCATTCATAAACTATTTATGTGGGGTGATAATAACATTATTTGAATGGAGTCTCTTGATTTGCGTGTAAAGAGTAATCATGATTACTTTGTTGCAGTGATAGGTAGACTTCTATTATGACAATTTGGTATATACTCAATTATTTCCTCGATATGTGGCGAAGTATGAAATAGAACGAAGAAGTTACGTTGTATCATACGGTAAGACGGTTTGGATAAATCAACATTGAAAATTTTCATAGTATAGCAACCTTAAATCGGGTATGTACCAACTACGTATGCAACAATGGGGATCTCCCTACAAATAAAATTATTCTATATATATAAGTTTTGGAAAAATAATTGCAAGAAATCAATCAAGGTTCTTAGATAAATTATTTCATCTTTGGAAATAAAATTAAGACTCATTAGTTCTCGTACTTTAGTCGTATTGTATGAATTCCACATGAGACTAATGAGACTAATCCGGATAATCATTCTTTTATCATATCGCCCCTTTAGAAATTGATTGGAAAAAAATATTAATCTCCCATTATGATGAAAAGCAATAGTGAAAGATATATGAAAATATGTAGCAACTATATACCGATTTATCATCTGCTTATTATACAGTACAATTTGGTAGAAATGAGATCTTAAAATTACTATTCGATGAATAAATGTTTGGTTTTCATAATTTTGTAACAGCATTTAAAGGTGGATGTTCTACTAACTTATGAGACTATTGGTAATCTACAATTTATTTTAGTTCATGAATGCAAGTCATATTAATAAAATATAATTAAATTAGAGACTTTTTATATGTTAGCATTATATTTCACCTAATGTTTCATCTCTTTAAGTACATTGTTTATTGGATTTCTTGAGTAAAGTAATTAAAATCATGTTTAATCTATCTTTTCACTTTCTATCAATTATAATTCACTTGATACTTAAATTTTTATGTATTCCATCATAATTCAGTGACTTTGAATAATGTGTTGTCTCTTAGAATACATGAACAATTTCAATGCCTTCCTATTTGAAACAATGCATGATATTCAAAGCCATTGAGTTATGAAAATTTGATTAGTTAGAAATTGAAAAGTCACTTCTTAATGATCTTATTGTTTATTCAAAGCCATTGAATTATGAAATTTGATTAATTGAACATTGAAAAGTCATTTCTTAATGATCTTATTGTTCTTTAATACATCCACTACTTACCTAGTCTAATACTCTATATATAAGAGTATATGTTCTATTTCTATTAGATATGACCTACATAGTCTAATACTCTATATATAAGAGTATATGTTCTATTAGATATCATTCTCTTCTTATAGAGTCACTAAATTATCTAGTTTCATATCTATGGTTATTACCTCTTATTATAACCTAGGTAGGAGAATGCCAAAAGCCTCCAAGATTGCAAATGTCATATTACATGTCATTCTCTAAATCAAGATAAGCCCATTTGTGGCTTATGTGTCATTCCCATGGTTGATTTCACCAACTTTAAAATACTATAAGTATAGACTTTGAATTTAAAATAATTTTCATTTATGGGTAAAAGTATTCAGAATACTCTTTTAGCCTTACATTGAGAATTGTTGCAAATTATTGATTGTTTATATAGTGAGAAACGTTGAATCAAGATTTAATAGTAAAAATATTTTAGTCGTAAAGGCTAGTTCCCAAGATATTCTTGTGAACTAATTATTGTAACTCTTGGTCATTCTTACTTCTATCAAACTAATTCTGCTGTTGTGTTACAAGTGTTCAGTTATGAAAGTAATCACTAACGTGAGCATGACAACATTGGTTTGTGTTTGTTACTATTGTTTGTCAATCTGAGCTACCTAGATTCTTCATTTGGTATCAGAGCCATCCCTCAACGGCGGTGCAACCACTGTGTTGTTGTGGGAAGGAGCCGGTTCTTACTAAACCTTTTCTATAATATTAGTTGATCTAGAAGTAGATTGGAACACTAAGGAAATAGCCTTGCAAATTTACAATAATAAAGCAATGGGAGCCATCTCAAGTTTTGTGGATGTGGATATGTTTAAGCTTATATCCAATCAAATGCCACAGGTCCTCAAACCATGGTCTCCTGAGGTAAGTCCGCCGAGGGTAAGTTATGAGGTAGTTGAACTTCCGCCCGTGCAGCAGTAGTTCTTTGAACCAACCTTTTTCTTTAAAGAGTGGCTTTCCCTTAGAATACTGGGAACCTACTTGGCTTAAGAGAAAGCTTGGTTTATTGCAAAAACTGCTTCCAAAATATGTTAAACACTAGTACAAATTTAAGCTTAGATAGCGTTTTTTTTAGCCTTGGACAGCGCATAAAAACGCTATGTAAGCGTCCACTATGCAAACTTACATAGCGCTTCATATGCGCTAGGTAACATTTATAAGAAAACACATGTGGATCAGGTCCCCTAGACAACCACTTCACCCTTTCAGAGATTGACTCATTCTCCATTAGCTGATTATCTGAAATATGATTACGGAACCAATCAATGAATGTACGGTTTGTTGGGTTTCGCAGTAACATGCGCAGCGGAAATTAGCATTTAAAATTTTATGAAACCCAAAGCCCATAGATACGTTCATATGATTGAATCAAATACTTCCAATATGAATACTAGAAAACTAATGACTTTGAATTTGGTCTTTGATCTTGGTGGAGAGATTGAAGCTTTAATCACGAACAAGTAAGAACACGAACTTTGAAGATGATAAGCTTCACCCTCTAGCGGTATCCACACCTTGAACGAATATCAAGAACACTTGATCTTGGTTGCTAGACCAAAATTGTGAAACACGTTTTCACAATCAATATGAACTATATGGAATTTTATTTGTGTATTATTTTGTTCTTCAATCTAGGATATCTTAGAACAAAATAAATCTCTCTCAAACTCTTTGGAGACTTGCACAAAATCTAGGGATGGTTCTGGCCCGAATTTGGCTGTTTATATACAAGTTAGACATATTCAAAATAGGAAACTTGTGTCTAAAACCGTCCAAAATTCTTTTCCAAATCAAATAAGGAAACCAGTCCCGACATGGTGTGCGGCCGCCCAAAACCACCTGTGCGGCCGCACATCTATCTGGAAGGTTTCTGGTACTTTTTGAGCCAAGCTGTGCGGCCGCTCAAACCCTTTTGTGCGGTCACACACCTGCCCCAGATTTCCCTAATTTCAAATTCCACCAAAGTCCTTTGACTCAATATTCCGATATAGTCCTTATTTAAGATTCGTTCTATTGTGTGTGGCCCTATAGGATTACACTAAGTTGGAAATGGGTTCAAACATGAAACCATAAGATATGATTAGGTTCTAGCAAACCGTCATACCTACCCAAATAGTATAACTAGATACAAGTTCGCATTCCTTTAGAATATGTCACAATCACTTTGTCCACGATCTCATTGAACACAAGTCATGGTCAAACGGTCAACTTGTCTTTGTTCAATACTTTCTCGATTCCGAATATGTTGATAATCCAAATGACATTAATCTAATCAATTCATTTGAGTCCGGCCGAACATTTTCATCAACATCATTCCTATGAGAGGCCTAAGCTTGAGATCTCTCCGAAGAGGGACAAATCCATTTAGCTCATTATTCTTCCCTACGTGAATCCGATTATGCCAATCATACACTTTATAACTACCCGGTTAAAGGTAACGTTTGAATATGTCAAACATAATGTTCATCAAGTGGAAGACTATAATAACTTCATGTCTAAGGATTCAAATGACATAACTAATATGAGATATATGTACGACATAGACCATGACATAAATGTCATACAGCGGGTCATGTCCAGTATCTTGCTCCAAACAAGTACCCATAAATCTAACATGATCATCCCATGATCATTTAGCCTTTATACTAGTGCTTAACAAGTACTAGGGACGAAGATTATTATAGGTAAACATGAACAACAATAATAATCAAAACATCTCTTCATTGATATGAAATAAATGATAACAATTACAACGTTTATTAAACGTGCCTAGGGCACCACTACCAACAATCTCCCACTTGCCCTAGGCCCAATCTCCCATGTATTTAATACCCATGGACCTAACATGACCTTCATGTTTAGCTTGTGGAAGTCCCTTTGTTAGCGGGTCCGCAACATTGTCATCAGTAGGTACTCTGCATATATTTACGTCTCCCCTATCAACGATTTCTCGAATGATATGAAAACGCCTAAGTATGTGTTTGGATTTCTGATGTGCTCTTGGTTCCTTTGCTTGAGCAATAGCACCATTATTATCGGAGTTAAGCACCTATTTGGTCCTTAACCTATTGAGTTGTTTTCCTTTTGGTCCTTAACCTATTTTGGTTTTCCTTTTGGTCCTTGATGTACCTAGTTGCAGGATAAAGTGGTCCTTAACCTATTTTAGTTTTCCTTTTGGTCCTTGATGTACCTATTTGCCAGATAAAGTGGTCCTTAAAATCGTCGACATGGCTTGTTGACCGAAAGGAAAACCAAAATAGGTCAAGGACCACTTTGTCCTGCAAATAGGTACATCAAGGACCAAAAGGAAAACTAAAATAGGTTAAGGACCACTTTATCCTGTAACTAGGTACATCAAGGACCAAAAGGAAAACCAAAATAGGTTAAGGACCAAAAGGAAAACAACTCAATAGGTTAAGGACCAAATAGGTGCTTAACTCATTATTATCGCAATAAAGGTCTATTGGATTAGCAATACTAGGAACCACTTCAAGTTCAGTAATGAACTTCTTAATCCAAACATCTTCCTTTGCAGCATCTGATGCATCAATATACTCAGCTTCCGTTGTATAATCAGCGGTTGTACTTTGCTTGGAACTCTTCCAGCTTACAGCTCCACCATTTAACATAAACACAAAACCCGATTGCGATCGACTATCATCTTTGTCGGTTTGGAAACTTGCATCCGTGTAAGCATTTACCACGAGATCATCTTCTATTCCTCCATAGACCAAAAACGAATCTTTAGTTCTTCTCAAGTACTTAAGAATCGCTTTTACAGCCATCCAGTGATTTTCACCGGGGTCGGATTGGTATCTACTTGTCCTGCTTAAAGCATAAGATACATCCGGCCTAGTACAAATCATGGCATACACGATGGACCCAATTGCCGAAGCATATGGAACATCATTCATTTTCTCACGCTCATCTTTTGTCTTAGGACTTTGAGTCTTGCTTAGAGAAACTCCATGTAACACTGGTAAGGTTCCTCTTTTAGAATTTTTCATACGTAATCTTCTAATGACCTTGTCAATGTATGTACTTTGGCTTAAACCAAGTAGCCTCCTTGATCTATCTCTATAGATCTTAATGCCAAGTATATATGCGGCTTCACCCATATCTTTCATTGCGAAACACTTTCCCAACCAAGTCTTTATGGACTGAAGTATAGAAATGTCGTTTCTAATGAGTAATACGTCATCCACATATAAAATCAGGAATAGCACTATGCTCCCACTAATCTTCTTGTATACACAAGGCTCATCTTCGTTCTTGATGAAACCAAACTCTTTGACCGATTCATCAAAATGGAGATTCCAACTCCTAGAAGCTTGCTTCAATCCATAGATAGATCTCTGCAATTTGCATACCTTAGAATTCTGTTCAAAACCTTCCGGTTGTGTCATATACACATCCTCTTGTAGTTTTCCATTTAGGAAAGAAGTTTTGACATCCATTTGCCATATTTCATAGTCATGATATGCGGCAATAGCAAGCAGAATTCTTATAGACTTGATCATTGCTACGGGTGAAAAGGTTTCATCATAGTCAATACCATGAACTTGCCTATAACCTTTCGCTACAAGCCTAGCTTTGTAAGTATGCACCTTCCCATCCATGTCAGTCTTCTTCTTGAAGACCCATTTGCATCCTATGGTTTTTACACCTTCGGGCGCATCAATCAAGTTCTAAACTTGATTGTCTTGCATGGATTGCAATTCAGATTCCATGGCTCCAAGCCACTTATCCGAATCAGGAGAAGACATCGCCTCTTGGTAGGTTGTCGGTTCATCATTCTTAATGATTTCCACCTCATTACTATCCGTTACGAGAAATCCATATCTCTCGGGCTCGGATCGTAACCTACTAGATCTGCGAGTTTCTTGTGTATTTTGAACAGGTTCCACAACTCCTTGTGGTTCTTGTTCTTGTTCCACTATTGGTTCAATGTCATTTTCTGGGTCTCGAATCTCTTCAAGATTTATTTTACTCTCACTGATTTCTTTGGAGAGAAACTCTTTCTCTAGAAAGACACCAGTTCGGGCAACAAAAACTTTGTTGTCCTCACGGTTGTAAAAGTAATATCCTCTAGTTTCCTTTGGATATCCCACAAAAATACATTTGTCAGATTTGTGTGCAAATTTGTCAGAGACAAGTCTTTTGACAAAGGCTTCGCAACCCCAAATCTTCATGAAAGATAAACAAGTTTTCTTTCCGCTCCACATCTCACATGGAGTCTTTTGAACCGATTTAGTTGGAACACGATTTAGTGTGAATGCCGCGGTTTCTAGAGCGTAACCCCGAAAGGATATTGGAAGATCAACTTGACTCATCATTGATCGAACCATGTCTACCAAAGTCCGATTTCTCCTCTCGGACACACCATTCCATTGTGGTGTTCCTGGTGGAGTCAATTGTGAAACTATTCCACAATTCTTTAGATGATCATCAAATTCATGACTCAAGTATTCTCCACCTCGATCTGATCGAAGTGCCTTAATACTTTTGCCAAGTTGTTTTTCTACTTCATTTTGAAATATTCTAAATATCTCAAATGCTTCACTTTTATGTTTTATTAGGTAAACATACCCAAATCTACTATAATCATCAGTGAAGGTTATGAAGTATTGAAATCCTCCCCTAACATTGCTACTTAATGGTCCGCATACATCGGAATGTATCAACCCTAATAAGTCGCTTGCCGTTTCACCTAACTTGGTAAAAGGTGTCTTAGTCATTTTTCTAAGAAGATACGACTCACAAGTATCATATGACTCAAAGTCACATGAACCCAAAAGTCCGTCCCCATGGAGTTTTGAGATACGCTTCTCATTAATATGACCAAGACGGCAATGCCACAAATAAGTATGATTTACATCATTAGGTTTAGATTTCTTATTTATATGATAGACATTGTCATTATTTTCATTCTTGACATTCAAGACATAAAGGCCATTAAATGAATTAGCAATACCATAAAGCACATCATTTAAATAAATAGAAAATTTCGTATTCTCAATAAGAAACTTAAAACCTTCATTATCCAAACAAGAAATTGAAATAATATTTCTACTTAAATCCGGAACATAATAACAATTGTTCAAAACAAGAATTAATCCGGAAGGTAAAGTGACTTCATAAGTCCCTACGGTTAATGCAGCAACTCTTGCTCCATTCCCCACGCGTAGGTCTACTTCACCCTCTTTAAGTAGTCTCCTATTCTTTAGTCCCTGCACATTTAAACAAACGTGAGAACCACATCCGGTATCCAATACCCAAGAATCAGTGGTAGAAAGGAGAATATCTATCATATAGGTACCTGAAGTCGACGCAGCCTTGCTGCCCTTCTTCTTCTTTTGCTCTTCCAAGAAAGCCTTGCAATTACGTTTCCAATGACCAATTTCTTGACAATGGAAACAGATTGCATCCTTTTGTGAATCGGGTTTTACCTCAGAAGCCTTGGCAACCTTTGCCTTGCTTATCTTGGGTTTGACAACTTTCTTACCCTTTCCTTTGGCACTAGCCTTCTTCCCATCATGAACCAAGAGCACGGGAGAACCTTTCTCTACAATCTTCATCTCCGCAGTTTTAAGCATCACATGCAACTCGGAGAGATTCTCATCCATTCCATGCATGTTATAATTCATCACAAACTGATTATAACTTTTAGGCAATGAATTAAGAATGAGATCCGTAGCTAACTCCAATGGGATTGGATAGCCAAGTTTCTCAAGGTGCTCTATATAACCTTTCATTTTTAGCATGTGAGGACTCACTTGTTTCCCTTCATTCATCTTGCGAGAAGTGAATGCAACAATGGCCTTGTACCTCTCTTGCCTAGCTTGCTCTTGAAACATGGCTCTTAACTCCACGCCTATCTCATAGGCTTCCAAATGTTCCAAACTTTGTTGGAGTTTTGAGCACATGGTAGCAAGCATCAGACAGCTTACATCTCTAGAATCATTACGATGTTTCTTGTAACTGTCTCTTTCTGCCCTAGGGGCAGTAGGTTCTGGTTCAGCAGGAAGAGGCCCATCGAGAATGTACAACTTATCTTCTTGCCTTAGAACAATTCTTAGGCTACGGATCCAATCCATAAAGTTAGTACCATTCTCTTGGAGCTTATCCTTCTCAAGGATCGATCGCAACGAAACTGATTGAGTGTTGTTACTCATTATCTACAATTATGCAAAATTTCCAAAATTTAATAAGTACCGGTTTCATTAAAGAAATAAATAATGTATTTTTTCAAACAAAAATACTCCCACTAAATTATATAACCTTCATATACATCCAATGTATAATATAATTTTAATTGGGCTAAGATCCAACTTTAATTTAACTTTTGAGTCCACGGAGGCGGACCGCTCAAAACTAAATTAATTAGGTAGACAATCATGTCAATCATATCCCATATGATTCTTAGATTCTTTTATGAGATTCTTTGAGAAATCCAATTTCAAAAATCATGTTTAATCTCATCTTTTGCCTAGGCCCAAATTGTTTTGACGCCTAATTAAGTCCAACAATTTTAAACGTATAGGAACCATTCAATTTAATGCACCTTGCGGAGGCAAGCCCACATTAAATTAATGAACCTCATCTTGCTTATACATGAATAAAATTAATGCACCTCACGGAGGCGAACCCACATCAAAATCACCCATGTATAAACAAGTGTTTTAATCATGGCATGGCAAAAAGAACTTAAAACTTTCTTTGAAGGTTCATCACATATAGCATACAACACATTTATGAGCACATAATATAAACATGTTACGCATCAAGTTTAGCCACTAAATTAATCTTCATTAATTTAAGCATAATATTTATGTGTCATTAGTTTCTCTATAATTATGAGGATGAGACTCTTTGAACTTTGGTTATCATCTTCCAAATCAAGACAACAAGAAGTACGGCCGAAACTAAGCCATCAGGCATCCACAATTCCGCACAATTTCAAGAAACCAAGAAAGTAGTCCATGTGGCCGAAACTAAGCAATAGATGGTCTCGATAAACGTAGGCCAACATCCACAATTCCACATGGATTTCTAATCATTGAATCAAGAACTTTGTTTCTCAATTTTAGCAATTATGACTCTTCATAATTCTAACTTCGTTTTATCTTTGAAACTTTGATTGCGATCAAGTTTGGGAAACACAATCTCGATGAACGTAGATTAGCCATCCAAACCTTGAACCAATCTTAGAATCACAAGATCAAAACAAATAGGAAAATCAAACCCCAAGATCCACACCAAAACCAACTGCACAAAACCCGCTCCAGATCAGCAGGTCTGGCCGGTATTGTCACTGATTCGGTTGGACCCCATCAAAATTCCCGACTCTGATTCTGAAAAACTGTGCGGCCGCCCAAGAAAATCTGTGCGGTCGCCCAAACATGCGCGGTTGCCCAATATTTTCTGTGCGGTAGCACAGTAGCATCAGACATAATTTTTAAAGTTCGAAAATTTGACTCAAAATTGTTTTCCCCGATTATTAAAACTTTGATCCAATCAAAAATTAATAATCAAACAATTCAGAATCCAACATAATTTTTAGTGCGATTCAATAGTGCGATTAAAGTTGTAAAACAATAAACCACATAAAATCATACAACACATAAACATCATATAATCCAATATTCATATCATTCTAGGCACATAAACAATTTATATACACACAACATGATTCTAGGTATTGAAATAATCAACATGAACGGGGCTCTGATACCACTGTTGGGTTTCGCAGTAACATGCGCAGCGAAAATTAGCATTTAAAATTTTATGAAACCCGAAGCCCATAGATCCGTTCATATGATTGAATCAAATACTTTCAATATGAATACTAGAAAACTAACCCTTGATGACTTTGAATTTGGTCTTTGATCTTGGTGGAGAAATTGAAGCTTTAATCACGAACAAGTAAAAACACGAACTTTGAAGATGATAAGCTTCACCCTCTAGCGGTATCCACACCTTGAACGAATATCAAGAACACTTGATCTTGGTTGCTAGACCAAAATTGTGAAACACGTTTTCACAATCAATATGAACTATATGGAATTTTATTTGTGTATTATTTTGTTCTTCAATTTAGGATATCTTAGAACAAAATAAAACTCTCTCAAACTCTTTGGAGAATTGCACAAAAGCTAGGGATGGTTCTGGCCCGAATTTGGATGTTTATATACAAGTTAGACCTATTCCAAATAGGAAACTTGTGTCTAAACCCGTCCAAAATTCTTTTCCAAATCAAATCAGGAAACCAGTCCCGACATGGTGTGCGGCCGCCCAAAACCACCTGTGCGGCCGCACATCTATATGGAAGGTTTCTGGTACTTTTTGAGCCAAGCTGTACGGCCGCCCAAACCCTTTTGTGCGGTCGCACACCTGCCCCAGATTTCCCTAATTTCCAAATTCCACCAAAGTCCTTTGACTCAATATTCCGATATAGTCCTTATTTAAGATTCGTTCTATTGTGTGTGACCCTCTAGGATTACACTAAGTTGGCAATGGGTTCAAACATGAAACCATAAGATATGATTAGGTTCTAGCAAACCGTCATACCTACCCAAATAGTATAACTAGATACAAGTTCGCATTCCTTTAGAATATGTCACAATCCCTTTGTCCACGATCTCATTGAACACAAGTCATGGTCAAACGGTCAACTTGTCTTTGTTCAATACTTTCTCGATTCCAAATATGTTGATAATCTAAATGACATTAATCTAATCAATTCATTTGAGTCCGGCCGAACATTTTCATCAACATCATTCCTACGAGAGGCCTAAGCTTGAGATCTCTCCGAAGAGGGACAAATCCATTTAGCTTATTATTCTTCCCTACGTGAATCCGATTATGCCAATCATACACTTTATAACTACCCGGTTAAAGGTAGCGTTTGAATATGTCAAACATAATGTTCATCAAGTGGAAAACTATAATAAGTTCATGTCTAAGGATTCAAATGACATAACTAATATGAGATATATGTACGACATAGACCATGACATAAATCTCATACAGCGGGTCATGTCCAGTATCTTGCTCCAAACAAGTACCCATAAATCTAACATGATCATCACATGATCATTTAGCCTTTATACTAGTTCTTAACTAGTACTAGGGACGAATATTATTATAGGTAAACATGAACAACAATAATAATGAAAACATCTATTTATTGATATGAAATAAATGATAAAAATTACAACGTTTATTAAACGTGCCTAGGGCACCACTACCAACACGGTTGTGCTCCACTTGAATCTAATTCAAGTCTCTATCTGGATGCTGGTGTGAGATAGTTTGCTTGTGCAACTCGACAAATGGTTCCACATCGACACTATTGTGTAAAATACACAAATGTACCCTACGTCATTGTTCAAGGGTAATCTCAACTTTTTGACCTCCCGTGACACCTTCACCATCAATCCTACTGGTGTGACATGTAGTTGGAAGTTCAATTGATTCGACATTTGGGATGTACTCAGACCAATATTCTAATGCTTCTTCCACTATGTAGCATTCTGCGATGCAACCCTCTGGACGATACATAGTCGTCACATACCCTTTCAACACTCTCATATACCTCTCACTGCCATACATCCATCTCATATGACCAGGACCACACATCCTTGTCTCGTAAACCAGGTGAACTGTCAAATGGACCATGATATCGAAGAAAGAAGGTGGGAAATACATCTCAAGCTCACAAAGTGTGTCCACAATTTGTTTTTGGTAATGAGATAACCTTCCAGGATCAATGACTTTACTACTCATCGCCTTGAAAAACCAACATAGCTTTGTAATAGTGGTACGCACATTTCCTGGCAAAATTGTGCGAATCGCAATTGGGAGTAAAGTCTCAAGGATGACATGGTAATCATGAGACTTCAAAGATGTCAAATTCAAACCATTTTCAGATACCAAACTCTGAATGTTAGATGAGTACCCCTCTGGGACCTTAACTGACTGAAGTGTCTCAAGTAAGACCTTTTTCTCATAATTGGACAATGTATGAGCGACAGGTGGTAAATATGGTGATTTCCCTTCCTCTATCACAGGCGCAAATTCTCCTCTAATTCCATGTTTAACCATGTCCTTTCTTGAATTTAACCCATCTTTAGACTTCTCTTTGTCACCTAGAAAAGTATTTAAAATACTAGCATAAATATTTTTTTAATTATGCATGAGATCAATAAAGTGCCTCACATACAAGTCTTTCCAATAGCTTAATTGGAAAATAAATTGATTTCTTCTTCCAACCTTTAGTAGGAACCGTCTTTGCAAAATTTTTACCAAACTGTGTCTCGATGTTTTCCACCTTTTTCAACACATCCTCACCTGACAATACACGAGGTGCTTTACGATCTTCAACCTCACCATTGAATGCCTTTGTCATTTTCCAGTACCGATGATTTGGTTCCAACCACCTCCTATGTCCCATGTAAATGGATTTCCTACAATGTTCCAAATGAAGACGATCAGTGTCCTCAGTACACCAAGGACATGCTTCACGCCCTTTCACACTATAACCAGAAAGATTCCCATAAGCTGGAAAATCATTGATTGTTCCATATAACATGGCTTTTAATTTGAAATTATCCTTTCTGTACCCATCATACACATCAATGCCCTGTTGCTACAATAACATCAGGTCGTTAATTAGAGGAGCTAAGTAGATGTCAATGTCATCACCGGGGTTGTCTCGGACCTGATATCAAAGTAGAAAGCATCATGTACCGGCGCTTCATACACAACTAAGGTGCCAGATTATAGATCATCAGAACAACAGGCCATGTACTATGGCTAGTACTTTGAACCCCAAAAGAATTCATTCCATCAGATGAAAGTACTAAGCGTAAGTTTCTTGGCTCTTTGCCAAATTCTGGATACCTATCATCAAATTTCTTCCATTGAGGCGAATCAGCTGGGTGTCTCAACATTCCATCTTTAATTCTCCCATCTTGATGCCATGTCAAATGTTTAGCATCATTCGGGCTGCTATACAACCGCCTAAGTCTTGGAATTATCGATAAGTACCACATAACCTTGGAAGGGGAATTGTTTTTGTTATAACGTTGTGTACCGCACTTAGGACATTCACTAAGATCTACGTACTCTTTCCGGTACAGAATACAATCTTTTGGACAAGCGTGAATCTTCTCATGTGTTAAGCCAATTAGCTTGAGCATCTGTTTAGCATCATATGTTCGACGAGGGAGTACATTGTTATCTGGTAGCAAATCACTCACGGCTTGCAACAATTCTGTAAAGAACATGTTAGAAACCTGGTGGCTAGCTTTTAAGTTATATAAAGTCAAAACAGCAGAAAGTTTTGTTGCCTTTGTACACCCAGGCCATAAGGGTAACCCATCATCATCCCTCAACCTCTCATGCATATCAGGATGGTCCCGTAATTCTTCATTAACAACATACGGAGTATCCGTTACAGGACTAGATGCTACATCACGATCACCCGACCCAATATTCGTATCCATCTTATCTGAAGAGCTGAAGTCGGGACTTAAACGGTGTGAGCTACATTGACCTTTCACCTCACCATGATATGTCCAGACGGTGTATGTTTTATCGATACCATTACAAATTAAATGTTCATACAACACTTGTTGACCACTGACTGTTTTAACATTCATACATTTTCGACATGGACATGTGATGAACCCAGGATTATTAGCATGTTGCGCTGCATGACTACAGAACTCTTTCACTCCGTTCTTGTACTCTATTGATAACCGGTCCGCAACAATCCACTTACGATCCATAGTTAACTAAAATACATGGAAATGTCACCAAAAAGATTTTTGAATAGTTTCAAGTAAACTAATATTTCAAATCAATAATAAACAACAAAGGATACACTAGGATCAAATACACCAAAACTAACAGACCACAAAGAAACAAAGTAGCATCAATGTTGACCAGACTTGACTGGTTTGACTAGATTTATTTAGTTTCACCAGATTTGATTGCTTTGACCAAATTTGACTGTTTTGACCAGATTTTGACAAGCCTTGACCAGATTTGATGATTCCAAAATACTGTTGTTCCTTATTCCATGGGTTCCCATGCATAAGCAGGGGGCCACACCCACTACGACACAAACAGATCAGGTTCAAGAAGGAAGGACAGCTACATTACAAATTCCAAAGAAAATTATAACAACCAGTTTTAGCCTTCAAAATCAGATCCAAATGTATCGTTGCGCACTCATAAAGAACTAAATTAATAACGAAAGTGATGCAAGCAGATTAGAAAGAATCAAACTCTCAGTAGCTTTAACTCCCTAAGAGCACAAGTACTTTACTATTTGCTAAGCAGAAAGACTAGTATAACCGATAAAAAATAGAAAAAAACAATGAATCTCAAGAAAAGTAGGCTAACTATATTACTAGATGGATTAACAAAGATAAACTCTATCATTAGATACTAAAATCAAAGAACAAAACATATGCTACCTTAAACATCTTCTACAGTGAATGAAATCAAAGAACAAAAACTATAATTAAAGTGTGTTGTAATATAAATTACGCAACGAGCAGATTATACAAATAATCAAAGGGGCAATCATGTAATCAATATAATCGTAGCATACCAACAAATAACGGTACAAGTAAATTAAGCATACTTGAACAACAAGAAAATTAAAGCGGAAGTTAGAACACTTATCGGGTAGATCGAGTCGCCTGAATAAGACTCTCCTAAGAGAAATTATTGCCTCCTACTCGTGCGATTTCGGATACTGACAAATTCCTTCGAGGATAAAACGATCTCAAGATTAGTAACAAAGTCTGCGCACATAGGTACAGATCTACTTGCGCCTGCTATCCCACTTCGCCTGAGCCTATCGTAATTTCACCATGAATTAAGAATTTTGATAACCTTTTAAATAGGTAACGACCATGCAACAACCGAACAAGACAGTGATGAGAACCTGGAGAAAACTTGCAGTGAAACATCGCAGACATACATACATACGTATGTACTGCTTAATGCGGAGTCACCTGCAAAATTCCCTTTTCTCCTCATTTTTTTTTCCTGTCACGCAAAAGTCTCATAAGGCTTCACATTTTTATGGTCAAAATAGTCCTATTCCAATCCAATGTCATACTCTAATTAGGATACTCATCCTAACTAAACTATTGGTTATAATTTATCAAACGTACCAGTGAATTAGTGTTTTACTTTGGGTTGACTTCTTCGATAAATAAAAGAGTCCAATTTGACCACTTAAATTAATCCAAATAAATTTAGGATTAATTACTTAAGTCAAATTAAATATAATTATAAATTATTTAGATCTCTAATACAAACATATTAATTATTCCACAATAAAAAATAACTAGAAATACTTTATATAATTTAATTATATAGGACTTCAATTAGTCCAATAACTAAACAAAATATTTTCCATATCTTTAAACAGGAACAATATTAAAATGCATGTATTTGAACTATGGATTTAACCATAAATGGAAATATCTCAATTTATAATCATATCTTTGAAACCCACATTAAATACATAAATATTGACTTCGGTCAACCGCTTTGAGAACCAACAAGTGGACTCACTGAAAGAGCACCATATATCAATATTTCCAACAATCCCCCACAAATCCATAGTGAAAATACGAGTATAGACTATCCATTGTCATGCTTTCGATAGATGGTACTTCCAAGCTTGAACCCCTACCTAGTCAGTCAACTTATGCCCCTACAGAATCTAGGTGAACGGGTGCCTTGAACCTGATTCTTGAATGTGGTGGCGTCCGTTGGTAAGAACACGACAAAAGGCTATGACAGTAGCCTCTATCATTATAATTTGACGCGTATAAGCCATACGTCTCGATACTCTGTCATGAGTGCTTTCAAGGAATAACCCTTTTCCTCTAGTTGCGGCCAACAACAAAACTTACTTAGTTGGGCCTCTCCGAAGATGTACTGCTAGTATCTTGTCTAAAAGACTTGATCCCATTCAGAGTCTAAAAACTCTTACTATACTTGCAGCAAATAGCACCTTTCAGGTTATTCAGGGGACAGACTCAGACATTAAGAATGTCAATCTGTTTTAGGTGCTCGATTCACCCCACAGCTTGTTATTACCACATTGAACCTTCTTCATGGGATCTCCACTCAGATAGGTTGGGTTGCTACTGCGTATGAATCAGACGGGGTTCAGTCACATCCCCAACCTGAATTTTTGAATAAGAACTAGTTAAAGTTCTAATTCAAGTTCTTTAGTTTAAAGGTTAGTTGTGTTAACTTTGGTACCATCATAATCAACAACTATTACCTTTCTAGACACAAGTTCTTTATAGATTTCAATCTATCTTGTGTGTCTATTTAAATTTTCTTATTATTTTTAGTACTTCAATTCTTAGACATGATGTCAAAGAATTGCTAATAATAGATTTAGTTGATCATGGAGAAATACAGACTTTTAGTCATATTAATCCATTCAACTTTATTCTACTAACAAGTACATATAATAAGCAGCTCAACGAAATGAGCAACAATTCAATAGATTGTTCAACATACCTCCAAACGACGGGCCCATCGCCTAAGATAACATGAACACATCTATTCATTAATGATTATCAAAACCATTAGACAAACTTATATTGAGATTAACTCAATATGAAGCACAAGGAAAACAATTCCCTTACAAGTATTTTAATACTTAAATAAGAGCTCCACCACGAACTCTACATGGTCAATAAGTGTATGTACATAATTTAGTAAAAATAGAGATGTTCCTCTAAACAACTAAATCTTCCAAGATACATCAAATTGCCAATATCTGAGAATATTACACTTTTTATAATTCACATTCTCGTAGAAAGTTAACAACGGAACATATAACCTTTTAATGATTCTAATTTTCTCAAGTATACTTTTAGTATAACTAATTCAGAGAAAATTTTACCACCTCAAATGATCAGTTTGAAGTCAAGAATCTCATCAAAGGTTCTCATCCATTATTTCAAACTACTACCCAAGAATGATGTGTAACCATTAATTTAACTCAATTAACTTCAACTAAATGAATACATTCATGCATAGACATACACGTATCAACTAGTAATTTTGCAATAGACCCAATATTCAAAATTCATACATACTAAGCCGACATGAAATAACTATATCAATTATTTCATCACAAGTGTAAAGGTTTTGTTAAAGTATATTAAGTGACTATAACAAATTAGCAAATCACTTGTTACTATTGATTACAAAATTACTTGATTGATCCGTATATATATTTATTTTTCATATACAATGAATGAAATACAACATCCATGTAATGACTTTCCAAATCATATACTCAATCATATACAAAATTTGCAATCATTAGTGACTCAAGAATATAGATAATATCTATAACTTACTTTTTGCTAGAACCATTTCACAACCAAACTAGTCTTAAACAAGTCATGGATACTTTAAGATCTTAACGAATCATATTGACTCTCAACAATCCATTCGTATGCAATTAGGAGTGAGCTAAAGTAATTTACATTGTTCATGAAGAGACAATATAAATTATCTAGCTCTTAAAACATACTTGAACATTAAAGGTCACACTTGATAGTAACTTGCAAGTAATAAGATTACTTTCCACTATCCTTAGCAATCTTAAAAGTTCCATGTTTCTCCTAAATTCGACTAACTTCTAAAGTTAGAAATACATAGGATGACCTCCACATTTGTTATCTTTTCATACGATTAGTATAAGAATTAAATGTGAGAGTGAAGTCTACATCCCCTCTAATTATATGGGAATAACATCTTGACAGAACATAGCATACAGAAAAATTCCCATGCTTGCCAATGTGCCAAAGATTTTTGAATTGAAGATCTTAAGCATATTGGTGTCACATATCCTAAAAGATTACAATAATAGTAGTTTTTCTTACAATTTTAGCTTTTGGTCTTTTGATGTGAAGTACGTACTTGTGAAAGATACCCCCACATTCCAAAAGATATTCAAGCTAAAATATAACTTTACAAAAGTTTGATTGACGATCACTCAAATACTCAAGATTACTTTTTCAGAATAAGGTAAACCAAATTCAAAGTTTATCTCTAAGTATTACTTTGATAATTTCAACCTTTAAAAGGTTAAACTACTATTTATCTTTTAAGACGTTTACTTTTCTCATGCATCATCCCATAATAGTTTAGAGTACTAAGCAAAGTCTTTCTATGAACTGAGTCAAGTTTCTTGTAAACAGTGCATAGATAAAGAAGACTTATTTTCGCTTCATAAGATCATAACCACAATAGTTTCTTACTAGTTTTAATCTTTAGCTTTATAACAAAGAATTTTATCAATTGTTTTAACTTTACAGTTAAGTCAATATTGAATGGTCTATACTAATAATTGATAGAAGTTATAATATGTTTTACATGTCTTTGGTCAACACACTATTAACAGTCACAAACTCAACATAGAATAAACAAGGTTAATATATTTTCTCTCAAAAAAATTTCTTTAACCAAGTTAAATTCATCTCATGCTAGAAGTTTGGGACTTCCTATTAATAGCATAATAAGATTTCATTTAAATTAACAATCCTTAGCGAATACATAATTTAAATAATCTATGTCGCCAAGTCATTCACAAATAATTCATTTAAGAAATCAAGATGATTAAACTCATTATTCTCAGATAGACTACTATGTTCAACTATTACATTAATCATAATTATCAGATAAGTATTACAACTCAATAAAATACTACATAACAAGAAAAGCGACATTTTTTTATTTACATGCTCACTCAAAATATATTATAATTAAACATGAGTTATTTTGAAGAATTATAACACATAAAAATATTGCGCTACACTTACTGCATAACAAAATGTGCAATAAAGTTCACTTTAGATCGCACATTCTTTTATGAGTACTATCGCAACACTTTATTTTTCCCATTGTTATCAATCTTCAACTTCAAGTTATTAATATACAAAAGAGTTTGTCAGAAACGAATTTCACTCTTACTTGTATATTCACTAACCACTAAAGACTTACAAGTAATTATAAATTTTGAGACATATGAAATAAAACAATGTTTTTTCAGCATTTTTCGTCCCAAGTATTTTAGTTTATCTCTTTACTTATCAATATGATTAACTATATATTGAACACTTTCTTTTCTCAAACAACTTTCTCAATTGTTATCAGTTGGTCATGCATTGGTACATAAGAAGGGGGCACATGAATATTATTATTCAACTCTAATCTTCATACTGAATATTATGTCATATAATAAATATTTCAATTTAATGAAATAACCTTAAGATATGACATTATCAAATTTTCTAAAAAAATAATCCCTTTTAGTATTTATTAGAGTACAACTAATAATCATGACATATTGTGCTTTTCCAGTTATTGATTTTCTCAAATAATATGAAACTTAAAAGATTAGACAAATAGTACTTTTCATATTGATAAACTCAATAAAGTACTCTTTTTAAAATCTTTAAATAGTGCATCCAACAATAATATCTAAAAGATACGAGAGCCATTAAAAGCTCATTCAACATAGTTGAAACTAATGCTTTTATGGACAGTCAAATACCTTTTACGTTAATCAACAAATATAAAATATTACTCTAGATCAATTTTACGCTCATGATCAAAATAAATCAAAACCTTGATTTTTACTTTACATGAAAATCCATGAGATTTCTAGATCATACCCGAAATTAGCAAGACTCAAGATCCCTTGAACCTTTACAACTAATTTTACTATGACAGCGCAAAATTAAATAGTCTAGAAGAATATTTTCATATTATTATTTGATTAAGCCAATTATTTATTTGCACTAATTTTTTCCTGTTTCATGCATAGAGAACCATCAATAACAAGCACAAGAACGAATTGTCCATTAACAATATAATCATGCAAATTCAATAAGTTTCTACAAACCATTAAATTTACTTGTCCAAAGATTTCATCTTTCAAGTATCTTATGATTATAAGGACAAGTCACGAATATACCAAATCAACTACAATTAACAAGAAAACATGATACTAATTTCTCTTAGACTGTTGTAATATAAATTACGCAATGAGCAGATTATACAAATAATCAAAGGGGCAATCATGTAATCAATATAATCGTAGCAAACCAACAAATAACGGTACAAGTAAATTAAGCATACTTGAACAACAAGAAAATTAAAGCGAAAGTTAGAACACTTATCGGGTAGATCGAGTCGCCTGAATAAGACTCTCCTAAGAGAAATTATTGCCTCCTACTCGTGCGATTTCAGATACTGACAAATTCCTCCGAGGATAAAACGATCTCAAGATTAGTACTAAAGTCTGCGCACACAGGTACAGATCTACTTGCGCCTGCTATCCCACTTCGCCTGAGCCTATCGTAATTTCACCATGAATTAAGGATTTGATAACCTTTTAAATAGGTAACGACCATGCAACAACCGAACAAGACAGTGACGAGAACCTGGAGAAAACTTGCAGTGAAACACCGCAGACATACATACATACATATGTACTGCTTAATGCGGAGTCACCTGCAAAATTCCCTTTTCTCCTCATTTTTTTCCTGTCACGCAGAAGTCTCATAAGGCTTCACATTTTTATGGTCAAAATAGTCCTATTCCAATCCAATGTCATACTCTAATTAGGATACTCATCCTAACTAAACTATTGGTTATAATTTATCAAACGTAACAGTGAATTAGTGTTTTACTTTGGGTTGACTTCTTCGATAAATAAAAGAGTCCAATTTGACCACTTAAATTAATCCAAATAAATTTAGGATTAATTACTTAAGTCAAATTAAATATAATTATAAATTATTTAGATCTCTAATACAAACATATTAATTATTCCAAAATAAAAGATAACTAGAAATACTTTATATAATTTAATTATATAGGACTACAATTAGTCCAATAACTAAGCAAAATATTTTCCATATCTTTAAACAGGAACAATATTAAAATGCATGTATTTGAACTATGGATTTAACCATAAATGGAAATATCTCAGTTTATAATCATATCTTTGAAACCCACATTAAACACATAAATATTGACTTCGGTCAACCGCTTTGAGAACCAACAAGTGGACTCACTCAACGAGCACCATATATCAATATTTCCAACAAAGTGCAAGATAAAATAAAAGGCAAACATAATCAATAATTACAAAATTAAATTTAGAAAAATCATAATAGGGAGCTTTATGACATACCTGGAGAATGAAATCGAAAAGCTCACGACGTTTGGAGGCCGGAAATAGAGGGCTAGGGTTTGGAGGAACCGTTCTCGTTTGCTGCTGCTACTGCGATTTTAGGCGAACTTTGGTGGTGGCGCCGGCGGTTGCGATGGCTGGGGAGGGAAGGGAGATCGTCAATTGTGGGAAGTACGTCGATGATTTTGTTTGGGCAACGTGGGAATACTGGAACAGAATGGCGGGGGAAAGTGATTTAGGCGAACTTTGGTGGTGGCGCCGGAGGTTGCGATCGCTGGGGAGGGAAGGGAGATCGTCAATTGAAGGCGGTCGATGATTTTGTTTGGGTGGGAATACGTACTGGAACAGAATGGCGGGGGAAAGTGATTTAGGGGTTTAATTTATCAGGCCTTTGTTAGCGTTTATTTGGTCAAAGAAAAGAAAAAAAAGTCAGACCTGAGAAAAAAAAAAGCTTATAAAATGCATACTACCTTAGCGGTTCTTTATGCGCTAACTAAGATTGTTCCAAACTTAGCGTTTATTATTTATGCGCTATTATAGCTTCTTTTTTTTTTTTTTTTTTTGCACTCGACTTGATCGGTTAAGGGGGATGCGCTATCCTAGGGTACATCTTAGATAGCGTTTTCCAAAAGCGCTATGTAAGTGGTGTTTCCTAAGCCTAAATCTGTACTAGTGAAAACAACCCAAATTAAGGAGTCTAATGAATATATTTGAATATCTAAGAATGAAAGAAAATGAGACTAGAAAAGATTACTCTACTAAACTTTTAGATATTCCAAACGAATCCTATGCATTAGGTAATGCTATATTTAAGTACTAGGATAAGAGAAAAATACTTCACACTCTTCTTCAAAGGTTTGACAAGAAGATTTTCATGGTTGAAGAAAGAAATGATGTTGAAACCATGACTAATTATAAACTTATCGAGATCTTGACTATGTTTAAAATAAATTTATTTTGTAAAAAACAACATAATTAGATAATTATTGCCATTTTTAGTGCTACAAAATTTTCTAAAGAATTGATTGAGTTGTTTATTGAAATTGAGAAGTCTAACTTAGAAGAAGATGATGTTAATGGTATAACTGAGAAATTTGACTTTATGTTGAAAAATTAAAGATTAAATAAATTTCTTGCTGAGAATCAAGTTACTCCCTAAAGTTTTGAAATATTCAGTGGCACTAGGAGCAATGTGAAAAAAGCCTTTTTTTTTTTTAAAGATAAATCTTATAGTTTTGTGCAATAGAGAACTTGTTCTCGATTTGGTCATTATGCCTTGAAAAAAAGGAATGAGCTTTACAATGACCTAAGTGATAGTGAGAATGAAGATTGCATATATCATTTTTATTGAATCTGCAACTCATTTTACACACTACGATATTCTGACTCAGATGTTGAGATGGATTTCACAACATCAAACTGCACATCTTATCATATGAAAAAGAATTCACTTTAGTTGCTTTGTTGTTGGTGAGCTTGATGATGAGTGAAGTGACCAGGGTCGGTCCTATTAAATTTGGTGCTCTAAGCAAAATTTTTAGCGAGGCCCTGTGAATTTTGTGTCTTTTAAACAAAAGCTTAAACATTAACTATTACTATTAATAGTATTAGTTAATCATAACAGTTATAATATATGTTAATTTTTACTATTAAAATATTAGTTAATCATAGTAGTTAATATATAGGTTAACATTATTATTAATAGTATTAGTTAATTATAATAATTACTATAAATATTAATAAGTATTATTAATAGTATTAGTTATTGATATTATTATATAGATTAATTTTTACTATTAATGGTTTTAGTTAAGATGATGTTTACTAATTTAGTTAATAATTAAAAAAATTATTTTTCATATACATTATTTATATTAAAAAAACTGTTATGCTACTTTATTAAATAAAAATATAAAAAGAGTAAAATGCAAAAATAAAATAAAATTAGCAAATTAGTTACCCGTGCAGAGCACGGGTTACCCACTAGTAAAAAGGTAAATAAAAAACTTTCATGTAGAACTGATAAACGACTATTTTATAGTCTTTTATAATATATTTTACCTATTATTTTATTTCAATTCCTAGATTTATTTAATGCATTTTGTTCATTTTTATCTATATTTTGCAATTATTATTCATGGTAGTATTCTATGGTTAAAACAGGGTTTTAGGGACCTTTTGGGACAAAATACGACACATATGATGAACCGGAGCAAATAGGTTGAAGGTGGAACAATTTGAGATGAAAAAGAAGTGGAAAATCACATTTTTTGATCGGCACGACCGTGCTTGCAAATAGGCACGACCGTGCCAATCTTGTCGACAAGAACAGAACATCAGGAAAAAGGTCCGCTCGGACCCTTATAAAGACCCGCCCGAACCCATCTTGATCCGCCCGGACCCGACTATAGACCCGTCCGGACCCATCTTGGTCCGCCCGGACCACTTGCAAGACCCGCCCGGACCTTCTTCTCACCTGTTCCGAAACAATGTCTCCAAGAGGTGTATTTTGATGCTGAATTGGGAAACAACACATCTTTCAGCCCAAATGCCTAGATAAGAAGGCCAATTCAGCCTTAGAAAAGATCCATAATTTATTATATAATCACTCTAGAAAATTTATAACATTGTTTATGATTCATCATTGAAGAATCATAGGAGTGTTCTTGTACAAATTTCAAAAGTTGAAGTAATATATTGACGTTATCCTCAAGTTTTCCAATTCCGTTCATCACTGCAAGAATAAGTGTTCTCTATCTTTATCTATATTTCATGCTTATTTTTATTTCGTTGATGAATGTTATAAGAAAAATGACTTGTGAATAAAACCTCTTTAGTTCTTGGGGTTGGAATTTACTTAATATGTTTTCAAAAATTGTTTCTGAACTTATTTTCTAAAACCATTTCATAAACCAATTCTTTTATATTATTTTGTCACGTCTACTATTTGTTGGAAAAATGTGTAAATGTGTGAAGGAAATTTGAGAAATTGCGCACGTTTCTTAAATAAAAATCATTTGTTGATTAAAGAATAACTCCTACTTGTTAGTAATAAATTGGTGTGTCCAATTTATGTAATGAAAAGTAGAAGTTGAAATGCTCAAAAGAATAAATAAAATGAATGGGTAAGTTGGGGAAGTGGGTTACTATCCCACATGGAAAAGGAAGGGAAAATTCCCTAGGATCCTTCCTTGTAAAAGGGTATCCCAAATGGGATAATGGGAGAAATAATGTTCTAAGACCATTTGTGGGTAAAGCCAAGTGAACTTCTCCCACATTGGTTTAGAATAAAAAGTTGAGCTAGTATAAATACAATTACCCATTTGTATGGGTTAAGATTGTGTAGACTAGAGGCTCTCTCTCGCGCCCGGGTGCGCAGGGGGGGTGCAAATTTAGTTGGAAATTTGTCGATTTATGCCACGGACCACTGGACTCATGTGTGCGCGTCCTGAGGACACGAATGTAGCTCCGAAATGGCCTAGGCGTGACAAGCTCACTTTTTGATTATTTTTTCCGTCCCTAAATTTTTGAATTCGGCTGTAACAGTCAGAATTAAAAGCCATTCATTACGTAATTAATTTTGTAACAGCCAAATTAATTCCATTGATTCCCAGATTAATTGTGTGATTAATTGGGTCATTTTGAGCAGTATAAAATGGTGTTCTGGACAGCCATTTTAGGACACACATTTTCGAACAGTCTCTCATCTTTTTGCTTAGCGTTTTCCTTAGCCCTCCTGCTTTTCTGGTGGTGATTCTTTCCAGGCACATCGAAGTTCGCCGGAGGCACTATTGTGCAGTCGTCGTCCGGTCCGTCCGTTGTATCCTGGGAGACAGGCATCCAACGTATCCTCAAGCACAACACCGGTGAGGGGACGAATTTGTCTTAAGGACAGTGTTGGTTTACACGACTCGGACAAACCCAACTACACCTCTTTCCAGTTTCAATTTTCTGTTTTGTATTTCTATTCTGTTTCTATTCAATATTTGTGTAATATTTATAACAATCTTAAGACAAATTAAATCCTTCTCTGTTGAAGAGAAACAGAATCAAAACAGTGAACTAAATTGCTTTGTTTGTTTTCAGAAAATGGTTTCTGACTCGAACACCTCAAAGCAAGTTGCTGGAGCCGACCCTCCTCGTGTGGAGACAGTGCAGAATGAGCAAAACAGTGGTGATAAGACTGTTGTTGCTCCACCCGCTCCTACTCCGGCGCATCACAGCGAGAAACCGGAGAAGTTTGTTGGCCAAGACTTCAAGAGATGGCAACAAAAGATGCAATTTTACTTGACTACCTTGAACTTGAAGAGGTTTCTTAGTGAAGATCCTCCACAAGTTGGTGAGAATGCCGATGTTCAAGCCGTGACTGCGGTTGATGCTTGGAAGCATTCGGAATACCTTTGCCGTAATTATATACTGAATGGTTTGTCCGATTCATTGTATAATGTTTATAGTGAAAAGAAATCTGCAAAGGAACTTTGGGAGGCTTTAGAGCGCAAATATAAAATCGATGATGCGGGTGCAAAGAAATTTGTTGTTGGCCGCTTCCTCGATTATAAAATGGTGGACTCTAAAAGCGTTAAAAGTCAAGTAGAAGAGTTGCAAATAATAATTCATGAAATCCATGCCGAGGGGATGGTGTTGAGTGAAACATTCCAAGTGGCGGCTATAATTGAAAAGTTGCCTCCCGCTTGGAGTGATTTTAAGAATTATTTGAAGCACAAACGAAAGGAGATGGATGTTGAGGCACTTGCTATTCGCCTTCATATTGAAGAGGGTAATAGGGCCGCGGAAAAGAAGTTGAATCATCTTCTTGTTTCTAAGGCTCATGTGGCTAAGGCAAATGTGGTGGAGCATGGTGAAAGCTCCAAGAACAAAGGCAAAGGTGCTTTGAAGCCTACGGGAGGAGTCTCCAAGAACAAGTTTGGTGGAACTTGCTACAATTGTGGTATTAAGGGCCACAAGTCTTCCGAGTGTAGGAAGCCAAAGAAGGAAGCCAACGTGGTTGAAGATGCTTCCGAATTGCTAGCGGCGGTTATTTCCGAAGTGAACATGGTGGGTTCTTACCCAAAACAGTGGTGGATTGACACCGGTGCTACTAGGCATGTTTGTTCTAACAAAGACATGTTTAGTAACTTTGAAGCCCTTGAAAATGGTGAAAAAATATTCATGGGTAATTCGGCTACTTCCGAGGTCAAGGGACAAGGGAAGGTGGTGCTCAAGATGACTTCCGGTAAAGAATTGCTTCTCAACAATGTGCTCTATGTGCCCGATGTCCCGAAAAATTTGGTGTCCGGATCGCTTTTGAACAAGCATGGTTTTCGTATTGTGTTTGAGTCGGATGTTGTCACTTTGTCAAAGAATGGTATGTTTGTAGGGAAAGGGTATGTTTGTGATGGGCTCTTTAAGCTCAATGTAATGGCAATTAAGGCCAAAGGAAATGAAATGGAAAATTCTTCCGCTTACTTGCTTGAGTCTTCCAATTTGTGGCATGGTAGACTAGGACATGTTAATTATGATACTATTCGTAAATTAATTAACTTGAATTGCATACCAAAATGTAAAATAGACTACAAACATAGATGTGAAATTTGTATAGAAGCAAAACTCACAAAAACTCCGTTCCATTCTATTGAAAGAAATAATGAACCACTTGATTTGGTTCATACGGATTTATGTGACTTCAAGTCAACACAATCACGTGGGGGCAATAAGTACTTTATGACTTTTGTAGATGATAACACTAAATTTTGTTATGTGTATCTTCTTAAAAGTAAAGATGAAGCTATAGAGAAATTTGTTCTCTATAAAAATGAAGTTGAAAATCAACTTAGCTGGAAAATAAAAGTCATAAGAAGTGATCGTGGTGGTGAGTATGAATTTCCATTTGAGGATATTTGTTCTCAACATGGAATTAAACACGAAACGGCACCTTATGCACCGCAATCCAATGGAGTTGCCGAAAGAAAAAATCGGACTCTAAAGGAAATGATGAACGCCATGATTATAAGTTCGGGGTTACCGAATAACATGTGGGGAGATGCCGTGTTGTCAGCGAACTATGTATTAAATAAAGTGCCTCGAAAGAAATTAAACAAGAGCCCCTATGAATTGTGGCATGGAAGAATGCCATCTTACAAATACATGAAAGTGTGGGGGTGTCTTGCTAAGGTTTTGATTCCAACACCTAAAAAGGTGAAAATTGGACCAAAAACTATTGATTGCATATTTATTGGGTATGCACATAATAGTAGTGCTTATAGATTTCTTGTACATGAATCGAAAATTCAAGAAATACACAAGAATACTATAATGGAATCAAGAAATGCTTATTTCTATGAAAATATATTTCCGTGTAAAAGAAATGAAGCAAGTTCATCTAAACAGATATATAATTCAATAGAAGAAGAAGAAGTTCATCATGATGAAAATGATGAACAAGAACAAGAAATAGAACCTCGACGTAGTAAACGAGGAAGGATAGAAAAATCCTTTGGGACGGACTTTTTAACTTATATGTTAGAAAGTGAACCACAAACTTATAAAGAGGCCGTGGGCTCTTCGGAAGGACCTTTGTGGAAAGAGGCAATTAAAAGTGAAATAGATTCTATTTTGCAAAATCACACTTGGGAGTTAGTGGATTTACCTCCGGGTTGTAAACCACTAGGATATAAGTGGATTTTCAAAAGAAAAATGAAAGCGGATGGGACAATTGACAAGTATAAGGCAAGACTTGTAATTAAAGGTTACAAGCAAAAAGAAGGCCTTGACTATTTTGATACATATTCTCCGGTAACGAGAATAACATCAATAAGAGTAGTACTTGCAATAGCCGCTTTAAGGAATCTTGAAGTGCACCAAATGGATGTAAAAACCGATTTTCTAAATGGTGATTTAGAAGAGGAAATTTACATGGAACAACCCGAGGGGTTTGTTTCACATGGGCAAGAAAAGAAAGTGTGCAAATTAGTAAAGTCTTTATATGGCTTGAAACAAGCACCAAAACAATGGCATCAAAAGTTTGATCAAGCCATGATGGGAAGTGGATTTAAAATAAATGAATGTGATAAATGTGTTTATGTAAAAGACACGGAAAATGGTTATGTCATTTTATGTCTTTACGTAGACGACATGCTTATCATAGGAAGTTGTGATAAGATGATCAAATCCACTAAAGATATGTTAAATTCGAAGTTTGACATGAAAGATATGGGATTAGCGGACGTTATCCTTGGTGTGAAAATTTCTAGAATATCCAATGGATTGGCTTTAAGTCAATCACATTATGTGGATAAAATTCTTGAGAAATTTAACAAAGATGACTTAGCTATCTCTAAAATTCCAATTGATCCAAATCTACATCTAACAAAGAATAAAGGTGAAACCGTTTCTCAAGTTGAATACTCGAGAATTATTGGAAGCCTAATGTACTTGATGAGTTGTACAAGACCAGATATTGCATACGTGGTAAGCAAACTGAGTCGTTACACTAGTAATCCGGGTACGGAACATTGGAAAGGTATAGTAAAAGTACTTAGGTACTTAAGATATACTCGAGATCATGGATTACATTATACGCGTCATCCTGCGGTGATAGAAGGATATAGCGATGCTAATTGGATATCCGACATCAAAGACTCAAGGTCTACGAGTGGATATGTATTTACTTTAGCAGGAGCTGCTATATCATGGAAATCTTCAAAACAAACAGTTATAGCTAGATCCACGATGGAATCTGAGTTTATAGCGTTAGATAAATGTGGTGAAGAGGCCGAGTGGCTACGCCAATTTATAGAAGATATTCCCAGATGGGAAAAACCCGTGCCCGCAATATGTATACATTGCGATAGCCAATCAGCGATTGGAAGGGCACAAAACTTTATGTATAATGGTAAGTCTAGACATATACGTCGAAGACATAATACCATTAGACAACTACTCTCAACTGGTACCATTTCTATTGACTATGTAAAGTCAAAAGAAAATATTGCGGACCCTTTAACAAAAGGATTAATTAAAGAGTTAGTTGAAACATTGAGATATGGAATGGGACTAAAGCCTCTTGAAAAGTTAATCACAGCGAAAAACCCAATCTAGATGACTGGAGATCCCAAGAACTAGATTCAATGGGACCACCTAACTGTTAAAAGACTAGAGCGTCACTGTGGGGGAAAACCCCAAGCCCATTCTATTAGTGACATCCCGAAGGGACAAGGATAAGCAAATGCTTTTAATGACTCTTACGCGTCGAGAAAGTCACGCGGGGTAAACGGGTTACCTTTAAGACGTCACCTATGTGAGAGAGAAGTGGGGCCGCTTCAAGGAGAATTGTGTGAGGCTCAATTCTTAGACCCTCTCGCAGAACCAGGTACGTGTTCAGGGCCACGAACGAACACAGCTATGAGAACGGAAATGTGTCAGGACATTACTTGTGTCTAGTATATGACCGGCTACACAAAAAGCATATCGATTCAAGGACATCGCGTCTATCGACTTGCGAGTAGAGTAAATATGCTAGTACGAGCGGAGGTTCAATGGGCATTATTCCCACACCTACGTATGCAAGTTTTTGTCTGCCGGATTTTATCACCATATTCCTCTTAATTTCCTTCATGTGGGGGATTGTTGGAAAAATGTGTAAATGTGTGAAGGAAATTTGAGAAATTGCGCGCGTTTCTTAAATAAAAATCATTTGTTGATTAAAGAATAACTCCTACTTGTTAGTAATAAATTGGTGTGTCCAATTTATGTAATGAAAAGTAGAAGTTGAAATGCTCAAAAGAATAAATAAAATGAATGGGTAAGTTGGGGAAGTGGGTTACTATCCCACATGGAAAAGGAAGGGAAAATTCCCTAAGATCCTTCCTTGTAAAAGGGTATCCCAAATGGGATAATGGGAGAAATAATGTTCTAAGACCATTTGTGGGTAAAGCCAAGTGAACTTCTCCCACATTGGTTTAGAATAAAAAGTTGAGCTAGTATAAATACAATTACCCATTTGTATGGGTTAAGATTGTGTAGACTAGAGGCTCTCTCTCGCGCCCGGGTGCGCAGGGGGGGTGCAAATTTAGTTGGAAATTTGTCGATTTATGCCACGGACCACTGGACTCATGTGTGCGCGTCCTGCGGACACGAATGTAGCTCCGAAATGGCCTAGGCGTGACAAGCTCACTTTTTGATTATTTTTTCCGTCCCTAAATTTTTGAATTCGGCTGTAACAGTCAGAATTAAAAGCCATTCATTACGTAATTAATTTTGTAACAGCCAAATTAATTCCATTGATTCCCAGATTAATTGTGTGATTAATTGGGTCATTTTGAGCAGTATAAAATGGTGTTCTGGACAGCCATTTTAGGACACACATTTTTGAACAGTCTCTCATCTTTTTGCTTAGCGTTTTCCTTGGCCCTCCTGCTTTTCTGGTGGTGATTCTTTCCAGGCACATCGAAGTTCGCCGGAGGCACTATTGTGCAATCGTCGTCCGGTCCGTCCGTTGTATCCTGGGAGACAGGCGTCCAACGTATCCTCAAGCACAACACCGGTGAGGGGACGAATTTGTCTTAAGGACAGTGTTGGTTTACACGACTCGGACAAACCCAACTACACCTCTTTCCAGTTTCAATTTTCTGTTTTGTATTTCTATTCTGTTTCTATTCAATATTTGTGTAATATTTATAACACTATTATGAATGTCGACCATATTTGTATGAATCTTAGTTAGTCAAGAGATGGAGCGAAAGTGGAATCTTGACTAATGGAACCATATAAAAAGAACTAGATGCCATTAATCACGAAAGTAGGTTAATCATCTAGGGATGGTCCTTCGGTGGAAATACGTGGATATTTTATGTACTTAAAGGGTTTTAACTGATTAACGGAGCCTTCGAAAGATAGGCCGTGTCGGTTTTAAAATACACTTGTTACTTAACTTGACCAATGAGAGAGTAACATGAATGGCGTATCATCCTTGTTTTATGTTTTGAACTAAATTTTATAAAAACATGATTTACATTACTTGAGCATATTTTGTTAAAAGTTCCAACCCTGGGAATGTCTTCTAATTATAAGGAATTTATTTTAAAGTGTTTTGGTATTTATTTTCTAAATCTTTCTCTACAAACTCGAACAAAATTTCCCAATCAATCTTTTATTTTAAAGTATTCATAAAAGCAAATATTTATTTAGTACTTTGTCCTCGTGGGATCGACCCATACTTGCACAATTACTATACTACTTATAACTCGTGCACTTGCGGTATTTATAGCTAGGCCTACTCCGTTTGGCTTAACAAGTTTTTGGCGCCGTTGCCGGGGACAACGGTTTACTTTTTAATTATTTGCTTTATATTTATTTCTTGTTTTTATTTTTATTTTTTTGTTTATTTAACATCTCTTTCAAAGTATTTTGTTCTTCTAACTTTCTTTAGTAAAGGAAATGGCACAGAACGGAGAAGGAGAACCCGTTACACCACTTCCTAGAACCCTTCGGGACATTGTTAATCCGAGTACCCAGGGAACTAGAACACCGATTGTGGTACCAAACGCCGACGCAACCCATTTTGAAATTAACACAACTCCTACACATGGTTATGAACAACCAATTTGGTGGTTCGGCACTCGAAGATCCCCACATTCACATCCAATCCTTTTTGGAGTATTGTGACACCACAAGAATCCTCGGTGTCACCCCGGAAGCCATAAGAATGCGCCTTTTCCCATTCTCTTTAAGGGATAAGGCAAAACAATGGTTGAACTCGGTCCCCCACAACTCCTTAACAACATGGGACCAAGTTCAAGAGGCGTTCCTTGGGCGTTTCTTCCCTCCAAGCAAGACCGCTCAAATTCAGACTAAGATCAGAAATTTTAGTCAAAGAGGAGACGAGTCGCTCCATGATGCTTGGGAGAGGACTCCTAAGGATGTGCCCACACCACGTGCTTGAGAGGTGGTTGATCATCCACACATTTTACAATGGTCTCACATTCAGAACAAGGGATACCATAGATGCCGCCGCTGGAGGAGCACTAATGAATAAAGGAGTAGACAAAGCGCACGACTTGATTGAGAACATCGCATTGAACCATTATCAATGGTCAAACGAGAGGGATCAACCACAAGGGACTCCAGGTAAGTATACTATTGATGCTGTTACTCTCCTCTCTTCTAAGGTTGACATGATTCTAAAAAAGTTTGAAAATATTAACATGATTCCCGTGGCCAATGTAAACGTTTTTTGTGAACTATGTGGGTGTAACTCACATAGTACCAAAGGTTATGACTTACTTGATAATACTTCTAATGATCAAGTAAATTTTATAAACTCTTATGGGAAAAACGGGGGTATGTATTCAAACACATATAATCTCGAATGGAAAAATCACCCCAATTTTTCCTATAAGAGCAATAATATTTTAAACCCTCAACCTTCTACACAGCCACCGGGATTCACACCAAATTTCAACAAAAATAATTCTTTCCCTCCCCCTAAATCTAAGTTAGATCTTATTATGGACTTCATGGTCGAAAATAAAAATACTCAAGATAAGATCAATAATGAATTTAGGGAAAATTTTAAGGCGTTAAATAGTAGGTTCGATAATCTAGCCGCCCATAGTAAAATGCTAGAGAACCAAATTGCTCAACAAGCCAATGCTTCGTCTAGACCACAAGGGAGTCTTCCCGGTCAAATGCAAAGGCCTAATGAGCATGCTAATGTAATAACTAGCGGGAGTGGAAAAGAAGAAAACCTTAGTGAAAAGAACCATAGTCCAACTCCTCAAATTGTTAAAACTAATAAGGAGGATGAAAAGGGGACGGAATCCCCAATACCAACTAGAAATTTTTATCCGCCAATACCTTACCCTCAAAGGTTGGCGAGGGCAAATCTTGATAAACAATTTTCAAAATTTTTAGAAGTTTTAAAATCTATTTACATCAATGTTCCTTTTATTGATGTTTTAAAACAAATGCCCTCTTACACAAATTTTTTTAAAAAAAATTCTTTCGAACAAGAGGATATTAGAGGAGTTTGAGACTGTTGCACTAACAGAAGAGGTAAGTGCCGTTTTACAAAGTAAATTACCTACAAAATTGAAAGATCCCGGCACTTTCTCTATCCCGTGCAACATAGGTAATTTTTGCGTCGATAATGCCATGTTAGATCTTGGGGCGAGCGTAAGCCTCATTCCGCTATCGGTTAGTCAGAAATTAGGTGTTGGGGAACTCAAACCCACCACCATATCTTTGCAATTAGCGGACCGTTCCATTAAGAAACCGGTAGGTATAATGGAAGATATCCATTGTCAAGTCGGGAAATTAATCATCCCGGTCGAGTTTTTAGTTCTTGAGATGGAAGAAGACAATAACATTCCTGTTATCCTAGTTAGACCATTTCTTGCCACCGCAGGGGCAATAATTGATGTTAAAAATGGTAGCCTCTCATTAAACGTAGGGAATGAGAAAGTGAATTTTAAATTGATAAAAAAACCAAATCTTAAGAACCCTTGCTCCGGAGTTAACATGCTTAAATCTTTGAGCAAGGAGGGTGATGTTAAAAATGAGTACTTTTACTAGAGACAAAATTGAAAAATCCATGCCAAAGAGTAAGGTACCAAAAAGGGCAAGCAAACCGGGATGGCGTACGTGCATCGACCGCAGAAGCTCAATCATTCCAATCGGCATGTAATGGAGCATTATCAAAGACAATAGGCCATTTGTTAGGCTCAATTGGTAGGAAAATAGGCTAGAGGGGGGGGGTGAATAGCCTTTTGAAAACTTTTGAATAATAACACTTTATAAAAGCAAAGTCACTTATCAGATTGCAAACTATTATTAGTAAGCGCAGCGGAGAAGATATGACTTAGTTTTAACTCACACAAAATAGTTTATAAAACGGTTTTGAGAGCTTGGTTTAACACAAATTGATTTTACAAAGTTCAATGTAGTTTCAAGAGATTGGTAAATAGAAATTACAATGAATCAGTAAGAACAAGTAAGATCTTCCGGTGATAGAGTTCCAACCGGCAACGACAAAATAAGTAACAAGGGACTTAATGATTTGGAGAGGTTTACAGTGTAAATACTGATACGTCCTCTACCAAGTTTGGTCAGAACTTGGATTTGGGTTAAAAGCACTATTAGAAATCCCTAGTCTATTACAAGAGCGGCTTTGCCGGATACAAAGACTAAATTCTAGAGATCACTAATGGATTGTAGTACGAATCTGACCAAGTGTTTTTGAGCGGCAAGTCCAAGAGAACTTATCTCACTCAGGTGGGTGTGTGAATAACTCAAGCAACGTATTCCTTAAAATAATATAGTTCGGGAATACTAACAATGTTGGTGAGTTTGTACACAAGTGTATGTCCTAACAAGTGTCTAATGATTTCTTGGACAAGGAATGTTTGAGCTTCAATGAATGCTCTAAACTATCAATTCTCTTCAATGCACTGAAATCACCAACCCTCTTCAATGCTCTAAGTCCTCTATTGCAGGTAACCGGTTGAGACAAAAGGGTCTTTACCCATCAGACTTTTCAAGACATGCGTGTACTCCATATTTATAAGAGGAGTTAATGACTTGAGTCTTGTTGAAGAAGGCTTGCAAATTCAAATTCCAGCTGGGTAGTTGAGGAGCATTAAATGCGGTATCTTTAGCATTAATGGCGAAGATATGGAGTACACGCATGTCTTGAAAAGTCTGATGGGTAAAGACCCTTTTGTCTCAACCGGTTACTTGCAAAAATCAAGTAGAGACAGTAGAGCTAAAAATAGCTATGTGTCAGATGGTTCAGTAATCATAACAGAGCAGATAAACTACTTTCAGATAAGACAGTACGAAAGGACAAAGACAATCGGTAAGGTTGACTTTAAATTAGAGCGATGTAACCTGACGACTAGTACAGACTGTCTTTGCCGATCGGCAACTTGAGTAGTAAGTTGATCAGCAACTTGAATGCTGGTCTGCTGATTTGCTTCCTCTAGCTGGTTTGCCTTGATTGAAAAGTTTGTTATACACCTGTGCTGGTCACAAAGAATCTTAAAGGTACCTTACAAAGGTTCTAATAAAATTAGGGGATCCTAAGTGTCAAACATGATTGGGATTAAGCAATTCTATGTCCTATACATATATTTGAACAACAATCTCCTCTTAATTGCTTAAGTCCAATCACCCTATCCAATAACATCTATCTTAGATTAGTAAAAGAATGTATTAGGAATGTCTATTTATTATCATTCCCTAGGCCAAGTCACACACTAGATGTCTCAGAAATATCAATACAATAAAATGAATAGAGAAAAAGAAAATGGACTGCTGATAGCAATGATCAGTAGAGAAATAATAATCTGCAAAACAAAGTCAACATGACGAGCAGCATATATATTATAAGAGCATAACATAAAAATTAAGCATACACAAAAATAGAGTGTTTAGCAAAGAGTTTGTTGGATATATCTTTGAAGGTCTTCAGGATATCTATATCATTGGCTACATTGACTCAAGACATAGGAGGATCTTCTTGCTGGTCAGCAGCCTTTGATGTAGATTCAGTACGCTTGGCCTTCTTCTTTGCTCTAGCTTCTTCTTTGTCAGCTTTTCTTTTCTATCTTCTCTGAGCACTTTGTAACCTTTTAGTCAGCATCTTATTGTTGGCTTCAAGAGCAGCAATCTTCAGTTGAGCATCATCAAGAGCAGTCTTGGTTATAGATAGCTCTTTTTCAATTTTCTCCATGTCTCCGATCTTTAATCTTTGGTCATCAACAAGTTGCTTCTGAATGGAATGCATACTCCCCAAACTTTCTGATAGGGCAATCAGTCTTGATTCCCTGTCCTCCAGAAGTTCTTTCAGGTCTTGGATTCTCGTGTTTTCCTCCTCCTAATTGGACTTAAGGATTTTGTCAGAGAGATCCTCATAGATATGGTTCAATTTGTCTTGGAGGAAGAGGCCAGTATCGCCTAGATCGGCACGAGTAACAGGCACTTGTAGATCCTCAGTATCCCCTTCAAGGTGACTGAAGTATTCATACATACTATTTAGTACCATGTGCTTCGTAAGACCAAGAGAAGAATGCATCAGGAAGGAAGGAATACAGTCTTCATTGATTAGATCAGCATCTTCTACAACACCATCGGGAATAGGCACAGACACCTCATCATCAGAAGATAGAACGATCAGCAAATTTGTAAAACTTTAGGAATAAAAACATCTTTTTATAAAGTTGAGCCTGAAGATAATAGTAATGAAAGACTAATGTCTCATTTAAAATAAAAGCCTACAATGGACTTTTCACCTCTAGAAACTAAAATAAGAGCTTTAGAAAGCCAAATACAAAATCTAGAAAAGAAGCTAGATATTGTTGACCCTGGGTCAATTAATAAGATTTTTGAACTACTAAAGAAAATAGACGATAAAGTTTGATGGGACAAGGAAAAATAGACAGAGTTTATGAAGAAATGATAAGAATGGAAGAAAGATTTACAAAATTAGAAAGGGACCAGCAAAGGCACTTTGAGGAACATATAGAAAAAGCAGCAGCTTCTATTATAGCAGAAATAAAGAAAAAAATTAGAGGAATGTAATTGTAATAAAGAGATCATAGAACATTTGAAATTAAGAGATACAGGAAAAAAAATAGTAGAAGAAGAAAAGGTTATAATAAAACCAAAACCAAGCTTTAGATCAGGATTTCATCCCGAGAACCTTAAATTAGAAAATACACCCTTCTACTTCAAAAATGATTAAAAAGAAACTAGAAGATTTCTTTGAATCCACATATAAATCAGAACATATGGATTATGTCATACAAACTTTGAGTCTTACTGATAAAGAGATTGAAGATATAACTGAAGAAAGACTTCAGACTATAATAGGAGATTTTGAGGACATAAATATACAGGAGGAAAAACCTGGAACCTCCACAAGGCAAAATAATTATAAAAGTCACAAAAACCCTTTGAGATCAGGAAATTATGAAGGATACCATGGAGGAAATACAAACCAAAAATATAATAGGTATAATATCCCTGAAGAATACCAACCAACTAAGAGAATAGGACTTAGCAATATAAGTCTTAATTTGGACTGTATCACGAATAGAGAACAACTTATTGAAGAATGGGACAATGAAATGAGATTAATAATCAAAACGGATGATAATCTCATAAATGACTTTGATCTAATATACACATTAGCAAAGAGTAAAACATCTGGGAATGTTAGACTTATGATCGAACAATTAGACATATCCCTTTTTTCTAATACCACAGGTGAAGATTTTCTCACCCATATTACAAATGCTATATATACAGTATTCATAGGAAAAAACTAACTTACCCAAGGTGTAGAAGAAAATATAAAGAAGGCAGCAAAATCTAGAATAAGACTAGAAAATCTACAAATATGTGATTTATGTAGTTTAGAAGAATTTTTCTGTGACTACGAAAAACATCTGATGCAGATACCTATTAACGAATGGGGAAAATAGGTTGAAACATTTGTAATGAAAATACCTTTTGTAGGAGAAAATGTCCTTAGTGAATATAAAGAATCAGGAGAAATTCTTAAAACGAGCTTAGCATACGCTAAGAATTTAGTTACTGATTTCATGGAAAAACACTGTAGAGATATACAAATTAAAAAAGCTATGAAAAGTACATATAATAAATGTTGTTCAGACTTTCCCAGTCCTGACATTATGTATGGATGTAAGCCTATAAATTCCACGAAATGGAAAACTAAGTACAAGAAAATTAAAAGGAAATACGTATTGAAAAAACCAAAAAGGTGGAATAAGCAATATAAGAATAGAAGACCCTATAAAAGATTCTTTAGAAAACTTTATAAATATCAGAAAAGGGATTTGGAAGAAAAGCCACAATCCCCTAACGATCCAAAAATTGAAAACAAGCAAAAGTTTTGTCCACAAGGAAAAGCAACATGCAAACGCTGGATTTGCAATGAAGTAGGACATTACGCTAGAGACAGTACAAATAAGAATTCAGGACATAATAAACTCTTAGAAGAATTACAAAAATTTGAATTAGAACCCATATTTAGCGATGAGGAAATAAATGAAGAAGAAGAAGCCTGGGAACTTACTTCTGAGGATGAATCTGATTCAATGGATTCAGAATAATCTTTTAGAAAAAGAAGTCATTTGGGATGAAGAAATAGATAATACGTTGTGGGAAAACGAACAAAGTTGTATCTTAGATAACACAAACGAAAACATTATGTCCATTAGTAAAACTAATCCAAATAGTATTTACATCAAAGGATACTTCTATTTCAAAGGGTACAAAAAATACTCTTTAGATATGTATATAGATATAGGAGCAAGTATGCACAGCTAATAGACTTGTAATCCCTACAGAATTTTAGGTACAAGCAAAAATTCCTATACGAGCTAGGATAGCAAATGATGAAATAATGATCATGGATAAAGTAGCAGAAAAAATACAAGTACAAATTAGTGGAGTTACTTTTGTAATACCCACACTCTACCAAGTAAACACTACAGGAGATATAACTTTAGGGAATAACTTCTGTAGATTATACGAGCCTTTTGCTCAATACAAAGATACAATTACTTTCCACCATAATGCTACAGCCGTAAGCATTAAGAAAATAAATAAAGCCAATTTTCATGGCCAAGAATGATTTTTAGCCAGTAAAAAGCTAGGTACCACTTTATCCACCCTTAATCCTGAAAATGTAACTCCTATCACCGATAGAAATGACATTTCCACTTTTGAGGAGGAGGAGGAAGAAGAGTCCCTTCTTCACACTTTAAATTCCCTACAAAACATAGAAAATCTATTAGATAAAGTTTGTTCCGAACATCCATTAGATGATAGAATCAACAAAGGAAAATTCACTGCTACAATAGAATTAATAGATTCTACTAAAATTATAAAATCAAAACCAATGCAATATTCTCCACAAGATAGAGAAGAATTTGGAAAACAGATAAAAGAACTTTTGGACTTAAAAGTAATTAGAAAAACTAAAAGTCCACACTTCTCTCCAGCCTTTATGGTAAATAAACACTCAGAACAGAAAAGAAGAAAGAAAAGAATGGTAGATAACTATAAAATGTTAAATGACCATACTAAAGGAGATGTGTATCTATTACCAAATAAAGAACAACCACTTCAAAGAATTGGAGGGAAAAATTATTACTGTAGTTTTGACTGCAAGTCAGGATTCTGGCAAGTAAGACTAGATGAAAAATCCATCGAATTAACTGCTTTCACTTGTCCATAAGGACATTTTGAATGGATAGTTATGCCTTTTGGGCTAAAACAAGCACCTTCTATTTTCCAAAGACATATGGATGAAAGTTTGTCCAATGACCATTCATCATATTGTGCTGTCTACGTAGACGATATAATAGTCTTTTCTGAAACAGAAAAAGACCATCATATGCATGTTACTAATATATTAAAAAGATGCTTAGAAGATGGAATAATCCTGAGTAAAAAGAAAGTGCAATTATCCAAAACGCAGATAAACTTTCTAGGATTAACTATAGACCGAGGAAAACTGGTTTTACAACAACATATAGGAGTTCATATTAGCGAATTTCCTGACCAACTCCAAGATAGGAAAACCATAGAAAGATTTTTAGGCTTGCTCAACTACATCTCTGGATATTATCCAAGACTAGCAAACTTAAGACATCCTTTACAAGTAAAATTAAAAAAGGAAGTAAAATGGTCCTGGACCGACCAAGACACTGAAGCAGTAAGAAAAATAAAAAATCAAGCAAAAACCTTCTGGATCTCTTTAATCCTAGTCCAGAAGATCAACCTATTATTGAATGCGATGCCTCAGATCTATACTGGGGAGGTATACTAAAATCAAAAACCCCAGAAGACAAAGAATTAATATGTAGGTATTCTTCAGGTACTTTCAAACCTGCAGAAACAAGATATCATAGCAAGGAAAAACAAATTCTTTCTCTAATAAAAACAATCAAGGATTTTAAAGTTTACCTACTACCTTATAAGTTCTTAGTAAGAACAGACAATAAAAATGTTTCTTACTTTATTAGAACATCCATAAAGGGAGATTATAAATAGGCCAGACTAGTCAGATGGCAACAATGGTTACAATATTATAATTTTGACATAGAACATATATCTGGAAATAAGAACGTTCTCGCTGATCTTATGTCAAGAGAATTTTCAGGTATCAAGAAAAACATCCAAGGATGAGCACGAAAGAAGAAATTGAAGATCAAATACTTCAATTAAAAGGAGAAATCCTTGCAAGAGAAACCCATCTTAGAAAGCTAGAAAGGATATACGGTAAGATGAAACAAAGAGATATAACTCCAATGAGCAACACATCCTCTATAAACAACGAGGAGATAATTATCCATAAGGAAAACTGCTCTAGCAGAAATCAAGAAGCAAAAGCTTTAAAATCTCCTATAGAGATTAGTGTAACTCATAATAAGAGTATAATTACTCCATTGGAGAAAATCTTTAATCCGACCCAGTCTTCGGACCCAGTCTTCGGAAAATCAGACTACCGGAGGAATTTCTTTGACTCCTCAGACTAAAATGTTTTCCAAATACTATGTCATTTATTCAGGTCCTAACCAAGGTATCTATACCGAATGGGCCAAAATAGCACCCTTAATTGGAAATAACCATCATCAGTCATTTAATAACCATGACGAAGCCCAAAAAGCCTTATTCACTTACAAAAGAACCTAGAGTCTGAATGATTAAAAAACGTATAGCCAGATGGCACAATCTCCAACACTCCTGAGAATTAGGCCAATCATGCCCCAACCAAAAAATCCTGAACCAAGGTCCACTATTCCAGAAACAATAAGAAATAGGATCAATAGATCAAAATTAGTTTTAAATAACGAAACTACTTTAATAAATAAAGTAAGATTCTTTCATTATTTTAACATGGCAGAGGCCTCTGATGAAGATTCAAAACAATGTTTTTTCACTATGGATAAGAAGAACATCTCTTTGTATGCCTTTTTTTTTTTTTTTGACAAAGATAGCCCAGAAATAATTAAAGATGTCTTTGACTGTGGATTATTAGCTATGGTTTACCCTAGAAATAATTTAAATGAATTAAGGTTATTACCAAAACCAATTTTCAATGCAATAAAGAATTTCCGAACAAAAGTCATTGGAGATGGCGTCAGAAACATTTATGTAAAATTCACCAGTTCCCTACTTGACTGGAATGAAGAGGAATATTTCCTACCATATCACTGGATCGAGGTAGGGCTCTTAAAAATTGACATCAAGTTCGAACAACCCTAAGCCAGGAAAATGACAGAAGACATCATTAATCTTCTACAGACATTAAGAGTATCAAGACTCCGAAACGTCTACAAGAAATACACAGAGATCTTCTCAGACAGCAAGAAGAAATTAAATTATTATAATGATAAAGTCCTAGTAATATCAAATTTTCCTAATGTGATTACCACTCAAGAATTAGAGAGACTTGCAATAAATGAAGCAAGATTCTTAGATGGAGAATTAAAAACCTCTGAAGCTACAAAAAGACAATGGTGTGACGTTGCACCTATGGACCACAAATGCATTTACTGCATCAACAAAAGTCAAGAAGGACGAAAATCAAGAGATGAGGAATCAATTTCCACTAACTTACTCTTTTCAGAAGAAATGTAGACATCTCTTGTCTTGGAGCGTCGGCTGAAAGATGCCAAAGAAAAGGAAGCTTGTCCTGAAGCGTCGGCAAGATTCCCGTTATGTACAAAGGGGTCTACGCACCCAGTTTTTCTTTTGGACCTGCGTGTCCACTTTGTTTTGTTTCTTCTATGGTCGGACCTACTCGTCCACTTATGTCTCTAAGTTTAATTGTATTTCAGTTTGGAGTCCGCCCTCTATCTATAAGAAAGGGGCTTTGTAGAATGTAAAAAGGGGAGTGGAATTTGAATAAGAAATAAATTTTCTTGAATATCTCCATATTCAGTCTAAGTGAAAGAGCTTGACAACAAAGACCGAGAAGCAATCCGCGGGCCAGTTGCTGCAACTGGTGGCAAGGAGGCTCGACGCCTTAACCCACTTATCTTCACAAAACCTATCAAGGTAATCCTCTCAAACAAAAACTATGGCATCTTGGATTATTTATGGAAATAAATATAATAACATAGAATACTTAAATTATATGATTAAACAAGTAGAGTTTAATACATATTTCACTGAGAAATATGGCTACCACAGTTGGGTTACTAAACTTATTATTGATGATTTTGAAGAATATATTAATTGTGATCATGTATACATCAACCAAAAGCGAATAGCAAGAAATTATATTAGATTATTACAAAGATTTTATGAAAGATATGGAGAAACTAGAGAAGAAGTATTCCCTTTGAATTTATTGAAAGATGGAAAGGTAATCAAGTTGAAGAATCTTGATTATCTAAACTATTTATTAGAAGAAAGTAATAAGGCAATTAAGAATCATGATATCATAAGAATGAAATTCCTTGTTTGGGATTTTAGGGGAATAAAAGATAGTGAACCAAGTTTTGCTAGAATGTTTCAACTACAAATAGAATCTGAAATAAAAGCTCTAGAGTGTATCTTAAAACTTAAAAGTATAAATTACATAGAGGAAACGATTGTTTTGTCTGACTAGAAACATTCCCAAAGTTGAACAAAGTATATCGGCTGAAACCATTAAACTTCCTATCTAACGCTTCTTTATGCGGTCTCACACACTCCATATTGAGGTACTGGGAAAAATTAGGGTGTAACGAAAGCCACGTACCTATCATTCTTTTATGGAATAAAATTAGTCAAACATACTATTCAAAAAAGTCAAAATTACTGTTCACAATAGTAATTATTAGTCTCTTAAGAGATATAAAAAGACAGCAAGAAAAACCTGGTATCAGAGCCTAGTTCCTTTATTGGAATAAAGTTGTGATCCATGTCAGATATAGAAGAAGGTTCAAGTAGTTCCCATGGAAGTGGAAATTACAAACAAATATTTGATGAAGAAGGATATTTCGGTCAAGAATTAACTCTTGATAAAAGTCTTCTCCAACAAATAGAAAAAATTGAACTAAACCTTCTACCATCTGAGGTTTTTAAAAATAGAAATATACTTTCAAAAATTTTAAAACCAAGAAAAAATACATGCATAACTTGCATAAGTACTAGAGAATATCCTTTAGATATACATGATACAAATGGCTTGGTAGAGATTCCCTTTTTTAATAAACAAGAAATAGAAAGGAAAATAGCTACCCTAACGAATAATGAAGAAAGAAAATCTATAGGATTTATTCATATAGAAACTATTAAAATAATGATCAAATCAACTTTTAATACAAGGATAGATTCCCCACTGAAAGTAGCACTTCTAGATAGAAGAATAAATAATTCTAGTGAGGCAATCTTTAGAGGAATTCAAGGAAACTTAGCATACGGGAAGATCATGTTTACATGCAGCCCAAATATAGGTGTCTCCTTGAAAGATAAAGAAATTAATAAAATATTATGCTTAGCACATAAATTTGAAAGATCTGACGTCATGAAAAAAAGAAATCATCCTTACACAGTAACATATAAACTAGGATATACCTTATCTAGTTCTCATCATAGTATGGAATTTAAAACAAGAGAAAAAATAGATATAGATGATATTTTCAAACAAATAGGAAAGATATCAGCCATACCTAATAGGGAGTTGACCCCTTTGTTAGAAAATTGGACTATGAATTTAAACAATAAAAATATAAAACTCTTAGGACAAAAATCAAGTTTAACTATCCAAGAAGAACAAAATGAGGAACCCACTAGGAGGTATTTTTCCAGGGTACTCAGTAGAAAATACGGGCTACCTCCGACTGATGACTTATATGCTATCTCTAGAAGAATTAATATAGCAGCTAATCAATTAGATGTCTAGTCATAACAGTTATCCCCATATTTATTATAAAAATAAATATATAGGACTACAAGTTCAAAATGTGTCTAGGGGAGATCCGGACTATCTCTTCTCAGGAGGAAAAGGTATAGATGGATGTGTTAAACAATTAAATAATATAAACTCTGTAATAAGAAAAACATCAAAGGATTAGCACGAAAGAAGAAATTGAAGATCAAATACTTCAATTAAAAGGAGAAATCCTTGAAAGAGAAACCCAGCTTAGAAAGCTAGAAATGATATATGGTAAGATGAAGCAAGGAGATATAACTCCAATGAGCAACACATCCTCTATAAACAACAAGGAGATAATTATCCATAAGGAAAACTGCTCTAGCAGAAATCAAGAAGCAAAAGCTTTAAAATCTCCTATAGAGATTAGTATAACTCATAATAAGAGTATAATTACTCCATTGGAGAAAATCTTTAATTCGACCCAGTCTTCAGAAAATCAGACTACTGGAGGAATTTCTTTGACTCCTCAGACTAAAAAGTTTTCCAAATACTATGTGTAGATGCCCCGGGGGACCACGGCTTGGCTAGAGCGCGTGAATTACCTAGGATGTCTACTTGATTTTAAGAGTCGCCACCTATGTTTTAGAGGAACATAAGAAAAACCTAAAAAAAGCCAATTTTATATACAAAACAAGAGATTCGGGAAAAGATGGGTTCGGGGGTTAGGTGACGGAGTGGGAAGTACTTAAACACCCACTCCGCCCCGCTTACGCGGGTCTTGCTACTTTTGGTGTTCTAATGTTAAATTTCCTCCAATTTATTGATATAAAAAATTTGCTAACAATTATAATGAAAAGAAAGGGGAAATTTATAAAGGAAAAATAAAGGAGAATTGTTTATTTATTGATTTATGCTAAAGATTACATGTCGAATTATTGCTAGATAATTACATGAAGAAATGAGAATGTAAATTAAAGTGGAATTAAAATGTTGGGATGTAACCTTGACCAAACTTCAATAGTGAAGTGGTCTTTTGGTTGTATCCCTTTTATGGAGATTGCATACTAGTAAGACATAAATAAAAGAGAAAGAGAAAAGTTGTACCTTTAGAAAAGAGAACTTGAAACCTTGACTTGAGAGTGGTGTTGTTGTAAAGAAATGGTTGTGTAGAACTTTGTGTAGAGTTTTGTTGTTAAAACTCTTGTAGAGAGAATTTGTGTAGAGTTTGTGTAAAGAGAAAGTGTTCAAGGTCTAAAAAATTGAGGTCCTTTTCCAAGGTAGGAGATGATGGTTTTTATAGGTAAAATTAGGAGGGAAAGGTTGGAGGGAATTGGTCAATCCATGTGAAATGGAATTGACCAATCAAGAAAAAGATAAATAAAAGAATTAATGAAAGAAATAAAAGAAAATCAAATAATAATAAAATGAAATATTTTGTTTTTATGAAGAATGGCTAGAATAAAGGATTTGGGAGTTATGAAATAAGAGGGAATGAATGTGGATGTAAAAAGGAGGTGTTTGTGATCAAGAAGAGATTTTCTAAATAAGAAAAGAGAGGGAAAAATAGTGCTATCCGTTACTGCCAAAGCGGGAAGCGCGCGGGTTCGGCCTAATGGACCAAACGCGCGCGCGACCCATTGACGGTGCCGGAAGCGCCCGCGGGTGGAAAGACAGAATGACAGAAATGACTCTAAAAGTTAACTCTGTTATGCAGTTTAGTCCAAAACTAACGGAATCAGTTAGGAACTTAACAGAAGTAACAGAAATTAACAAAAACAAGTTAAATAAAAATACTATGTATGCAATCGGGGTGAGAGGTCCAAGACGGGGTGTCCACAGAGCCCCTCGGCGACGTGGATTGCGAAGCAAAACGCGTCGACGAAAGAAAGACAACCGCCGAGGACATCGACAAGAGAAAACAAAAACTCGATAAAGAAGGAATTTGAAATTACAAAGGATAGGAGTGCGCTCCCTGTGTGAGCGGCTTTCGCGGATGGAAAGGGTGTGGTGGCTTGAGGCGGCCCACCACGGCCACAATTTTTTTTTTTTTAAAAGGTGTGGTGGCTTGAGGCGGCCCACCACGGCCACAAAAATTTAAAAAGGTGTGGTGGCTTGAGGCGGCCCACCACGGCCACAAAAATTTAAAAAGGTGTGGTGGCTTGAGGCGGCCCACCACGGCCACAAAATTTTTTAAAAGGTGTGGTGGCTTGAGGCGGCCCACCACGGCCACAAAAATTTAAAAAGGTGTGGTGGCTTGAGGCGGCCCACCACGGCCACAATTTAAAGAAAGAGGGGAATTTTGAAATTGTGAAAGAAGGGGGTGCGCTCCCTGTGTGAGCGGATATATTGATATAGAAAGGATATGGCGGGATCCGTCTTGCTGAAGCGGTATCCGTTTGCTGATGCGGGGTCCGTTTGCTGATGCGGGATCCGTTTGCTGAAGCGGGATCCGTTTGCTGATTGCGGGATCCGTTTGCTGGTAGCGGGATCCGTTTGCTGATAGCGGGATCCGTTTGTTGATTGTGGGATCCGTTTTCTAGTGCGGGATCCGTTTGCTGGTACGGGATCCGTTTACTGATTGCGGGATCCATTTGCTGATTGCGGGATCCGTTTGCTGGAATGCGAGATCACCGTGGACCAAATTGCTGTTACAGCTGCTGTTGATTTTATCGTGGGGATGTGGGCATGGTTGACTGTGGACCATTTTCTGCTGGGGATGAAGTGCTTTGAGTAGCGGATGCTGTTGACTTCGTGGTGGTACTTGCTATGTGTGTGCTTGGCATGTATATGTGTTTGTGCAAGAAGATGCATGAAGTGTGAAATGAAGAGAGAAATTGTGCTCGTGGTGCAATGTGATTTGAAAGCAGTTTTGCATGATAGAGAGTTTTTGTAAGAATGGAGAAAGTGATTTTTGAAAGCGGAGATTGCTTGAGATGAATGATGTTCATACCTTCACTTACCATTACCGCTTGATTGGGGATGGATTGCTGAAGGATGTTGATGCTTTTGATGAAGAATGTCCATGCTTTGGATGGAGAATGATGATGTTGATGGTGATGAATTGTTCTTGCCTTTGAAGGAGTGTCGGCGAGATGGTATTCTGGATGGTGGGTTGGTCGTGCCAAAAGGCTGCCTACGTATCCCTTGAAAGGAATCAGACCAGCGTAGTTCAAGGATGATGGAGAATGCTAGGAGCAAAGCAAAAAGGAAACACATAATTTTGCGCAAGAAAAGAAAAAAGAAAATAAAATCTTTTTTTTTTTTTTTTTTTAATTAGAAAGAAAAGAATATGCACACACGTGAGAAAAAGACTTTTTTTTTCTTAGTTCGTGGGTGAACTATTTTGACCATTGTGTGTTTGTAAAGCCAACCCAAGATCAAGTCATGTTCGGTCGAAGTCCGGATTGCCTCGCTTTGAATTCTGTCGTCGCTGCCGTGGTGTCCAACGAAATTGATGTCTAGCCCCAAGACATGTGTCAATTATGGGGTTTTAAAAGACTTTTGATGCCGAGATAAGGGGTTGCTGATTGAAAATCCCCTATAATGCTGAACTTTGAGTGGCTTATGAAGCCCCAAGATGAATCAACTCTTAGCCCATTTAAATAAACTGTCTTTTGTTGTCGATGTGTGCAAGCCCCAAGAGAATACCATTGATACCAAGCTTTGAGAGATTGCTAAGCCCCAAATGTCATGGGCTTATCAAGTTTGTAGATGGCGGGATGTGGAGACCTTTCGGTGTGAAGCCTCAAATTTTATTGGAATCGGCTTAGCATTATGTTGGGAGTGGATGGCGCTATTGGGGAGAACTCTTGAAGGCGATCTCTTTCTTTCTCTTTCTTGGAGATGGATGGCCCTTTTTTGTGGTTGATACCCAAATGGCGGAAGGTCTATGTTGAAAATGTAGTACGGTCTTCGGGAGACGTCTCGTGGGAGATGGTGATGTTGTTGCAGATGATAAGGTCTTGGTGTGATAAAGTCTCGAACGGTATGTTTGCTCGAGTCTTCTTCAGTTGAACCGGCAGCGGATCTTCGGATGCAGCTTGTGCTTTTGATCTTGGAGAAGGGGGTGCTGTATTGCAGAAACATTGGGATTTGCCGTAACTCTGTCTCTAGAGTTAACATATTGGCATTGCCCGCCATAACTCAGCCGGGTGAGTCTAGCATATTGAATCTTTTTCCTTTTCTCTAAGACTTCCTTCAGAATATCGCTGTGAGTTCTAACAAGAATCATCAAATTCATTCATATCATCGGAGCCTTCATTTAAAACCAAGAGGCCTTTTGACTGGAAGTGTTGAGGGACCATTGAAGTTTGATCCCTTTCATGGAGCCATAAGACTACTCCCAAATTGCGTTGCTCGGTACCACTGCCCAAAAGCTTTTTAATTCGAAGCCCTAATATTGCCCTTTTGATTGAATTACTGTAATGCCGTAGCCCAAAAGATTGTAGATTGCGAAGCCCCTTGAGACCTTTCGGTATAGAGCTTCAAATGTTGCTGGGGACATTGAAGTGAATTTCTTCTTGCCGAGGGAGACTTTAAAACTTGACCGTAACCCCTAGAGTGCCATCATTGATTGCAAGAAAGGTCCATCCTTGATTAGGAGAACGAGCACGGGCACACATGACAAGAGGGCTTTTTGATATCCCTTTTGAGAGGCTTTGCGGATAGTCTCACACATCTTTCTCAAGTATAGCCCCTAGGGCTTATTGATTGTCAAATGAGGCAAAAGAAGCCCTTGTTCTTGAGTCACATAGCCCCTAGGGCGTCATCATTTGTTGAGCAAAGCAAGAGGGATTCATCCTCGTGCGAGGGAACAAACATGAGAGAACATGGCAAGAGCTACTCCATTTCTCGGGAGCCTTTCGGTGTACTTTAGAAGCACATACTTGAAGAAGCTTTGAAAACTGAGACACATGTTGTTGCTATTTGCTGCCCAAGCCAATTGACTAGCTAGGGATTATTTGTGCAACCTCGTGCCCTTTTATGATGGGCTCGTTCTCAGATGGGTCTTGGTTACCATAGGCCTTCTTTTCACGAACCCAAAAATGCACACTGCTGGAGAATGATGCCAATAACCCAAGACAACCTTTGATGGTGCCATATCTTGTCGAGCCTTTTGCAATCCCAAAGTTGACTCGGTGGGGAATTGAATTGCTGAGGAGATTTGATGTAGAACTCGTGCAGTTGTCTTCTTTATAGGCCAGAGATCTCCATTTCTCTTTCCCTTATCTCTCTCACTCTCTCATGACGCACCCTGTTTTTTGCCTAGACCGCCCTTTCGGGTTTTCAATCTAGCGGGCATCTCTTTTGCATCTTTTTTTTTTGACTCGATTAATGAGGAAGTGTGCATTGACTCTGGCTGAGGAGATAAGACATGTGATTTTGTGGTGAAGACCTCTTGTCACTAAAGATGAGTGACATTGACTCGACTAGGGAAGTGTCCCTAGTATTGACTTCATGTACGTATATTTTTTGAATGACTCACGAAGGCAAGTAAGTCATTAAGAGAGAAGAGAAAGAAAGCCCCAATTTGATTGCAAGAAATTGGGAGTATGCAGAAAGAATAGAAGCCCTAGACTCAACAAGGAACGGAAAGTGATTCCAAATCTAGGAAAGTTGTTCAATCTTGAGGTGATTAATTCATTGGCAAATGAATCATACAAAGATGTTTTGACAAGTTCGAGATGAAGGTCGATCACCATAACGCGCTAGGGCTAAACATATCTTCTTTCTTGCATGAGACCGGACCCGAAGGTTGCCTACGTTCCTCCAGTGTAGAGGCTCAGGTCACCGTAGTTCTTGTGGATTCTCCATTCGCCGTGATGGTTGTTACTTCATCCTCCATTGGTAGAATGATGTTGATCTTGTACTTCTTTGATTGAGGGGGATATTTTTTTTATTTTTTTTTTGTGCTCTAACTTTTGCCTAGGTTGATTTGAGGATTTCAACCTAGCGAGCTTTTTTTTTTTTTTTTTTTTATTTATTTATCCCCTTTTGAAAACTTTGCTTCATGATTGTTGCTCCACCTTTCTTTGTCTTGATTTCGTCGTTGTGGATGTCTTCGTTGTTGATGCCGTCGTTGATGTTTAGCCCCTAGGCGTTCAAGCGATGGCCTTCATTCCAAAACTTGTTTAGACATTTTTTCATCATTTTGCCGAGAATTAATTGAACAACTTGGAAGAGTGTATGAGGACAAGAACGACTTTTATTTGATGACTCAATGAACTAGAACATAGGACGAGAGAAAACATTGATGCACACTTAAGAGGACTTTTGACTCTTTTTTTTTTTTTTTTTCATTCCTACTACTAGGTAGAGAAAGAGAAACGGAGATTGTTGTTGTAGTCCCCATTGTCGTTGTAGCCTTCCTTGCGGCATGATCTCTTGTTGAGGCCCTATTTCAAATCTGAGCCCCTTCCTTGATGAGTTTTTGCATGTTCTCACTCTCTAAATGTTGTTCTTCAACCATGGTAAACTCACCATTGTCAATCGAGTCTTGGATGATGTCGCGGAGGGAGAAGCAATCCTCAGTGAAGTGACCGCTGCATAGGTGATAGTCACACCAGTTGTAGTGGGAATGGTTGCGACGTAATGGTTGTGGTTGCTTGTACCCTTGGAGAGGAGAAACTTGTCCCTTGGTTTTGAGAGCTTCGTAGGCCTCGGTGATGGTCATGCCATTGAGAGGGGTATAGACACGGTCGTTGGTGGCACCTTTGTGACTTTTGAGGGATGATCCACTTGAGCGTGCCTTACCATTGACCTTTGCCTTGTTGTCGGTGAACTCTCGTAAACGGGCCTTAAGTTCGGACACTTCTTCCTTATGAATTCTTCTCTCGAGACCAAGACAGGCTTGCCATAAATCATCCTTGCGGCGGGCATCCTCGACAAGTCTATCCATTTGTTCCCCCATGGCTCTTATTATGTTGAAGAGCCTTTCGTTGGACACGGAGATGTTCTCACCCTTGTTGTTGTTGCTGTTGGAAGCCATTGGACCTATTGAGAGAACACGGTCGATCTTAGGTTAGCCCCACAAATATATTTTGAGTAAAATAATTAACCCACAATCAAAGGAAAAAGACTTAACCACATAAGAAAAATGACACCTTTTTTTTTATTTACAAAAGTCGGAAGGACGTGGTCATGTATGATTTGAAGACATTAGTTTAGGGAAATCTCGGCACATGGAAACCGACTTGAGTCACGGAGTGTTAGACCCTAGACTATAATTGTGTGGCTTGTGCTCGGCTAAAGAGAGGCTTAAAGGTCACCCCCGGCATGTAGTCGTGAACTACGCCACGGATTGAGGTTTACCGCTTCGGAAGAGTCAAGGTCGAGTGGAGCTTGAAACTTCCTAGGACGGGCCTCGACGGGTTTGGGGTTGGACTTGTGCAACTCGATAGTGAGCAGTTGATAAGAATTGTGCACGTAGTGTGAGGTCTAACAAGTGACAAAATATTTTTTTTTTCAAAGAAAGAAAAAAACAAATAAGCACATATTTACAACTTTCGAATCATCCTTGTGACCGATAAAAACGAAACAGAAAATAAAAGAGGTTCTGTGCAGGCCCGGTGCCCGCACACTGTCAAAATTGTCCATTCTGTTCACTGTTTTTGTTTCTAGGAAATGCCCAGAAGCGCGCGCATTCAGATGCCTACTCGGGAGGCGCGCACGTTAGACTGAGAGAAGTGGAGGCGCCCGCGTCTGGGCAGTACCTGCAAATCAGCGGGTTCAAGGGATTGCCTTGACCCTATATTATAGAACTTTTCCCCTGAAAAAAACGTTAGCACAGAAACATGGAATTGAAGGACAAGATGGGAGGCGGGTGATTATGGTAATTAGGGTCGGACGCGCGCGCTTCAGGCCAAGAAGGCCGGAGGCGCGCGCTTCCCACCCTTTTTACCAGAATGCCCAGAAAATAGAAATTAGAATACCAAGAGCAGAAAATGAAAGTTTAACCCTCTATATCCCCAGCGGAGTCGCCACTGTAGATACCCCGGGGGACCACGGCTTGGCTAGAGCGCGTGAATTACCTAGGATGTCTACTTGATTTTAAGAGTCGCCACCTATGTTTTAGAGGAACATAAGAAAAACCTACAAAGAGCCAATTTTATATACAAAGCCAGAGATTCGGGAAAAGATGGGTTCGGGGGTTAGGTGACGGAGTGGGAAGTACTTAAACACCTACTCCGCCCCGCTTACGCGGGTCTTGCTACTTTTGGTGTTCTAATGTTAAATGTCCTCCAATATATTGATATAAAAAATGTGCTAACAATTATAATGAAAAGAAAGGGGAAATTTATAGAGGAAAAATAAAGGAGAATTGTTTATTTAGTGATTTATGCTAAAGATTACATGCCGAATTATTGCTAGATAATTACATGAAGAAATGAGAATGTAAATTTAAGTGGAATTAAAATGTTGGGATGTAACCTTGACCAAACCTCAATAGTGAAGTGGTCTTTTGGTTGTATCCCTTTTATGGAGATTGCATACTAGTAAGACATAAATAAAAGAGAAAGAGAAAAGTTGTACCTTTAGAAAAGAGAACTTGAAACCTTGACTTGAGAGTGGTGTTGTTGTAAAGAAATGGTTGTGTAGAACTTTGTGTAGAGTTTTGTTGTTAAAACTCTTGTAGAGAGAATTTGTGTAGAGTTTGTGTAAAGAGAAAGTGTTCAAGGTCTAAAAAATTGAGGTCCTTTTCCAAGGTAGGAGATGATGGTTTTTATAGGTAAAATTAGGAGGGAAAGGTTGGAGGGAATTGGTCAATCCATGTGAAATGGAATTGACCAATCAAGAAAAAGATAAATAAAAGAATTAATGAAAGAAATAAAAGAAAATCAAATAATAATAAAATGAAATATTTTGTTTTTATGAAGAATGGCTAGAATAAAGGATTTGGGAGTTATAAAATAAGAGGGAATGAATGTGGATGTAAAAAGGAGGTGTTTGTGATCAAGAAGAGATTTTCTAAATAAGAAAAGGGAGGGAAAAATGGTGCTATCCGTTACTGCCAAAGCGGGAAGCACGCGGGTCCGGCCTAATGGACCAAACGCGCGCGCGACCCATTGACGGTGCCAGAAGCGCCCGCGGGTGGAAAGACAGAATGACAGAAATGACTCTAAAAGTTAACTCTGCTATGCAGTTTAGTCCAAAACTAACGGAATCAGTTAGGAACTTAACAGAAGAAACAGAAATTAACAAAAACAAGTTAAATAAAAATACTATGTATGCAATCGGGGTGAGAGGTCCAAGGCGGGGGGGGGGTGTCTACAGAGCCCGTCGGCGACGTGGATTGCGAAGCAAAACGCGTCGACGAAAGAAAGTTAACCGCCGAGGACATCGACAAGAGAAAACAAAGACTCGATAAAGAAGGAATTTAAAATTAAAAAGGATAGGAGTGTGCTCCCTGTATGAGCGGATTTCGCGGATGGAAAGGGTGTGGTGGCTTGAGGCGGCCCACCACGGCCACAATTTTTTTTTAGGAGTGCGCTCCCTGAAACAATCCTGAACCAAGGTCCACTATTCCAGAAACAATAAGAAATAGGATCAATAGATCAAAATTAGTTTTAAATAACGAAACTACTTTAATAAATATTGAAAGATTCTTTCATTATTTTAACATGGCAGAGGCCTCTGATGAAGATACAAAACAATGTTTTTTAACTATGGATAAGAAGAACATCTCTTTGTATGACTTTTTTGACAAAGATAGCCCAGAAATAATTAAAGATGTCTTTGACTGTGGATTATTAGCTATGGTTTACCCTAGAAATAATTTAAATGAATTAAGGTTATTACCAAAACCAATTTTCAATGCAATAAAGAATTTCCGAACAAAAGTCATTGGAGATGGCGTCAGAAACATTTATGTAAAATTCACCAGTTCCCTACTTGACTGGAATGAAGAGGAATATTTCCTACCATATAACTGGATCGAGGTAGGGCTCTTAAAAATAGACATCAAGTTCGAACAACCCCAAGCCAGGAAAAATGACAGAAGACATCATTAATCTTTTACAGATATTAAGAGTATCAAGACTCCGAAACGTCTACAAGAAATACACAGAGATCTTCTCAGACAGCAAGAAGAAATTAAATTATTATAATGATAAAGTCATAGTAATATCAAATTTTCCCAATGTGATTACCACTCAAGAATTAGAGAGACTTGCAATAAATTAAGCAAGATTCTTAGATGGAGAATTAAAAACCTCTGAAGCTACAAAAAGACAATGGTGTGATGTTGCACCTATGGACCACAAATGCATTTACTGCATCAACAAAAGTCAAGAAGGACGAAAAGCAAGAGATGAGGAATCAATTTCCACTAACTCACTCTTTTCAGAAGAAATGTAGACATCTCTTGTCTTGGAGTGTCGGCTGAAAGATGCCAAAGAAAAGGAAGCTTGTCCTGAAGCGTCAGCAAGATTCCCATTATGTAAAAAGGGGTCTACGCACCCAGTTTTTCTTTTGGACTTGCGTGTCCACTTTGTTTTGTTTCTTCTATGGTCGGACCTACTCGTCCACTTATGTCTCTAAGTTTAATTGTATTTCAGTTTGGAGTCCGCCCTCTATCTATAAGAAGGGGGCTTTGTAGAATGTAAAAAGGGGAGTGAAATTTGAATAAGAAATAATTTTTCTTGAATATCTCCATATTCAGTCTAAGTGAAAGAGCTTGACAACAAAGACCGAGAAGCCATCCGCGGGCCAGTTGCTACAACCGGTGGCAAGGAGTCTCGACGCCTTAACCCACTTATCTTCACAAAACCTATCAAGGTAATCCTCTCAAACAAAAACTATGGCATCTTGGATTATTTATGGCAATAAATATAATAACATAGAATACTTAAATTATATGATTAAACAAGTAGAGTTTAATACATATTTCACTGAGAAATATGGCTACCACAGTTGGGTTACTAAACTTATTATTGATGATTTTGAAGAATATATTAATTGTGATCATGTATACATCAACCAAAAGCGAATAGCAAGAAATTATATTAGATTATTACAAAGATTTTATGAAAGATATGGAGAAAACTAGAGAAGAAGTATTCCCTTGGAATTTATGGAAAGATGGAAAGGTAATCAAGTTGAAGAATCTTGATTATCTAAACTATTTATTAGAAGAAAGTAATAAGGCAATTAAGAATCATGATATAATAAGAATGAAATTCCTTGTTTGGGATTTTAGGGGTATAAAAGATAGTGAACCAAGTTTTGCTAGAATGTTTCAACTACAAATAGAATCTGAAATAAAAGCTTTAGAGCGTATCTTAAAACTTAAAAGTATAAATTACATAGAGGAAACAATTGTTTTGTCTGACTAGAAACATTCCCAAAGATGAACAAAGTATATCGGCTGAAACCATTAAACTTCCTATCTAACGCTTCTTTATGCGGTCTCACACACTCCATATTGAGGTACTGGGAAAAATTAGGGTGTAACGAAAGCCACGTACCTATCATTCTTTTATGGAATAAAATTAGTCAAAATACTATTCAAAAAAGTCAAAATTACTGTTCACAATAGTAATTATTAGTCTCTTAAGAGATATAAAAAGACAGCAAGAAAAACCTGGTATCAGAGCCTAGTTCCTTTATTGGAATAAAGTTGTGATCCATGTCAGATATAGAAGAAGGTTCAAGTAGTTCCCATGGAAGTGGAAATTACAAACAAATATTTGATGAAGAAGGATATTTCGGTCAAGAATTAACTCTTGATAAAAGTCTTCTCCAACAAATAGAAAAAACTGAACTAAACCTTCTACCATGTGAGGTTTTTAAAAATAGAAATATACTTTCAAAAATTTTAAAACCAAGAAAAAATACATGCATAACTTGCATAAGTACTAGAGAATATACTTTAGATATACATGATACAAATGGCTTGGTAGAAATTCCCTTTTTTAATAAACAAAAAATAGAAAGGAAAATAGCTACCCTAACGAATAATGAAGAAAGAAAATCTATAGGATTTATTCATATATGAACTATTAAAATAATGATCAAATCAACTTTTAATACAGGGATAGATTCCCCACTGAAAGTAGCACTTCTAGATAGAAAAATAACGTCATTGCTTATAAGATAAGCCCTACACTAGGCAAAACTATAAATCGTATTTTGAGTTCACCTACTGATTTTAGACTGTACTTTATTTTTGTCAATTTCGCCACTGTACTATGAGTTTTGCTGTCTTTTTCTTCCTTCTTCCAAACGAGTGTTAGAAACATAACAAAAATGTTAAAATTTTAACTAATTGTTATAACCATAATAAAAATGTTAAAATTTTGACAAATATATTGAAAATGTTAATATTTTTAAATTAAAATTAAATAAATTCATTATATATATTTTTTTAAATTTTATTATTTTTAATATCATTTTGAAAGAATAATATTATTTTTTTAAAAAAATATTCATTATAAATATTTTTAAAATAACTATTTTAAATATTATTATGATGATATTTAATTTAAATAATATTTGAATTGCATATAAAATATTATTTTCTTCATGTTAAAAAATCGGGACCACCCCCTTCCAGGGTATTTGAACTTTAAGGACCAATCGTGTAAATTGATTTTTTATTTTGTTTCTATCTACACCCAAGAATTTATTTTGAAAAAAAAATAAGCATTGGAGTTATTTTTTTAATAATAATATTAAAAATAGTATTTATAAATATTATTAAAAAATCTTAACTTTCAAAAATGTTTTAAAAATAATTATTTTACCAAATAATTTTAAAATATTTTTTTAAAAAATATTTCTAATATTTTTTAAAAACATTTTCAGTGTCACTTTGAAATTTTATCATTTTCAAGAGTTGGTTGTAACATTTTGGTTAAGTTTTTAACAATCGTTTGGGTGAAGGAAGAAAATGATGGCAAAACTCATAGTACAGTGGCAAAATTGATGAAATAAAGTACAGTGAGAAATCTGTAGTTGAACCCAAAGTACGATGGCAAATTGTATAGTTTTGCCCCCTACACTATGTCAACTCTCTTAAAGTCTGACGTTCCACTTTAAGACCAGTTGGTGCTAAAGGGAGTGGCTCAGGATCTTTATATGTTATAGACAAGTGTTTATCTTGAATCTTGTAACTTAAATTGGTGGAATGATCTTTGTCTAGGTTAATGCATCCAATTACATATGGTGATTACCCACCTATTATGCGATCTTACGTGGGAAGCCGATTGCCTAAATTCACGAAAAAGCAATCGAAGATGCTAAAAGGATCGAAAGACTTTGTTGGATTCAATTATTATACATCTAGTTACACGTCTCATAGACAGTCTTCTAATACTGTTAATCTCACCTACACATCTGATTCTCATGCTGCTACTTCTTGTAAGTCCAAATTACTTCTTGAAACTATTTCCCTTTTGTGGTATTACATTATTAAGCTTGCTAGATTTGTTACTAGAGTTACTTTTTATTGCTTACATTGAGGACTAACATGGTGATCATCTAATTTGATTCAGTGTACAAAAATGGGATCCCAATTTGTGAACCGGTACTTTCGCTCTCTTCTTTCTTATTGTATTGTTAGTATTTCATGGCTTCTTGTTGCATTATTTTGTATTTTACTATTTGGTGTTACAGTAAATAATCCAACAATATTCCTCTTTCAGACACCATTATACTGGCTCTTGAACTGCCCAAATGGCATTAGAGATCTTATGCTCTATGTAAAGAAGAAATACGATGATCCGGCTATGTACATTACAGAGAATGGTAGCTCCTTTTTTTTTTTTTTTTTTTTTGTTATATTTTCAAATTTTCAAAAGTTAGAGAAGTATAACCAGCCATTGTTTATTAAACTATGACATAGCTATACTTCTCTATAAGTTTTTTTTTTTGGCCAACTAATAGCCTAAAAGTGTGTGTGTGTGTGTGCGCGCGCATTTTGAACAATAAAATTCAGCTTGATGGATTACAGATTGTTTGGAATATATCAAAACTTTTGTCGCCTAGACATTTCGTCTAAAATACATGTTTCATTTCTCTTCAGGGATGGCAGATCAAAATAACAGTACATTGTCTGTTCAAGAAGCATTGGTGGATAATCAAAGGATACGTTATTACAAAGGCCATTTGTGGTACCTTCAAAAGCTATCAAGTGAGTACACAGAAAACAATCTTAACTACTCTCTCTCTCTCTCTCATCTCATGTGTGTGTGTGTGTGTGTGTGTGTATCTAGCTAGGATGGTAAAATGCTAAAAACATTGCTCTTTATTTCATGTATACATTCAGGAATAAGTTACTTTTAAAGAATAAAAGACTTACCCTTTTCTTACAATGCTCAGGGAAGGCGCAAACGTAAAAGGGCACTTCGCATGGACATTCTTTGATGACTTCGAATGGGGCTCTGGATACACACTTAGGTTCGGCATCAACTTTGTGGATTACAAAGATGGCTTGAAAAGATACCCAAAGCATTCTGCTCTTTGGTATAAGAAGTTCCTTAAAAAGCCATCCAAATAGTTATAGATATAAGGTGTTCCCTTCTCCTTTCTATGTGTCCACAAATTTATTCCTAGTTTACGATAATATTTGTGTATGATTAAACTAAATAACTACATTAGTAAGAAGCAAATCTTTAGCCCTTGTGTAAGATATGATTGTTATAAATCTCATTACTTTGTTTTGATTTGAATGATACCATCATCTCATTGATCTATTTTAGACTTTAGCAATATGACAAGAGCTACTTGATTGTCGCAATAAATAGGCATTGCAGTTAATTGTCCTGCCTTAAGATCCTTCAACAACCAACAAAGCCACACCAATTCATTTACAGTGGTAGCCATAGCTCGAAATTCGGCTTCAACCGACGATCAGGACAGTACATAATGCTTCTTAGTCCTCCAAGAAACGGGTGCACCTCCGAGGGAAATAAATGATCATGTGCACGAACTACGTGTCATCGGACATGCAACTTAGTCCACATCACAATATGCCTCAAGTTTTAGTGCTTCTCTGACCAGAAGGAAAAGTTCATATCCTGCAGTGTTCTTCAAATAGCGAAGTACCCTCATGGATGCATCCCAATACGTTCGGTGTGGATTTGTAAGGAATTGACTGAGGCGATTAATGCATACTTGATATCAGATCGAGTGACCGTCAAATAAAGAAGTTGTCCTATCATGCAGTGATATTTTTGACTCATCCACAGCAATCGGTACTGAGCTTCAGATTTTGCTCCATATGGAAGTCACTTGGTCGACCACCTTGTCATCCACTTTCCTCAAGTATGTCCAAAGTGTATTTTCTTTGGCTATGTACCATTCCCGCAGGTGACCGTGCCACTTCAATACCCCATGTATTGATTTAGGACTTCTCATACACCTATATAAAGGGGATTTCGTCCATAATATCGTGTGCCAATAAGGAGAGAGATAGGATATCAAGAGAGAAAACAAAATAAGGGTCTAGGAGGGGGCCGGGGGCCTAGGAGAGCGATAGGGGGCGATCATACAACCCGATCATGACCGTGTTTTTGTATTCCATGGGGAGAGATAATAATATGTAGGAGAGGGTTGTTATTGGAGAGTAGCCATACTAGATCTGTGTGAGTGTATGAGTAAATTATAACAATCAACATATTATTATTGTGATATCCTGACTTGGTGCCTCTGGATGTAGCCACATGGGTGGTGAACCGGGTGAACAAATCATAGTGTTTATGTTCTTTCATATTACTTTATTCATGTGTTTATTATTTTCTCCATATGTTGATGACTGCTAGTATGGGCTAGTAGATGCAGAGACCCCCCCCCCTAATTCCCCAACAACTGGTATCAGAGCTTTGGTTTGAGATTCGGGAGATCCAATGTGAAGAAAAGAAACATCAGATTTTCCCTGCAGTGCACGTGCAGAATTCATGCATTGCACGTGCAGTCTTTCGCGAGCAAAAGGACCCGGACATTGTTCCTTCGAACCGTCATTCCAACCATAGTATACACCACCATGATTGGACTTAACTTTCTTAATAGTCTTTCAAAGTTGATTTCCAACTTTGACCTTATAAGACTTGAAAATGTCCAAAATTTGAGACTTTTCATGATGTAAATAAATGTATCTATATTAAGAGTGGTCGTCGATGAACGTAATAAATTTATTGTTGACCTTTCCATGAAGGAGTAATGAATGGTCCACAAATATCTGAATGTATTAGTTCTAAGACGCTTGATGCTCTCGAGGATACTTTTCTTTTAAAGTTTTTAAATTTCCTTTAAGGCATTTAATACAAAAGTCTCTTCCGGAATATCAAGTATGGTCAAGATTCCTTTCGACACAACCTTATCAATTCTCCTCTCGGAGATATGACCAAAACGCCTATGCCATAATGAATAAAATTTCACTTGATAACTTTCGCTTTTACTTTTGGTTTCATTATTATGGGACTCATTTATTGTTTGAATAATGTCAAGTAAATAAAGATTACTTGACAAAGTACTAGTACCAACAACCTTGGAATTTAAAAATTAAGATCACATCTATTATTAATGAACAAGAGTGACCTTCCTTGTCCAATATTGTGATAAATATCATAATTCCATTTAAATGATGGTACAATAAATGTATTATTTAATACAAAATAATACCTATTACTTAACAATAATTTAAAGGATCCTTATGCCTATAACTTCAACCGGAATCCTAGTTTCCATATAGATGAATTTCTTCATCTTTACTAGGACTTCGGTAATTTAGGCAATCCTACTTTAACATCCTTATGTGATTGGTTGCACCAAAATCTAATCACCATGTATATGTAGGAATTGAAACCAAATCATCCACAATACAATACAAACAAGACCAAATGATATACCTTTCACGCCAAGCGTGATACTTAGGGTAATCGAACTTCATGTTAGTGATGTCCTTGCAAAAGAAAAATTTCTTTATTATCATTAGATGATCCCTTAGACTTGTCATTACTTGCAACCACAGTTTCTTTCCCTCTTCTCTTGTCCCACAAGAAAATGTAGATGCTAAATGAGCACATTTAATTCTAAATCGCTTTTAACCTATCTTCCTCTTGTATCATAAGTGAAAGTAATTCATTAATATTTCACATACTTTTTGACAATTATAGGTCACCTCAAAGTGACCAAACTGAGGAGGAAGAAAGATCAAAACTAAATGCATAAGAATATCTTTCGATATCCCAGACTTAAGTACTTTTAGATTTGTCGGTAGGTGAACTATTTCTAAATGTACTCCCTTAAATTCCCGGTACCCTTATGGAAACAAGCTTTCTCAAGGGTATCAAGGAATGTTTCAGCATCAACATCCTCAGAGACACTGTCCAAAAGGTCTCTGGGACAACATTCTTTATTATCATTAGGCTCACGCGGTTGGATTGTTTCTACTTCTCAGCACTTAAGAAATAAGAAGAGAAACGGATCCCTTAATGCGAGTTCTAGGTCCATATAGCCCAAGATCATAATTATTTGTTTTCCAAGTTTTAAAATTAGTCCCATTAAGCATTGGTACGGTACTCATAGCACTAATTACGGATGAAGCAATAAGTAAATCTGTTGCAATTTTGAGAACAAAAATGAATAAAAAACATAAATAAGAAACTACACAATGAATAAATGATTAAATATATCAACGAAATCCATCAACAAGACAATCAACATGACATCAAAACTAATCTTTGGATTGTGAGTTGACTCATAAATGATTGCCTTAGATAACAAGCAATTTGAACAATGTTTTAATCAAATGCTTAATCTTCTTTTGGGCCGACATAAGCATCTAACAAAACCGGCTTAATGTTCGTTTCATTTGTTACCACATGAATGCCCAATTTAGTCAAATGTCAAGATCTTTTTTGGAAAATTCATGTCATTCACATATTAACTTAAACATTCAACACTTTAATAATTTTGGATTTAAATAACGTTAATCACTTAGGCGATAATATTATTTAAACAATGAATAAAATTATTTAAGCATATAGTTAATCAAGGCTTTAAGGTTTGAAAAATGAATGTTTTGATCAAAAGGGAAAAAAAAAATTATGCAGAAATTTTAAAATCCAAAGTCGATGAACAGTGTTTGCTCGACCGAGCATAGAGAAGTGCACGGCCGAGCACCACCAACAGAATGATTTGTGCTTTTTGACATGTTGTGCACTGCCGGGAAAAACAAAGGACCCGACCGTGTAGTCCAATAGGTCCGACCGGGCTAAACAACAAACCCGCCCGAACCAACACACCGGTTCAAGTGCACGGCCTAGCAGATCCCAAGACTCGGCCGTGCAAGGTGATATTCTGCACTTGTTTTTTTTTCTCGTCACATTTTTCACGACCGTGCCAAACAAGCAACACGACCATGCACGTCTTGATGTCGATTCAATTTACTGATGGTGCACGGCCGAGCAAATCCCAAGACTAGGCCGTGCAGTTCATTTTCTGCACTTTCTGAATTTTTGTTCAATTTTTCCCAAAAGCAATGAACAACAAGTAGATCCACAAGGTATGTTCTTTACAACATAAAACCATGTTATTTAGGGATAATCTTGTTTAAAAATTAATGGAATCAAGTGAGTAGATCCACATGGTATGCACTAGACATAAAACCATGTTATGAAGGGATAGTCAAACTTGAACCATTGTGTTCATCAACAAAACTTTTCAAACCATTTTCTTAAATTCAGATGATGATTATTAGAACTTTATGAATGAATTAGTGCTTCTAAACAACATCAAAACTTGATGATTCAACAGGAAAAATGAATCAAAATTAAAGCGTTTTAAGGCTTTCCAAAAGAACTCAAACTCAAACCAAAATAAGAGCGCGCTCTGATACCAATTGTTGGAACAATCTTAACCCTGAATGCCATACTCTATTATGGAAAGAGATTGAGGAAGAAGATGAAGGCGGAAGCGAGAACTACCTGTTGAATCCATAGTTTATGTTGTAGGGAGAAATGAAGAACAAGAAGAAGATGTATGGGGAATGGATCTTCTAAATGATGAGTGTCTCTTAATCTCTCAAAGTCTTCCAATCAATATGAAGTAAATTTAGATGAGAGAAAGTAAGAATGAAGTATGTTTTAGGCTTGATGGAAAGGCCTTTAAATAGTAAACATGGTGACACTTCATTTAGGGACCACACCTATTCATTCTTTAAGCAATGTTAATTTACCATTTTGCCCATCATAAATAGATAAATTACATTTCAGGAATTCTACACATTATCATTATTGACTACACTTTATATTAACATTATAGGTATGGTTTCATGTATGGAAAAGCTAAATGATTTGTAATGCAAGCCATGTTCTAACAACAAAATCAAGATGTACATATGAAACATACCAACGGGTTGATCCATATATATATCTTTGTCTAGCTCCCTATAAAGAAAAGCATTTTTTACATCGAGCTGCCATAATTTCCACCCTTGTGATGCTGCCAACGAAATTACAACCCGTACAGAAGTCATCTTTTCCACGGGGTTGAATTTCTCTTCATAATCTTTTCCATATTTTTGAGAAAAAGCACGCACAACCAACCTTGCCTTATACCTGTCTATACATCCATCCACCCTTCTCTTTATTTTGTGCACCCACTTACAGGAGATAGGTTGTACATCCTTAGGTCTTGGAACAAGATCCCAAGTTTCATTCTTTCTAAGAGCCTTAATTTCTTCATCCATTGCTTGCTCCCACTCTTGAACTCCAATGGACTCTTCATAATTTGAGGGTTCTTCTTCATCATGTGGTCCCACAAAGAAGCAAGAATAAGTACTTGTAAAATTTTCATCTCTGTATCGAGCTGGTTTCACAATCGTCCTTCTCGGCCTTTGAGTCAACACATTTTCTTGAATATTCTCCTCAAATTCTGCCCTGTTTTGCTCATCTTCTGAAGATGTATCCCCCCTTTCACCTTGCTCTTCGGTTTGTAGGACCGAAGGACTCAGAGAAAGATCATTAGAAAGTATGGGCAAACTTACTTCTTCCGAGTTACCAACTGACCCTTTCTCACCATAAAAGGAAGAAACCTCATCAAATATAACATCTCTTGAAACAACCCATTTATGAGAGATTGGATCCATACATTTCCATCCCTTCTTTCTTTCGTCATATCCAATGAATATACACTTCTTAGCTTTTGCATCCAACTTAGTCCTCCTTGAATCTGGCACATCAACATAGCAAATAGAGCCAAAAACTCTTAAGTGCTTCACTGTTGGTTTCTCTGAAAATATCAGCTCATATGGAGATTTCATGTTATTTGGACTCAATGGCATCCGATTAATCACATAAGTTGCACATGCCATACCTTCTGCCCATAAGTCTCTAGGTAAACTCTTAGCATGTAACCAACTCTTACAAGTTTCCTCCAAGTGCCTGATCTTCCTTTCCACCACTCCGTTCTGTTGTGGTGTGTATGCACACGAAAGCTGCCTTCTAATTCCAAGTTCTTGACAAAACTTAAGGAACTCATCAGAAGTGAACTCTCCTCCATTATCAGTCTGAAACTTCTTTATTTCCCTTCCAAGAGCAGCCTCCATCATCTCGCGAAATTCTTTAAACCTCAAAAAAACCTCTGACTTTTGGTTCAAATAATACACCCAAGTGTATCTCGAGAAGTCATCAATATTAGCATAAACTTCCAGAATAAGAGGGCGTCGTAGTAGGGCCAAAGACATCACCATGAATGCATTCCAATGGAACACTACTTATAGTAGAATAATTTCCAAATGGAAGCTGATACGGGGCAAACGCAGCGGAAAAGAATAGTAAAGAAAATTGATAGAAAAGGATAGGATGCTCACCACTTCAAGGAATCCACCTTGAAGATACAGGGCATAAAACAACTCACCACCTTTGGAATCCACCAAAAGGATACAGAGTTGGGTGTTGTTCGATACTCAATGGAATCCACCAAAGAGATGACAACAAGAAAGAAGGCATAAAGCACAATCTTATATTTTATAAACTCAATAATCAACTTCCTCTTACAATAACTATGATAGGGTATTTATAATTTATTTGGAACAACCCTCCAAACATAGGAATACTAAAAATACACTAAGGATAAGCCTAACAATTAATTACACTTAAATAAGATGTGTTATTTATCCCAAGATTCATGAAAGTCTAGAAGATAGTCAAAATTCGGATGTAGCTGACTTTTGGACAGTCACTCAGTCAAACTGTCATAACTTTCTGTAGAAAATTCCAAATAGTGATCCGAAAGAAGTTCTGAAATCTACACTCAAAGACCTTTCCAATGGTATATTATTTGTAACGTTTGGCCCAGTAGCTTGATAGATACAACCTCTTGAAGTTGACTGAAATTATTAAGATTATCAAGTGCCAACCATTTGGCTCCCGCATCATACTCCCCTTCTTGAAGAAAATTCGTCCACGAATTTTGAGTAAGGTATTAAAGATACTTGTAGACAATTTGTTATTAAGAACTTTTCGAACTTTAACTTTGATTGCCCTCCTAACGATATCCATCCAGTCGGTCCAACAAGTTGCAAGAAAGTTATCAATGATGATTTTTTCGAGAAACAAGGAGAATGGCATGCTTGAATGATCGATATCGAAAGGATCGTTGTAGCAAAAGTCAAGTTTAAGATTTTGAAAACTATCCCTTGAATGACTCCATGAAAGTATATTAAAAACATTTGAGTTTTTCTCAAGTAAAGAAGATGAAGAAGATCCACAAATTTGACAATCATCCATACATTTGTCAAAACATGGTATGGAACACTTTTTGAATTCATGGAAAGAAAATTCTTTTTGATCTTGAGGATATTCATCAAAAATTGGAGGTAGGGACCAATCAAGAAATTGTTCTTGAGTGATAGTACTAGTAAAAGGCCAAGAAATGTCCATGACGAATTGAGATTTTTTTTTTTTGATAAGAAAATAAGAGATGAAAAAGAAGAATCGGATAAAATGATTTTTAAACTGAGACAAAAATACCCACGGACTAAACAACGCTAAGAAGGTTGTTTATAACCGAGCTCTAGATACCACTTGATACGGGTTAACAAACTCGATATTCAAAGGAATCCACCAATGAATATGAGTCAAATCACCACCCAAAGGAACCCAAACCTAAGGGATAAGATAAAACAAGAAGAAATCCATCTTCTTAAACAAGTCACAAAGACTCAATAATTTTCTATAACTTAACTCTCTCTCTTACAAATACATGTAGTAGGCTATTTATAGTACTCTTGGAACATCCCTCCAAGTTAGGAAAACATTAAATACTAAGTAGATAAACTATGAATTAATTACTTGATGATAAGGTTGACTAGAAATATGAAAGATCAAAAGACTTGTCAAAATTCGGATGAATCTGTCCACCTGCACAACACTTAGTAAAATGACCATAACTTGATGTAGAAAACTCGGAATGATGATCCGTTTCTTGCGTATGAAACTAGACTCAATTATCTATCCAATGGTATATAATACTCCTGCTGGAAATATATATTCAATTACCAGAATGCCCTTTAAGTGGACCCAAAATTCTGGTGTTTATTATTTTAGACTACAATATCAAACCGATCTTTCCAATAGTTTCTTGAACCGAAAACCCACTCCATCAACAATGAATCTCAAGGATATAAGGAGGGTTATTTCCCGCATCATTCTCCCTTGGTTGGAGAAAATTCGTCCTCGAATTTTGAAGTGACGAATAATTTTCCCAACACACCTTTTATGTTGCATAATTCTTTGATGAGTGTGCCGTAAAAAGAAAAATGAACCTTGCTTTGATCTTGTTCCATCATAAAGAAAACAATCTGATAATATAAACATATTTACCTCCATGTTATTGCCTCCAATAACACCGATGGGCTCTCCAAGTTCTTCGTCGTAGATTGGATCTTCATCATAGATTGGAGGTTTGTTCCAATCCACAACTTTTTCTTCACTTGTTGAATATGAAAATGGCCATGCAAGATTTTCAAAAAACTCTTCGTCATAAAATTTTTGGAAAGTAAGGTTCAATTGATAGTTAAATCGATGAGAAGCCTCTTCAATCGACACCTTGTCAAATGTGTGATTGGAAAGGGAAATCTTCTCACGATCTATTGAAATCAACATCTTTGAATCATGACGCGCTTCATCATGTTCCAAAGATTCGTAGCGTGCAAGACGACGCTTAAGTTGCTGCACTTGTCTCCTTAGATCTTTCACCATAACATCCCGGTCTTGGTAATGTTGCGGAAGCATACCAACCTCAGCTCTGGTACCAGAAGCCTATGAGATTTTCCATACTGGCAACCCTCACAAACTTCACCATTTCCAAAAGATTTCAAATCTGGCAGACCATTTACTAACTTTTTACTTATCATAACTTTAAGTTTTTGCATATTCACGTGCCCAAGCCTAGCATGCCACAAGGCTGAATTATCATTGCTACTTATTTTCTCAACATATGAAGTAGAAGCAGACAAAACAAATAAATCTTTAACTCTCTTACCAGATTGAACTATGTCTGCTTTCATACCTTCAATATTTCGTAGGAACTTGACATCTCTTGGCCCGAACATTACGTGAAAACCATCATCAAACGCATTCGCAACAGAGAAAAGGTTTTTCTTTAGTCCAGGGATGTGAAAAACACTCCTTAAAGTAACAGGATCATCCTTATAACCATTTATAATAATACTCCCCTCTTTCTCAACACGATGCACCGTATTGTCAGTTGTCATGATAGCATCATTCCCTTCATATTTATTAAAACTAGAAAACTTTGACACATCTCCAGTTAAGTGATGACCACAACCAGAGTCAACAATCCAATCATCTTCAAAATTTATACTGACATTAGCACCAATTTGCGAAACTTCTGCCATGAAACACTTACCCCAATCATCTTCATGATCCTCACCATTCCTCCTTTCGGCTGAGTTACCTGCCCTCAATTTAACTTGACAATTCCTCCTGACATGGCCAGGCAAGCCACATCGATAACAATTGAACTCCTTCTTTTTGGCACTTTGAGATTCTTCATCTTTTTCTTTCCTGTAAGACTTCTCATTTTCCTCCTTGAAAAACTTCTTTTTATTAGAAAAAAGTGCTTCTCCTTCATCTTTGGACAGTGAAACTCCGGCCATTTGGCGTGCCAAAGATTCTTGAGAGCACAAAAGATTCTCAAACTCTTCGAGGGATGGTTGTTTGTCCCATCCTTGAATAGAAGTCACAAAAGGATTGTACTCATTTCTTAGACCACGAATGATATGTCTCCTAACCCGTGCTTTAGAGATAGGCTCATCAAGATCCAAGACAGTTATGTCTGAACAAATATTCTTGATTTTCAGAAAAAACTGAGATATTGAGAGATCACCTTGTGTTGCATTTGCTAGCTCATTCTCTAGCATTTGTAGACGTGCAACATCCTTCTTATTGAATAGTCTATCAAAAGTCTCCCAAATTTGACTTGCAGACTTGCACTTAATAATATATTCAAAGAGACCATGAGAAATCGATCTCTTTAGCACAAACTCAGCTTTGGCGTTCACTACCCTCCACTTCTTAACCGCCTAAACATTGTCTTCATTTTCCTCTGGTGGTTGAGTCTCGCCACCTCCTACAACGTCCCACAATTGCTCTCCAACCAGATATGACTCCAAACAAGACTTCCATATCTTGTAGTTGGACTGAGTGAGATACTCCATGCCACGACCATTGAAACGCGAATTAGAATCCATTCTTGGAGACCTGCTGTTCTTTTTTTTTTTTCACCAAGGGAACTTTGAAGCAATCAACACAACAAAACTATGTCCCTTGCAGCTCTGATACCATATAAAAAAACGTAATGCAATATTAAATCATACTAGCCCCAGATCGACAACTAGTTGTGAAAAAAAAAAGAACAAGCCAAAATCAAAGAACAACTCCAAAGAACGAGAAAACTCAGCAACTCATTTATTACTCTCAAAATAGAACTTTTACAACTCACTTACTACTCAGAGACAACCAATTGTTTCCTTGTTGTTATTTGAGAAATGACATGGGGGTTATTTATACTTGAGCAAGAGTACCCAGATACATGAAGAAGAAAAAACATTAGAAGGCAGAAAGGCACATGAACCTTAGAGATAAGGATCATAGATACATTTACCACATGCAATTCTAGAATTCTCATTCAAAAAAATCTTCTTTATTTTCAACACACATCTGATGCGCGTGCTGATTTTTCAAGTAAGTTCTAATTATCACCTTCACTTTTTCTTTTTCTTATTGCTATTGTCCAGTTAAACTTGTTAGATTTGTTAGTTTATTCTGTTGTTTCGTTAAGTAACTAACATAACTATGTTTTAATTTGTTCAGCTCACGACGAAAATAGGAATCCTGTTTGTGAAAGTATCTCTCTCCCTCTCTTTCTCTCTCTCTCTTTCTCTCTCTCTCAATCTCCCCTCCCCTCCTCAACCTGTAATGTCCATTATAATTTCCTTAGTTATGATAACATGCAAATGAAACACATTTCATTTAGGACTTGGCACATACTCCTTCCGCACCAAAATGATCTTCACATTTTTTTCGCCGTTACTATGAAAGAACTTTGAGCAAAAATTTTAGGTTGATTGAATTATCCTAATAAAAATCTAAAACATGTTATTAATAGTTTTGCTGATGGTCTACCAATTATAGGTTTTAGATTTGAATAATACTAGGGGCACAAGAAAGTCACAAATTTTGCTCACAAAATCCTAGGTGTCATGATTTTATTGGTGTTTTTAAGTAGAGTGTGGCGGGTCCATTATTGATGCAACCAATAAAATATCATCACCTCATTTTGTGAGCAAGATTTTGTGAGCTTATTTTGTTGTAACTGATGCACTTAAACAAGTTTAATTGTTAGTTCACAAGAGGTCTACCATCTTTGAAAGGTAGGTCGACTATCTTGTGGTGTAGTGTGTGAATGTTGATTTTTGCAATGGAATAATAATAAGTAAAATAGGAGAAATATAAAGAGAATAAGTAAGTGTGATGTGTGTGTTAAGGGTGTATGAGAGAGAAGAACAAACACACCAATATAACGTGGTTCAGAGTAAAGAAACTCTCCTACATCCACGCCTCACTGTCCTCAACACTGAAGAGCAATTGACTATTTGTCAAGTAATTACAATAAATTGCAAGGAAAATTCCCTCAGAATTTTCCAATTTAATTAGCCCCACTAACTAAGTTGTGCTTGTGGCGAAGCACTGAAAAGAAAAAGAAAAAGTTTTCACAAATGTGAAGTTTGGTGATCTCTAAGTGGCTCTTGTTAGCTATGTGAGATCTCTATTTTCTCTATCAGCACAGATTTATATGATTAAGTGTGCTTTTACAATATTTGCTTAAAAGCTTATATGAATATTTTGAAAGACAGAAAAAAATATGTTCAAGGTGTATCTTTTCAGTTACTGGAATGCTCCTTTTATAGATCTTCAGAAAGTATCCGTTATCTCCAACGGTCTTGAGCATCTTGGGTTTTGATATTTGTCAGTCTACTATCTTTCACTGGTATAGTGCTTGTGAACAGTCTTTTGTCAGAATTTGACTTTGACTTTAGAGCTGAGTTGCCATGCCACGTTTTTTAGACTGAGGTCTGCTATCTTGATGAAGTCTATTATCTCGACATAGTGAGACTGAAGAAGATTGTGGACCTTTCTTTGAACTGATTTCTTCAGCAATCTTGACTTTCCTTTGAGCATAATATTTGTTTTGTCTAATGTTTTATGCTTTTAAGGAATCTTCTTTATTTAGCTTAATTATTTATCAAAACTCTTGTTTAGAAACTCGGGTTCTAACAATTTCCCCCTTTTGGGGAGTAATTAAGACTGTAGAGAAACTTGGGTTCTAATTAAGACGATGTCAAAATCAAACAAAGTTAGTTCAGAATAAGAGATGCAGCAAAAGTTTTACATCCCAAATAAACAAACTAAACAAATTGTTTTAAAACAAGAAAAGAGAAACTTAATCAAACATTGCTTCAATTTTGTCTTCACTTTGATACTCAGGTTTAGGTTGTGTTTACCCAAGCTCTACTGCAGTTAGATGTCTTTCTCTTTCAAGATTAAGCAGATAGATTTGTTTCTTGTTGAACCTGAAGTAGTATTGCTTGTTGTTCCAGGTTAGGCTCATTCTGTCATCATACTCAATGCCAAAGCTGATGAGTTGACTCTTCTTTAACAGATTTTCTTTCTTTCCTAAATCCCTTGAAACAGATGGGGCTTTTGAGGCTGGTCCAAGTAGTAGTAGTCTGTTGGCAGAGTGACTTCTTGGAGGTGCTTGACTTTGAGTGAAGATCTCTCAAGGTTGAGTGAAGTCTCTGAATGATTTAAAATGAGAGATGACTTCATCTTGGTCAGCTGTCTTGCCTGCACAAATTATCTTACCATTACAAGTGCTGAACAAATTTTGGCTCACCATTTTACAAATGATTGACTTTGGTGACCCAAAAAATGGCTCACCAATGTCGGTGCTCTAGTATCCCCTTCCGTCGCAGCAAAGAGTTCACTAATCTATTTCAGACATTTTATTCTTTATCCTACACTTGAATTAATGTATATGGCACGGACTCTGTATATTTTTTATTTATTAACTGAAGGAGTTGATGATCGAGTTGCTGATTGAAAGAGTTGACGATCGAGTTGATGATCGAGTTGATGATCCGGTCCATGGACTACTTGGTGGGCAAGTTATATTATTTATGGATAGTATTTTCATTCCATGTTTATCTCTTTTCTATAGTTAGCCAATTAGGGTTACTAGTTGTATTTTGTATATATACTCCCTCTTGTAGCCGCAGCATATACACAAGGGAATAAGAAAATTATGTTTTCTTTGTATTCTCTTTCTTCATCTTTTATCAATTCTATCATGGTATCAAGAGCTCGGTTGATCTAAACCGAGTAGCTTCCGCATATATTTTTTTCTTTTCTTCTTTTTCGTTTACTTCTCCCACTATCAGCTTCACCATGGCCGGAGACGATGAACCCAAAGCTGAGAGCAGTAGGGCTGCGGCTGGAGGCAAGGTAGATGTGATGTCTCTGTATTTTATTTCAGCATCGGATAGTCCAAACACCGTCTTCGTGATCGATACTCTTCGAGATGGGAAATATGCATATTGGGTTGATGAGATGAGTAATGCCCTGTTTGCAAAGAATAAAATTGGATTCGTAGATGGAACGATTCCAATCCCAGATGAAGGTTCAACGGAGTTGGCGTTATGGAAGCGATGCAACGCAATGGTCAAAGGGTGGTTGAACAGTGATATGGAGAAGGACATCCGCAACAGTGTTAAACATGCAGGGACGGCACAAGAAATATGGGAGGATTTGCAAGAACGTTTTGGGAGTGAGAGTGCACCTAGGTCTTATGAACTAAAGCGCGCCATAACCCTAACAAGACAAGAAAATCTCTCAGTGTCAGCATATTACACCAAGTTGAAGGGTCTTTGGGATGCAATCCAGTCTATCGCCCCATTACCTAAGTACAAGTGTGCTGGGTGCACGTGTGATACGCCCAAGAAGCTTGTTAAGATGAGGGAAAAGGAGCATCTTTATGAATTCCTAATGGGTTTGGATGCTAGTTTTGGGACAATTAAAACTCAAATTCTGAGCATGAAACCGACAATCAGCCTGGGTGCAGCCTACCATCTCGTTTCTGAGGATGAGAAGCAGAAAAAGATCAGTATGGCAGGAAAGGTGGACGTTGAGGCAGCTGCGTTTCAGGCACGAAGCAGTCAGCGAGTTGTGGCGACAGTTGTTCAGCCAGTTGCTCCATCAGGTGTACAGTCCACTGGGCAGACAGAAAAGCCAAGATGCACACACTGTGGAAGGCTGGGACACTCAGTAGAAAGCTGCTACAAAATCATAGGATATCCAGAAAGGAAAAGAGCAAGCAGAAGTGGGTCGCTGGGACGACGGCTCATCTTGCAACAGGAGAAGGCAGTCTGATTCCTGGGTTTACCGGTGAGCAGTACAAGCAATTGGTACAATTCTTTTCAGGCAAAACACAAGGCGAACAAAAGACTACTTCCACAGCAAACATAGCGGGTAAGCAGAATAATGTAAACACTTGGATCATTGATTCAGGAGCGAGTGATCACATAACTTGCAACGAGTCAATGTTGGAGGATCAAGTCAAGACTTGAACAGAGGCACCAGTTAAAATTCCCAATGGCGATGTCATACCAGTGAAAGGGATTGGCAGTGCAAAGCTTCCAAATGGCTCACATATTCGCCATGTTTTAAATATTCATGCTTTCCAATGCAATCTTTTATCCGTTAGCTGATTGACAAAAGATTTGAATTGTGCTCTCACATTTTTTTTCTGGATTTCTGTGTGATACAGGACTTAGCTTCGAGGACTCTGATTGGAATGGGTAGGTGCAGCGATGGTCTATATCATCTGGAACCGGGCATGAAGAGGCAGATGGCAATGATGGCAACAGTTGATGGACGGGTGTGGCACAAAAGATTGGGACATGCTTCCGTTTTTAATCCTCAGTTTTTTGATAACTCTAGTAAGGGAAAAGAGCATTGTGACTCCTGTTTTCGAGCCAAAATGACATGACTTCCTTTTTCTTCTAGTAGCATTCAGACTCGTTTTTGTTTTGATTTAATACATTGCGATATTTGGGGTGGTTATAAAACTCCTTCTTTCACGAGTGCAAATTATTTTTTGACCATTGTTGATGATTTTAGTCGGGGTGTATGGGTTTTTTTGATGAAGCATAAATATGAGGTCCACCGTTATCTTACTATGTTTTGTAATATGGTCAACACTCAATTTGATAGAAAGGTCAAGCGCATTAGAAGTGATAATGGTAGCGAATTTCAATCACTTTTGATGTTAGAATACTATGTTAACAACGGGATTGTGCTTGAGACGTCTTGTACCGATACTCCCCAACAAAATGGAGTTGTCGAACGCAAGCATCGTCACATCTTAGACATGGCAAGGGCTCTACATTTTGAGGCTGGTTTACCGAAAAGGTTTTGGGGGGAATGTGTTTTGACTGCAGCTTACATTATTAATAGCTTTCCCTCTAAAATTTTGAAAAATAAAACTCCCTATGAAATCTTACTTCAAAAGAAACCTTCTTTCGACCATTTTCGTATTTTCGGTTGTTTGGCCTATGCCAAGAATAACAAGAAAGGGGGAGACAAGTTTGATGTCAGGGGGAGACCTTGTGTTTTTGTTGGGTATCCTTATTCACAAAAGGGCTATAGAGTTTTTGATTTGGAGTCTAAGGTGATTTATACGTCCCGTGATGTTAAGTTTGTGGAAGATGTGTTTCCTTTCAAAAGAATTAATTCAGAAGTCAGTCTGCCTTCTTTGAGGAATAACGAAGACATAGATTGGGATGAGGAAATTGCGGAGTTGGAACAGCTGGAACCACTTGAGCAGTCAGTTGATTAGGAAGTTGACAAGGCAGTTGACAGGGATCAGGTACGCACACAACTGGACTATGCAGTACCAGACCATGAATAGCCAGATGTTCAGACAGTTACCGAACCAGTTGAGCCCCCATCTTCCAAACATGTCATCGAACAACTGGCACCAGAACCAAGTAGACGCAGTGATCGGCAAAGACATCAGCCTAAACATCTTCAGGAGTTTGTTGTTAACTTGCCCGGTTCCATAGACCATCCGCCTCCCAGTTCCAACTCAGTAACCTCGAAGGTATATCCTCTATCTAACTACGTTTCTTATGAACATTTTTCTCCTACTCATAAGGCTTTTCTTGCGGCCATCACTTCACGTGATGAGCCTAAATATTACCACCAGGCTGTGAAAAGTCAGGAATGGCGTGAAGCAATGAAAAAAGGAGATATAAGCCTTGGAATCCAATGGTACATGGACACTCGAGACATTCCCTATAGGGAAAAAGGCTATTGATTCCAAATGGGTTTATAAGATAAAATATAAACCCGATGGACAAATAGAAAGACACAAGGCACGTTTGGTAGCAAAAGGAATCACACAGGTGGAAGGGATAGATTATCATGATACCTTCGCTCCTGTTGCAAAATTGGTTACTATGCGTAGTCTTCTTGCTGTAGCAACCAAACGGGATTGGGCAATCCATCATTTGGACGTGAATAATGCCTTTCTTCATGGAGATTTGGAAGAAGACGTATATATGAGGATACCGCAGGGTTTTACAAAAGAAGGAGAGACTAAAGTTTGCAAGCTTTGGAAGTCGATATATGGTCTTAAACAGGCATCACGGAATTGGTACCAAAAATTCACTACGGCTCTTCTTGATATTGGGTTCAAACAGTCGCGGGCGGACCATTCTCTTTTCGTCTATAAAAGAGGTGATATATACGTTGCTGCTCTCATCTATGTTGACGATGTTCTCTTAGTTGGGAATGATATTCCCAAGATTAAGGATGTGAAAAAGTACTTAGATGACAAATTTAGTATCAAAGACCTCGGCCATTTAAAATACTTCTTGGGAATAGAAGTGGCAAGATCACTGGAGGGTATTATGCTTAGTCAACGGAAGTACACTTTGGATATTCTTGAAGAGAGTGGTTACCAAGGAGGATGAGTAAGTGGTTTTCCTATGGAGAAAAATCTGCGTCTTGGCACTGATGATGACAGCCCACCTGTTGATGTCTCACAATATCGCAGGTTAGTTGGTCGAATGCTTTATTTGACAGTCACTAGACCTGACATTCAGTTCGTAGTAAATCGGTTGAGTCAGTTTGTTTCCTCACCCAGACGCATACATATGGATGCTGCTATTCGTGTGGTACGTTTTCTTAAAGTATCAGCTGGCCAAGGATTGTTTCTTCCTGCACACGGCAAGTTACAACTTGAAGCTTATTGTGACGCTGATTGGGGCGCATGTCCTATGACTCGAAGGTCTTGCACAGGATATTTCATCATATTGGGGGGAGCTCCAATTTCCTGGCGAACAAAGAAACAGTCTGTTGTGTCTAGATCGTTAGTAGAAGCTGAATATCGAGCTATGGCATCCACTGTTAGTGAGATTATATGGCTACGATGGATTTTGAGAGAACTTGTAGCTCCACAGTCCGAAGCCACTCGGCTTTTTTGTGATAATCAAGCGGCATGTCATATAGCAAATAATCCAGTCTTTCATGAAAGAACAAAGCATGTAGACATGGACTGCTTTTTCGTTCGGGAAAGAGTTGCTTCTGGGGATATTATGACTAAGGCGATCTCAACAGAGAATCAAGTTGCCGATTTGTTTACAAAGCCTCTTGGAGCAGCACGGTTTCACTTTTTAGTTAGCAAGTTGGGCATTCGTAATCTTCATGCTCCAACTTGAGGGGGAGTGAAGGAGTTGATGATCGAGTTGATGATTGAAAGAGTTGACGATCGAGTTGATGATCGAGTTGATGATCCGGTCCATGGACTACTTGGTGGGCAAGTTATATTATTTATGGATAGTATTTTCATTCTATGTTTATCTCTTTTCCATAGTTAGCCAATTAGGGTTACTAGTTGTATTTTGTATATATACTCCCTCTTGTAGCCGCAGCATATACACAAGGGAATAAGAAAATTATGTTTTCTTTGTATTCTCTTTCTTCTTCTTTTATCAATTCTGTCATTAACAACTTCATGTATATACTGCTAGACCTCTTAGTTATTGGACATTTCAATCACGGACTCTGTATATTTTTAATCTATAATCTATAGTGAAAGTATTGTTTTTTCTATATATATACACAGTATGAAGGAGCAGCAATAGAAGGCGGTAAAGGTCCAAGTATTTGGGATACCTTCACTCATGAACATCCTGGATATTATAGAAAGATATCGAGAAAGATAAGTCAAATGCTTATACTCCCTCCATCTCAGAGTATATGCCCACCTTTCCTTTTTAGTCCATCTTTGAGTATATGTCCGCTTCCAAAAATGACAAAAAATCTTTACTATTCTTCCCACTCATTTTCTTTCCTATTTTACTTTTATACTTACAACACCAATCAACTTACTATTCTCTGCCACTCATTCTCTTTCCTACTTTACTTTTATACTCACAACACTTACATCACTTCTACCTTTTCTTACTTTTATAGGCATTGTAGAGAAAATCACGGGTCAGGCGAATGGGGGTGTGGCTTTAAACTTTTACCATCTTTACAAGGTAGTGTACACACAATTTACTTTCGGGGTTTTTTCTGTCTAGTTTTCTCTTTGGCAAATTGCTAATGTGTATGAAATGTACTTTCAGGAGGACATAAGTAAGGTCAAATATATTGGAATGGATGCTTTCAGGATATCCATCTCATGGCCAAGAATACTACCATGTAAAATGCTTCCTTTAAGATTCAATTATGAAACTTCAATAAACAGAAATACCTAATTTCACATTGAAATTTCCATGCTAATGATTTTTTCTGGTTGTTGGATATATGTAAGTGATAACTTAATTTTATTTAGTATTTATTATGTTGCAATTTTATTATCTTTCTTAGAAGGGAAACTAAGTGGAGGAGTTAATCATGAAGGTATTAAACTCTACAATAATCTAATCGACGAGCTTATATCTAACGGTGAATTTTCGTACTCCCCCTCTTTCACTCTCTCTCATGGCTATATTTTACTACTCTCTCCGTTCTAAAATCATCTTCCCATTTTTTTTGTCGTTATTATGAATTAACTGTGGGCAATAATTTTTTATTGATTTATTTTCTTAATGAAAATCTAAAACTTGATATTTATACTATTGTTGATGGTGTATCGATTACAAGTTTCTGACTTTCATTACTATAGTTAAATCAACCTATAATTATTGCTCAAAGTTCATTCGTAGTAACGGCAAAACAAAAAGTGGGAAGAACATTTTGGAACGGAGGGATTACTAAGAAGATTATCCTCAAAGGAACTTGAGTAAATAATGAGATGTGTTTCTGCAATTCAGGCATCAAACCATTTGTCACACTTTTTCATTTGGATCTTCCACAAGCCCTCGAAACTGAATATGAGGGATTCTTGCGTGATGACATTGTGTATATGTTCTAATAATATGTCTTGTTAATTACCTTATACTCCCTCCGTCCATAATGAATGTCCATAAAATATTCAAATTTGCTATTGATCAAGAGCAGATTTGAAAACTTTTTGGTCATTCATTTTGAGACAAAAGTATATCTAATAAAGAACAAGTTTCAATTCTGATATTGATACTGTTATTATAGGAACGATTATTTAGACTACGTGGACATATGTTTCAAAGAATTTGGTGATCGGGTGAAGCATTGGATGACATTTAACGAACCGTTAGTGTTCATCCAATTTGGATATGAACAAGGAATTCATGCACCTGGTCGATGCTCTAACTATTTAGGAAAATGTGATAAGGGTAACTCCGGAAAAGAACCCTACATTGTTGTACACAACCAACTTCTTTGCCATGCTGCTGCTGCAAAACTTTACAGAGAAAACTATAAGGTTTGTTCTTAATTAAAGAAACACAATTTCTCAAATTTTGCACAAGATTGAGAATGAAAATTACAGAGAAAACTACAAGATTGCCACATAATACAATGTACTTTGTAATTTTGTTTGAAATAATGCAACGCATTTTGTAGTACGTTGCATTATTTGAAACAAAAATTGCAAAGTACGTTGCATTTTGAAATGAAAACTGCATTATTTGAAATAATTTTGAAAGTATGTTGCATCATGTGGTAAACTTATGGTATTGCATAAATTGTAAACAAAAGTTAGGTACGTTGCATTGTTTTAATATTTTTCCTATACTAGAATTACTAAAAGTAACTGTATGAAATGAATGCAGAAAACTCAGAGAGGAGAAATTGGAATGGCTCATGCAACCAATTGGTTTGAACCAAGAACTAGTTCGCATGTTGATATTGAGGCTACGTATCGACTACTCGATTTTCAGTTGGGTTGGTTAGTATCAAGAAGTTAAAATTTCGATAAAAATGCATTTCTTTTCCTTTTACAAATACATAAACTTTAATATATGTAAACTACATACATACTCTAGTATAAAAATTAATGAAACAAAAATAAATTATAAGAGGTGAATGTTGTTTGTTTAGGTTAATGCATCCAGTTACATACGGCGACTACCCACCAGTTATGCGATCGTACATAGGCAACAGATTGCCTAGATTCACTAAAGAGCAATCTGAACTGTTAAAAGGTTCAATGGACTTTGTTGGACATAACTACTATACAACTAATTATGCATCTAATAACCCTTATGGAAATACGATATACAACCGCAGCTAAACATTATAAAAAAACGTAATGCAATATTAATTCACACTAGCCCCAGATCGACAACTAGTTGTGAAAAAAAAAAGAACAAGCCAAAATCAAAGAACAACTCCAAAGAATGAGAAAACTCAACAACTCGTTTATTACTCTCAAAATAGAACTTTTACAACTTACTATTCAGAGACAACCAATTGTTTCCTTGTTGTTATTTGAGAAATGACATGGGGGTTATTTATACTTGAGCAAGAGTACCCAGATACACGAAGAAGAAAAAAACATTAGAAGGCAGAAAGGCACATTAACCTTACAGATAAGGATCATAGATACATTTACCACATGCGATTCTAGAATTCTCATTCAAAAAAATCTTCTTTATTTTCAACACTCCCCCTTAAAGAGATTTTTTGAAAACCATACCCAGACGACTGCGAAGAATCTCAAATGGACATTTGGAAGCGACTTTGTGAAGATGTCAGCAACATTTTCCACACTTCGAACTTCCTTAACACAAATGGTTCCTTCAAGTACCTTTTCACGAATGAAATGATGTTCAATCTCGATGTGCTTTGTCCTTGCATGACAAACTGGATTTGAAGAAAGCTTTATAGCACTTTGATTATCTCCAAAGATATTGGTTGCCTTCAAAACTGGAGAGAAAACATCTCCAACAAGTCTCCGAAGCCAAACACATTCTTGAGCAGCAAGTGTTGCAGCTTTATATTCCGCCTCTGTGGTAGATAGAGAAATTGAATCTTGTTTTTTGCTACACCAAGAAACACCTGTAAAGCCGCAAAAAAAATACATATCTTGATGTAGACTTTCGACCATCCAAGTCACCACCAAAATCAGCATCCGAAAAACCTTCGAGTATAAACTGAGCACCAGTTTTATAAACCAGCCCTAAATCAATCGTGGAGTTAACATACTTTAATATGTTCTTGGCAGCCTCCAAGTGCGGCTTCCTGGGTGCTTGCATGAAACGGCTTACAAGCCCGATGGAAAAAACAATATCGGGCATTGTTATAGTCAAATACAAAAGGCTACCAACAAGAGCTCGATAACGTCGAGGATCTGAGATCAAAGAACCTTCTTCTTGTCTTAATTTTAAATTAACAGCAAGTGGAGTAGACTTCTTCTTCCCATTTTTCAACCCAAAATTCTCAATAATCTTCTTTGCATAACTTTCTTGGGACAAAAAATTTCCTTTCTTGGTATTTTCCACTTCCAATCCAAGAAAATGACTTAGTTCTCCTAAGTCCTTCATGTCAAAACGAAGGGATAGTTCTTCCCTTAGCTTTGCAGCTTCGCGCTCGTCATTACCGGTGACAATCATATCGTCCACGTACAGCAACACCACCATCTGCAGCCCTCCTTGCTTCTTAACAAATAAACTTGAATCTGAGTTAGAGGCAATGTAACCACAAAAATTCAAATAATCAGAAATTTTACTGTACCACGCTCTTGGAGCTTGCTAGAGCCCGTAGAGAGCTTTCTTAAGCTTGCACACAAATGTTGGAACAATCTTAACCCTGAATGCTATACTCTATTCTGGAAAGAGATTGAGGAAGAAGATAAAGGCGGAAGCGAGAACTACCTGTTGAATCCATAGTTTATGTTGTAGGGAGAAATGAAGAACAAGAAGAAGATGTAGGGGAATGGATCTTCTAAATGATGAGTGTCTCTTAATCTCTCAAAGTCTTCCAATCAATATGAAGTAAATTTAGATGAGAGAAAGTAAGAATGAAGTATGTTTTAGGCTTGATGAAAAGGCCTTTAAATAGTAAACATGGTGACACTTTACTTAGGGACCACACCTATTCATTCTTTAAGCAATGTTAATTTTCCATTTTGCCCATCATAAATAGATAAATTATATTTTAGGAATTCTACACATTATTATTATTGACTACACTTTATATTAACATTATAGGTATGGTTTCATGTATGGAAAAGCTAAATGACTTGTAATGCAAGCCATGTTCTAACAATCTCCCACTTGGGTTGCAAAACAAGTCTTTCCTTTAAAATCATAAATATAATACAAATGATAACCCAAATGTGCGCACTTTGTTGTCATCTATAACAATCTCGTCCATTAGTCATCCAAATATAAGGACTAAAGGGGCATTCATTGTAATTGATTCGCAACTAAACCCACAGTAATCACGTGTACAAATCCAACTAAATGACTTTTCTCAAAAGTGTAGATGTGTAGCATGGAACATAATGAATATATCCATATTCTTCCAACTAGTCCAACTTAACCAAATGATATCAAAACTTTAAAATAAGAGAACAATTAATGAAAGGACAACACAAACTCCCACTATACTAAATGTTAACAAGATTGTTACACCTATGTGAAACACTGAAGATGATAATGGTTTCATAAACGGATCCGCTAATATGGAGTTTGTTTCTATACGTTGTATTTCTATTTGTTCATTTTACTTTACAACAAGAAACTTAATGTCTATATCCTTCAGACTTTGATGAACTCTTGTTGTTGTAAGACTGCCGCCTGATTGTCACAATAAATCTTAAGAAATCTTTCGACACTTGTTGACAATTGGCAGTCCCTTAATAAACTTATGCAACCATATAATTTAACAAATATCAGAATAACTAATTATCTCAAGATGATCCGATTTCAATATATAGGCATGTAGTTCTTTAGTGTTTTTGCAAATACTTTTATCACTCTTTTTGGCTGCTACCTAATGTTCTCTCCCGGATTGCTTTGGTATTGACCAAGCCTCCTAAATATAAGACTTACGCATACATAAACTTCTTTACTGCTAATGCAAATGGATATTTTCCATATACTTGGATTCAAAATTACTTTGAGGACACTGTTTGAGACTTAACTTGTCTCCTTTAATACTAGGGGTGTCAAATGGTTTACAGTTTAGCATGCTAAACCTTTGTAATACCTTTTCCATATAGGCCTTTTGTGATAATCCTAAAACACCTCGTGAGTGATCACGGTGAATTTGGATTCCTAATACATAAATGCCTCACCAAGATCTTTCATTTTAAATAAGAAATTTCTTAGTTTTCTTAAGAAGGTTCTTATCATTACTAGCAAGCAAAATATCATCCACATATAAGAACAAATTATAAATTTACTCCCACTGAACTTATGGTATATACAATCTTCACCAAGATTCGTTTCAAAACCAAAAGAAATAATAACTTGATTAAGTTTTAAATACCATTTACGAGAAGTTTGCTTAAGCCCATAAATGAATTTCTTCATATAGATAGATTCCTTAATGTCTCCATTTAAGGAAAGTTGTCTTAATATCCATTTGATGAAGCTTAAGACCAAAACTTGCTACTAGTGCCATAATGATCCTAAAAGAGTTGTTAGAAGATACCGGAAAATGTTTCTTCCTTTATAATTAATGCTTTCCTTTTGAGTTAAAACCTTTAGCGACTGTATGGGATTTATATCTTTTTAACATTACCTTGTGAATCCTTTTTGGTCTTAAAGACCCATTTATAGGTTTCACACCCTTATGTAATGAAACAAGATCCCAAACATCGTTTATCTTTTATAGCTTTTAACTTTTCATTTATGGCATCAATCTACTTATGAGAATTAGGACTATTAATGGCATCATGGAAGATGAGAGGCTCATCTCCCACTAGACTTAAGTGTCCTTTATTCTCGGCAAGATACACTTTATAATTATCCGGAGTTTCATTCCTTTTAACTCTATTGGATCTCCTTAAGAGCACCGGTTCTTCCTGATTCAGAGGTTGTTGAATTTCATCCTTATGATCAACATTTTCATGTTGTTCAATATTTATAGGGAAATCATTATTTTGAATTGTATCTTCTTCTTAAATATCAAGTACAAAACCATGGTATTCGTGGAACTTATGGGAAGAGGTAATGAAATGAATGCCTCTTCCTTTTCAAATTCAAAATATTACTCCTAATCTCCAACTAAATTCAACATCCTCAAAGAACCTAGCATTTCTCGTTTTAAAATGTTCTAGTTTTTGGGTTGTAAAATTTATAGCCCCATAGATCTCTTGGCATACCCCACAAATAACTACTAACAGTCTTATGTCCAACTTTCCCTTATTAGTCTTATAAGGCCTAGCTTTTGCTGGACAACCCATATATGAAGATGATTTAAGGACGTGTTCTTATTCATCCTAAAAATCAAAAAAGGGTTTTGATAGTAGCTTTAGAGGGAGCTCTATTGAGAATATAGGTTGCGGTTTTTAGTGTATCGCCCATAATGAGTGAGGTAAAAAAAGTACAAAGAACATACTTATTACCATATCCTTAAGGATTCTATTATGTCTCTGTATGTCTCTGTTACACTTATTTATTCTAGGCGTACCCGGCTTAATGTAGAGAGAGACAATCCCACACTCCTAAAAAATAGCGAGCAAAAGGACCCGGACATTGTTCCTTCGAACCGTCATTCCAACCATAGTATACACCACCATGATTGGACTTAACTTTCTTAATAGTCTTTCAAAGTTGATTTCCAACTTTGACCTTATAAGACTTGAAAATGTCCAAAATTTGAGACTTTTCATGATGTAAATAAATGTATCTATATTAAGAGTGGTCGTCGATGAACGTAATAAATTTATTGTTGACCTTTCCATGAAGGAGTAATGAATGGTCCACAAATATCTGAATGTATTAGTTCTAAGACGCTTGATGCTCTCGAGGATACTTTTCTTTTAAAGTTTTTAAATTTCCTTTAAGGCATTTAATACAAAAGTCTCTTCCGGAATATCAAGTATGGTCAAGATTCCTTTCGACACAACCTTATCAATTCTCCTCTCGGAGATATGACCAAAACGCCTATGCCATAATGAATAAAATTTCACTTGATAACTTTCGCTTTTACTTTTGGTTTCATTATTATGGGACTCATTTATTGTTTGAATAATGTCAAGTAAATAAAGATTACTTGACAAAGTACTAGTACCAACAACCTTGGAATTTAAAAATTAAGATCACATCTATTATTAATGAACAAGAGTGACCTTCCTTGTCCAATATTGTGATAAATATCATAATTCCATTTAAATGATGGTACAATAAATGTATTATTTAATACAAAATAATACCTAGTACTTAACAATAATTTAAAGGATCCTTATGCCTATAACTTCAACCGGATTCCTAGTTTCCATATAGATGAATTTCTTCATCTTTACTAGGACTTCGGTAATTTAGGCAATCCTACTTTAACATCCTTATGTTATTGGTTGCACCAAAATCTAATCACCATGTATATGTAGGAATTGAAACCAAATCAGCCACAATACAATACAAACAAGACCAAATGATATACCTTTCACGCCAAGCGTGATACTTAGGGTAATCGAACTTCATGTTAGTGATGTCCTTGCAAAAGAAAATTTTCTTTATTATCATTAGATGATCCCTTAGACTTGTCATTACTTGCAACCACAGTTTCTTTCCCTCTTCTCTTGTCCCATAAGAAAAGGTAGATGCTAAATGAGCACATTTAATTCTAAATCGCTTTTAACCTATCTTCCTCTTGTATCATAAGTGAAAGTAATTCATTAATATTTCACATACTTTTTGACAATTATAGGTCACCTCAAAGTGACCAAACTGAGGAGGAAGAAAGATCAAAACTAAATGCATAAGAATATCTTTCGATATCCCAGACTTAAGTGCTTTTAGATTTGTCGGTAGGTGAACTATTTCTAAATGTACTCCCTTAAATTCCCGGTACCCTTATGGAAACAAGCTTTCTCAAGGGTATCAAGGAATGTTTCAGCATCAACATCCTCAGAGACACTGTCCAAAAGGTCTCTGGGACAACATTCTTTATTATCATTAGGCTCACGCGGTTGGATTGTTTCCACTTCTCAGCACTTAAGAAAAAAGAAGAGAAACGGATCCCTTAATGCGAGTTCTAGGTCCATATAGCCCAAGATCATAATTATTTGTTTTCCAAGTTTTAAAATTAGTCCCATTAAGCATTGGTACGGTACTCATAGCACTAATTACGGATGAAGCAATAAGTAAATCTGTTGCAATTTTGAAAACAAAAATGAATACAAAAACATAAGTAAGAAACTACACAATGAATAAATGATTAAATATATCAACGAAATCCATCAACAAGACAATCAACATGACATCAAAACTAATCTTTGGATTGTGAGTTGACTCATAAATGATTGCCTTAGATAACAAGCAATTTGAACAATGTTTTAATCAAATGCTTAATCTTCCTTTGGGCCGACATAAGCATCTAACAAAACCGGCTTAATGTTCGTTTCATTTGTTACCACATGAATGCCCAATTTAGTCAAATGTCAAGATCTTTTTTGAAAAATTCATGTCATTCACATATTAACTTAAACATTCAACACTTTAATAATTTTGGATTTAAATAACGTTAATCACTTAGGCGATAATATTATTTAAACAATGAATAAAATTATTTAAGCATATAGTTAATCAAGGCTTTAAGGTTTGAAAAATGAATGTTTTGATCAAAAGGGAAAAACAAAAATTATGCAGAAATTTTAAAATCCACAGTCGATGAACAGTGTTTGCTCGGCCGAGCATAGAGAAGTGCAAGGCCGAGCACCGCCAACAGAATGATTTGTGCTTTTCGACATGTTGTGCACTGCCGGGAAAAACAAAGGACCCGACCGTGTAGTCCAATAGGTCCGACCGGGCTAAACAACAAACCCGCCCGAACCAACACACCGGTTCAAGTGCACGGCCGAGCAGATCCCAAGACTCGGCCGTGCAAGGTGATATTCTGCACTTGTTTTTTTTTCTCATCACATTTTGCACGACTGTGCCAAACAAGCAACACGACCGTGCACGTCTTGATGTCGATTCAATTTACTGATGGTGCACGGCCGAGCAAATCCCAAGACTAGGCCGTGCAGTTCATTTTCTGCACTTTCTGAATTTTTGTTCAATTTTTCCCAAAAGCAATGAACAACAAGTAGATCCACAAGGTATGTTCTTTACAACATAAAACCATGTTATTTAGGGATAATCTTGTTTAAAAATTAATGGAATCAAGTGAGTAGATCCACATGGTATGCACTAGACATAAAACCATGTTATGAAGGGATAGTCAAACTTGAACCATTGTGTTCATCAACAAAACTTTTCAAACCATTTTCTTAAATTCAGATGATGATTATTAGAACTTTATGAATGAATTAGTGCTTCTAAACAACATCAAAACTTGATGATTCAACAGGAAAAATGAATCAAAATTAAAGCGTTTTAAGGCTTTCCATTCCCCATACATCTTCTTCTTGTTTTAGGCTTGATGGAAAGGCCTTTAAATAGTAAACATGGTGACACTTCATTTAGGGACCACACCTATTTATTCTTTAAGCAATGTTAATTTACCATTTTGCCCATCATAAATAGATAAATTACATTTCAGGAATTCTACACATTATTATTATTGACTACACTTTATATTAACATTATAGGTATGGTTTCATGTATGGAAAAGCTAAATGATTTGTAATGCAAGCCATGTTCTAACAACAAAATCAAGATGTACATATGAAACATACCCAATGGGTTGATCCATATATATATCTTTGTCTAGCTCCCTATAAAGAAAAGCATTTTTTACATCGAGCTGCCATAATTTCCACCCATGTGATGCTGCCAACGAAATTACAACCCGTACAGAAGTCATCTTTGCCACGGGGTTGAATTTCTCCTCATAATCTTTTCCATATTTTTAAGAAAAAGCACGCACAACCAACCTTGCCTTATACCTGTCTATACATCCATCCGCCCTTCTCTTTATTTTGTGCACCCACTTACAGGAGATAGGTTGTACATCCTTAGGTCTTGGAACAAGATCCCAAGTTTCATTCTTTCTAAGAGCCTTAATTTCTTCATCCATTGCTTGCTCCCACTCTTGAACTCCAATGGCCTCTTCATAATTTGAGGGTTCTTCTTCATCATGTGGTCCCACAAAGAAGCAAGAATAAGTACTTGTAAAATTTTCATCTTTGTATCGAGCTGGTTTCACAATCGTCCTTCTCGGCCTTTGAGTCAACACATTTTCTTGAATATTCTCCTCAAATTCTGCCCTGTTTTGCTCATCTTCTGAAGATGTATTCCCCCTTTCACCTTGCTCTTCGGTTTGTAGGACCGAAGGACTCAGAGAAAGATCATTAGAAAGTATGGGCAAACTTACTTCTTCCGAGTTACCAACTGACCCTTTCTCACCATAAAAGGAAGAAACCTCATCAAATATATCATCTCTTGAAACAACCCATTTATGAGAGATTGGATCCATACATTTCCATCCCTTCTTTCTTTCGTCATATCCAATGAATATACACTTCATAGCTTTTGCATCCAACTTAGTCCTCCTTGAATCTGGCACATTAACATAGCAAATAGAGCCAAAAACTCTTAAGTACTTCACTGTTGGTTTCTCTGAAAATATCAGCTCATATGGAGATTTCATGTTATTTGGACTCAATGGCATCCGATTAATCACATAAGTTGCACATGCCATACCTTCTGCCCATAAGTCTCTAGGTAAACTCTTAGCATGTAACCAACTCTTACAAGTTTCCTCCAAGTGCCTGATCTTCCTTTCCACCACTCCGTTCTGTTGTGGTGTGTGTGCACACGAAAGCTGCCTTCTAATTCCATGTTCTTGACAAAACTTAAGTAACTCATCAGAAGTGAACTCTCCTCCATTATCAGTCTGAAACTTCTTTATTTCCCTTCCAAGAGCAGCCTCCACCATCTCGCGAAATTCTTTAAACCTCAAAAAAACCTCTGACTTTTGGTTCAAATAATACACCCAAGTGTATCTCGAAAAGTCATCAACAAATATTAGCATAAACTTCCAGAATAAGAGGGCGTCATAGTAGGGCCAAAGACATCACCATGAATGCATTCCAATGGAACACTACTTCTAGTAGAATAATTTCCAAATGGAAGCCTATGAGATTTTCCATACTGGCAACCCTCACAAACTTCACCATTTCCAAAAGGTTTCAAATCTGGCAGACCATTTACTAACTTTTTACTTATCATAACTTTAAGTTTTTGCATATTCACGTGCCCAAGCCTAGCATGCCACAAGGCTGAATTATCATTGCTACTTATTTTCTCAACATATGAAGTAGAAGCAGACAAAACAAATAAATCTTTAACTCTCTTACCAGATTGAACTATGTCTGCTTTCATACCTTCAATATTTCGTAGGAACTTGACATCTCTTGGCCCGAACATTACGTGAAAACCATCATCAAACGCATTCGCAACAGAGAAAAGGTTTTTCTTTAGTCCAGGGATGTGAAAAACACTCCTTAAAGTAACAGGATCATCCTTATAACCATTTATAATAATACTCCCCTCTTTCTCAACACGATGCACCGTATTGTCAGTTGTCATGATAGCATCATTCCCTTCATATTTATTAAAACTAGAAAACTTTGACACATCTCCAGTTAAGTGATGACCACAACCAGAGTCAACAATCCAATCATCTTCAAAATTTATACTGACATTAGCACCAATTTGCGAAACTTCTGCCATGAAACACTTACCCCAATCATCTTCATGATCCTCACCATTCCTCCTTTCGGCTGAGTTACCTGCCCTCAATTTAACTTGACAATTCCTCCTGACATGGCCAGGCAAGCCACATCGAGAACAATTGAACTCCTTCTTTTTGGCACTTTGAGATTCTTCATCTTTTTCTTTCCTGTAAGACTTCTCATTTTCCTCCTTGAAAAACTTCTTTTTATTAGAAAAAAGTGCTTCTCCTTCATCTTTGGACAGTGAAACTCCGGCCATTTGGCGTGCCAAAGATTCTTGAGAGCACAAAAGATTCTCAAACTCTTCGAGGGATGGTTGTTTGTCCCACCCTTGAATAGAAGTCACAAAAGGATTGTACTCATTTCTTAGACCACGAATGATATGTCTCCTAACCCGTGCTTTAGAGATAGGCTCATCAAGATCCAAGACAGTTATGTCTGAACAAATATTCTTGATTTTCAGAAAAAACTGAGATATTGAGAGATCACCTTGTGTTGCATTTGCTACCTCATTCTCTAGCATTTGTAGACGTGCAACATCCTTCTTATTGAATAGTCTATCAAAAGTCTCCCAAATTTGACTTGCAGACTTGCACTTAATAATATATTCAAAGAGACCATGAGAAATCGATCTCTTTAGCACAAACTCAGCTTTGGCGTTCACTACCCTCCACTTCTTAACCGCCTCAACATTGTCTTCATTTTCCTCTGGTGGCTGAGTCTCGCCACCTCCTACAACGTCCCACAATTGCTCTCCAACCAGATATGACTCCAAACAAGACTTCCATATCTTGTAGTTGGACTGAGTGAGATACTCCATGCCAAGACCATTGAAACGCGAATTAGAATCCATTCTTGGAGACCTGCTGTTCTTTTTTTTTTTTTCACCAAGGGAACTTTGTAGCAATCAACACAACAAAACTATGTCCCTTGCAGCTCTGATACCATATAAAAAAACGTAATGCAATATTAAATCATACTAGCCCCAGATCGACAACTAGTTGTGAAAAAAAAAAGAACAAGCCAAAATCAAAGAACAACTCCAAAGAATGAGAAAACTCAGCAACTCATTTATTACTCTCAAAATAGAACTTTTACAACTCACTTACTACTCAGAGACAACCAATTGTTTCCTTGTTGTTATTTGAGAAATGACATGGGGGTTATTTATACTTGAGCAAGAGTACCCAGATACATGAAGAAGAAAAAACATTAGAAGGCAGAAAGGCACATGAACCTTAGAGATAAGGATCATAGATACATTTACCACATGCAATTCTAGAATTCTCATTCAAAAAAATCTTCTTTATTTTAAACACACATCTGATGCGCGTGCTGATTTTTCAAGTAAGTTCTAATTATCACCTTCACTTTTACTTTTTCTAATTGCTATTGTCCAGTTAAACTTGTTAGATTTGTTAGTTTATTCTGTTGTTTCGTTAAGTAACTAACATAACTATGTTTTAATTTGTTCAGCTCACGACGAAAATAGGAATCCTGTTTGTGAAAGTATCTCTCTCTCTCTCCCTCTCTTTCGCTCTCTCTCTTTCTCTCTCTCTCAATCTCCCCTCCCCTCCTCAATCTATAATGTCCATTATAATTTCCTTAGTTATGATAACATGCAAATGAAACACATTTCATTTAGGACTTGACACATACTCCTTCCGCACCAAAATGATCTTCACATTTTTTTCGCCGTTACTATGAAAGAACTTTGAGCAAAAATTTTAGGTTGATTGAATTATCCTAATAAAAATCTAAAACATGTTATTAATAGTTTTGCTGATGGTCTACCAATTATAGGTTTTAGATTTGAATAATACTAGGGGCACAAGAAAGTCACAAATTTTGCTCACAAAATCCTAGGTGTCATGATTTTATTGGTGTTTTTAAGTAGAGTGTGGCGGGTCCATTATTGATGCAACCAATAAAATATCATCACCTCATTTTGTGAGCAAGATTTTGTGAGCTTATTTTGTTGTAACTGATGCACTTAAACAAGTTTAATTGTTAGTGTTAGGACATAACTTTGATCAAAGTCATAGTTAGATGGTTTTGATAAAGGAATATATAAGGAACAGGGTTTATATCAAAAGATGAAAACTGTCAGTCATAACTGTCAGTCATGACTGACAGTTAAGATAATAACTGACCAAATCAATACTCATATTCATCTTGTTACTCAACAGTTATGTAACTCAAAATGGCTGAGAACAATAAGTTAATTACATGTTTACATTATATAAATCAAATACATGTCTTAACTAATGATCTAAGCCACAGTATAAACTGACAGCTAAGGCTTCAGCTTATCTGACAGCTGTGAGTCTGACAGCTATGATTCTCATTCTTACATTGATTGTACTACTTCAATAACATGAATCATATATCTGTTCTAAGCTATCAAGATCTTTAAACAGCTCCTCCACCCATATTGAAGATCATCTCTGATAGCTAAGCCTTGTTGTGATCTGACAGCTATGGCTTCTTCATCAGACAGCCATTGTTCTGTCTCATCCTTTACTATCACAATCTCAACCAAGATGGATCCTGTATCTTCATAGCTATCAAGACCACCATTGAAGACCATTGAAGACCTTCTGGAAGCCATTCCCTCAATCCAGCTCAATGAAGACCTGCAAGTGGACAAGTGGGGCAAAGACCAGTCAAAGACACATTAATGGTGCTGCAATAGTCATATTCCAACGGCTACATTAATGTGTATAGATAGAAGACTTCATCCTCTGCACAAACCACCCTTTTTGATAATTCCAAAAACACCCTTTCCCTTACCCCTTATACTCCTCCTGGAATTCAAACCTTACACATCAATCCCTACCCTTCAAACACCATTCCAAACCCAAACCTTCAGCCCCTGTTTCTACTACAACAACCTTAGTGTGATGACTCACAATTAGCAAATCTTGTACTGTACTTCAAGTTGAAAAAGCACTTAAGACTGTAATTTAAGTGTATGATTGTAAACACCTAAAACTGTACTTTAGGTGTATAAATATTTTGTAAACACTCAAGACTGTACTTTGAGTGTATTTATGTTATAAATCTTGAGACTGAACTTCAAGTTGTAAAAGCACTTAAGACTGTACTTTAAGTGTATCCCTAGTTGACTGTACTAATTAGGAAGAGGAAGTTCAAGGAACTTACCTATCAATTTGTGTAATTCTTGTTGATTAAGATTATAATAAATTGATCTCACTTGTCAAAGTTTGACAGTGGGGGTGGATGTAGGAGGAGTGAACTCTGAACCACTTTAAATCCTGTTGTGTTATTTCCTTTTCTGCATTCACACACACACACTTGCATTATTTCATTGTGTTAATTGTCCTATCATTATTTCAAACCATATATATATATATTCCGCTGCACAACTCTTTAAATATCTGACAGCTAAGCCAAACCATAGCTGTCTGATCATTTGCAATTCAAACAAGGGCCTTTCAATTTGCATCAGAGCTTGTCTTCACATTCAAAGTCTAACAACTTGTGAAAGATCCTCTTCAAACCCACCATGCCTCAACCAAGAAGAAATAATGAGAAAGACATCCCACACATTGATGACTGTGGATCTTTTGAGATCTATGCATCAAAAATCAAAACATATCTTGATGCAAACAGTATATGGAACTGGTATGTTCTAAATAATGAAATAACCTACCCAACTCAAATAGATACTAATGGAGGAGGTAGTAAGATGAAGTCCCCAGAAACATGGTCTGAAGCTGAAAAGCAATTGGTCAGTGCAAATTTAAAAGTTAAAAACATTCTTCAAAAGAGTGTCAATGACTCTCTAGCACAAGAAATTGCTAAGGAACCAAATGCCAGATCAGCATGGGCTCTCATTCAAACCAAGTTCACTAAACATACCAGTGTCAGTACTCAAAACTTGTATAACTTGCTTAGACAATTAGACAACTTCAAGTTCTATCCTGGAGAAAAAGTTAGTGCTGCTCAACCAAGATTTGAAAATCTTGTCAGATCCATTTCTGATCATGGAAAAACTTTTGAACAGCAAGATCTATGCCTCAAGATATATTCCAATCTCCCTCAAGAATATGAAAAGGTAGCATTACCTATCAGGGAAGGATCTGAATGGAGCACAATGACTGTTGAGCAATATTTTGGAAAGCTTGAGGCCTATGAACTGGAAGGAATGATTAAAATTCAACCAGTTCCAACCATTTCACAAACCTTAGCTTTAACTGCTCAAGAAACTGCTCACAAGCCTATCACTCACCAAGACATTGAGACCATTGTCATCAATGCTCTCCAAAAGATAAACATCTCATCCAAACCTGTGAGTAAACCTGTCCTTCAAGAAGACCTTCCAAGTCTCATATCCATGGCTGTCAGAAATGCCATGAAGTTTCAAAAGAAATCCTTTGACAAAAAATACAATTCTTCCACATCTAATCCTCAATAAGATAATCACAAGAAGATAGTTGATTGCTTCAACTGTGGAAAGCAAGGCCATTACTCTTCAGAATGCCCTTAACCAAGGAAACCTAGGGACAACCAGATAGCCAAGAGAATGAACTACTCAAAAGAAATCATCCATAGCTCCAGGTGCAACTGCTTCAACTGCTCCAAGAAAAAAAATGACAAAAACAAAGAACAAGTGATGATTGCTGACTCATCAAAATTCAGTGATGAAGAATTTGAGTCCAGTGATGACTCTGACAATGAAGGAGAGGAAGCCATGCTATGCTTTATAGCTGAAGATGAGGAAGAGTCAGACAATGAGGAAGAAATGGAAGCTCTTGCTGCTGCTGAAGAACTAAAAGAGGTACATGATTTTAACTCTTTGAACATTGATGGTTTTAAACAATTAGTTTGTACTCTGTTAATTCAAACCAAAAGACATAAAACTAGCTTTGCCTCATTGGTCAATGAGAACCTCTCCCAATCCTCAACCATAAATAACCTCACTAAAACCAACTCTGAGCTTGAGAAAGCCTGCCAAGGGCTTAAAGAACAATGTCACATGCTTGAAAAACTAAACATGGATCTTACAGCTGAGACATCCAGTACTCAAGAAAACTGTCTAAGACTCATAAATCTTGAAAAAGAAAATGATGCTCTTAAAAGGAAAATAGATTCATGGAACAAATCAAGCAAGGCATTATCCCTGTTCACCTTCAATCAAAGACATCCTAGTGATAAAACAGGGATTGGTGCCAACAACCCTAAACTAAAGATGTACACACCTCCCACTGGTGAAAGGGCCATTGAAAAAATGGTTCTAGAAAGCCTAAGCTCTGGCAGCTATCAAGCTCAAACCTATCCTGTACAAGCCAAAGGAAAATCAAAAGAAGTCTCAACTGATCCAAACCATCCAAAGGAAGGACCAAGTAAAGTTCAAGGAAATAAGTATATTTGGGTTCAAAAAGGAGCCAATATACAGAAAGAAATTATGATGCAAAAAGGGACTAGTCAGTCAAGATCTGTCAGACAGCTAAGGTCTGACAGACAGCCAAGGTCATCCAACCAACAAAGAACCACAAGGCAACAAAGATTCTACAACAAGCATAGATACTCCAAACAACAAAGACCTCAATGGCAATGCTCAAATGGAAAGGGCCATGCTTATCAAAATAAATCTCCTAGATCATCCTATCCAAATGCTTCCAATTTCAGCCCCAATACAATAACCCCAACCATTACTTTAATCCATCCCAAACCAATGCTCTTACCCCCTACATGATGCAAATCATGTCATACTACAATACCTTAAACCAATTCTTTAAAAAACAAATGAACAGAGCTAGGGTACCAAAGAAAAACTAATCCTTTGGACCCAAAAAGGAATAAAAAGGGTACCATAAATTTTACTTTTTGTTTTGCAGGTACCTAGGAAAGGACTCTGGTATTTAGATAGTGGTTGTAGTAGGCATATGACCTTCAATAAAGACTGGTTGCAACAATATATCCCTAAAAATGGTCCAAATGTAACCTTTGGTGACAATTCCCAAGCTAAGGTCAAAGGATCAGGAAATCTTGTTACTAAAGACATCATTTTCACAAATGTGTCTTATGTAGAAGGTCTCAAACACAATTTGATTAGTATTAGTCAAATCTGTGATAAGGGATATCATGTTGTTTGCACCAAGGATCTATGCACTGTAAAAGACAAAAGCAATAAAGTCATTCTGACTGGTTCAAGAAAAGGAAATCTCTACTGCCTAAACTTAGAGATTGTTGAATCCTCATCTGCTCACTGCCTTCTGTCATTTAGTCAATCTGATATGTCATGGTTATGGCACAAAAGATTGGCTCATCTAAACCTCAAAACCATATCCAAGCTTGCAAACTCCAACCTAGTTACAGGCCTTCCAAAGATTCCATTCAAGAAGGACAAACTTTGCAAAGCATGCCAATGTGGGAAGCAAAAGAGATCTTCTTTCAAGCCCAAGACCAGATTGGACACCTCAAGACCTATTGAACTTCTTCATATGGACCTATTTGGACCCATAAGAACTAGGTCTTTAGGAGGAAAAAGATACTCCCTAGTTGTGGTTGATGACTACACAAGATTCACTTGGATCATTCTTCTTGAATCCAAAAGTGACACTCTTAGCTGTCTGACAAAGCTGTTCAATAAAATTCAAAATCAAAAAGGAACTTCCATAATCAAAATCAGATCTGATCATGGAAAGGAATTTGAAAACACAGGAGTAGAAGAATATTGTGACAGCAAAGGAATTGAACACAATTTCTCAACCCCAAGAACACCCCAACAAAATGGAGTTGCTGAATGGAAAAACAGAACTATTTATGAGGCAGCAAGAACAATGCTGTCAGAGCACAACCTTCTAAAATACTTCTGGGGTGAAGCTGTCACTACTGCTGTGTATGTTCAAAACAAGACTCTAATCAACAAATTCCATAAGAAGACTCCATATGAATTATGGAATGACAAAGTTCCTACCATTTCCTACTTTCACAGTTTTGGAAGTAGATGCTTCATTCACAATAATGGAAAGAATAATTTGGACAAATTTGACTCCAAAAGTGATGAAGGAATCTTTCTTGGGTACTCTAATACAAGCAAAGCCTATAGAGTATACAACAAAAGAAGACTTGTAGTGGAAGAATCAATTCATGTTGACTTTGATGAAAACAATGATCAAAGTGGGACTGAATTGTGTGATTTTGATGAAGGATTAGGAAACTCAGACAATCTTCCTGAAGTTTCTCCTATCACTGACTCAACTGTACTTCATCATGAATTAGATTCATCAAACCTTCCTTACATGGTACCAAGAGATTCATCTGACAGCTACCCTGTGCCAGATATCTTGTGTCTGACAGCCATCACTCACATCATCAACCAGCCCTCTCAACCAAGCCTTTGTCCATCTTATCCCCAACCAATCAAGATGCTGAAGAAGAAAATACCCAACTGCAAAGCCAACCCTTGACTGACAGTCATCCTGTGACTGACAGCCATCCAATACCTGACAGTCATCATCCATCTGACCTCAGAACCTTCACAAATATCAATGAGAAACCCTCTTCCTCAAGTGTTATCACCCATAAAATAGCTCCAAACAATGATATCTTCATTAACCTTCCTATCAACAGATCTCCTATCCCCTCTGACATACCTTTCTATGATGTCCTAATGAGTGCCTTCATCTCTCAACTGGAGCCCAAAAAGATAAATGAAGCTTTACAAGATGCTGATTGGATTGAAGCTATGGAAGAAGAACTGGAGCAATTTGAGAGAAATAAAGTATGGCAGCTAGTTCCTAAACCCAAGAATCAAACTGTCATTGGAACAAGATGGGTTTTTAGGAACAAAATGAATGAAGATGGCACTGTTGTGAGAAACAAAGCAAGACTTGTTGCTCAAGGATACAGGCAAGAGGAAGGAATCAACTATGATAAAACATTTGCACCTGTTGCAAGATTGGAAGCAATAAGGCTGTTTCTTGCATTTGCTTCATACAAAAAGATAAAGGTGTTTCAAATGGATGTCAAAAGTGCCTTCCTCAATGGAGTTCTAAATGAAAAATTATTTGTGTCTCAACCCCCTGGCTTTGAACATCCAAAGTTTCCAGATCATGTTTATAAACTTGAGAAAGCCTTGTATGGACTTAAACAGGCCCCTAGAGCCTGGTATGACACACTGTCAAAATACCTACTTGGTAAAGGATTCACAAAAGGCCATATTGACAATACTTTGTTCATCAAGAAATATGGAGAAGATCTTCTACTTATTCAAGTTTATGTAGATGATATCATCTTTGGATCATCCAATGAATCTCTCTGTTCTGAATTTGGAGAGATCATGAAGAACAAATTTAAAATGAGTATGATTGGTGAATTAACTTTCTTCTTAGGACTTCAAGTTAAGCAAATGGAGGAAGGAATTTTTATCAACCAAGCCAAATACACTAGAGATATGATCAAAAAATTTGATATGCAATCTGCATCTCCTGCAAGATCTCCTCTATCAACAACAACAAAGCTCCATGCTGATCCTGATGGAAAAAGTGTAAACCAAACACTCTATAGGAGCTACATTGGATCTCTTCTATATGTCACTGCATCCAGACCAGACATTATGTTTGGTGTATGCCTCTGTGCAAGATTTCAGGCTGATCTAAAAGAATCCCATCTCTCAGCTGTCAAAAGGATCCTGAGGTATCTCAAAGGAACCCCTGACTATGGTCTATGGTATCCCTCAAGCTCACCTTTCTCTCTTATAGGATTCACTGATTCTGATTATGCTGGTTGCAATCTTGACAGAAAGTCAACTAGTGGGGGATGTCAATTCATTGGGTCAAGAATTATTTCATGGTCAAGTAAAAAGCAAACTTCAGTTGCTACTTTAACAGCTGAGGCTGAATACATTGCAGCAGGGCTTTGCTGTTCTCAAATACTATATCTCAAAAGTCAATTACAAGACTTTGGGATAAATTTGACAAATGTACCAATTTTCTGCGAAAATTCTAGCACAATTGCCATGACAGAAAATCCTGTTCAGCACTCCAAAACCAAACATATTGAAGTAAGACATCACTTCATTAGAGACCATGTTGAAAAGGGAAACATTAATCTTTCAAAAGTCTGCACTGAAGATAATGTTGCTGATATTCTCACTAAAGCCATGGATGAGAAAAGATTTGAGCTTTTAAGAGCTATGCTTGGAATGATAAACTTGCCAAAATAAAAGGTTTTTCATTAAGTAATAAAAGAGCATAAAAAAGAGAGCAATGCTGTCCCAGTAAAGCCTGACAGCTATTCTCCTAAAATAAACCTAATGGCTGACTACTGACAGCTATCTATTCCAAACACCAGAAAAATGAAAAACAAACATAAAACAACCTTAAAAATACCAAACAAGCCTTCTCTCCATACCAAAAACTAACCAAAACTCACACAAACCTTCAAATCCAGCCCTCTCTCAAATCTTCACTCCTCAGCTGTCAGACATCTCCTAGAAATGTCACTGTCTCTCCAGATCCTCCACCTGCACTCATTCCACCACATCTTGCCTCCTGAGTTGATTGCAAGGTCTGATGATACCTTTACAACCACACTGGATGCCTCTCAAGAAAGGGATCAATTGATGTGATAGAGTACTGAAGAGAAGGACTAGCTCTTCTTGGCCACCACTCTTCTACTGCATCATAAGGCTGAAGCAAACCTTCCAGTGGTGTCACAAAGCTGAAATCTCCAGAAGAACCATTTCCAGCAATAGCAAATGGTTGGCTAGGTCTAGACTCATCTCTTTCCTCAGCTGGAACTCTGACAGGGCTAAAACAACCTATGAACTGGTTGAAAAGATGAGATATGGTTGAAGAAGGAGATACATGCATCCCAGCAAAGTTATCACCTCTACCCTCCAACAAACCAACTTCAGGAGAAAGTGAATCCCTGGTCACTGCTGTGTACTTCTTCTCAGACTCAATCTTTTGCTTGACAGCTAAGCCCCTGTCAATAGCTGTCTGAACCCTGTCCTGCCTAATCAATTCTCCCAGTGTATAAACCCTCTCTACCTTATCTTTTGTCTTGCTAGACTCACCCTGTTCAACCCTAATGTTTTTTTCCAAAAAGCCTTATCCCCTCTCCATCTCCACTAACAATCTCCTCTCTGACAGCTATCCCTCTTGAACCATCATCCCGATCTACTCACTCTTTTGTTCTTACCCTTGTCATCACCATGAGATTTCTCAAAAACCAGTTGTTTAGCTGTCTGAGCCATTTTTATGGGATTAAACTTTGATGCAAATCTACCCATGTATGTTTGTGATTTGAACTGAATGAATTTCATCAAAGTTTTTCATTGTTTTATAGGCAAAATTATCCATAGTTATCCTAGACAGCCATCATAGCTATTTGTAGTCTAAGTTGTCAAAATCTCTTAAATTATATCTGACAGCTATGGTGATCTGATGGATTTCTAACTTGTGGATAAGAATTTGTGTTAATAGCTCACAAAGTTCATTAACTCAGCTGTCTATTCCCCTGGAAAAGCCTTAAAAAAGAGAATGTTTTTCCCATGTTTTGTGGAAGTTAATGGTTGTAACGTGGGAAAGGCAAAAGTAACTGTTCAATGAACAGTTACTAAACTTTTAAACCCCCAATGCGCATTAATTTCATTTAAACCCACTCTCCCTTCATTCCCTCCCACTCTCTTTTTTCAAATTCAAAATCCCTGTTGCATTACCTCTCTATTCACAATCCATTTCTGTTCTTCATCCTTTCAACCAACAAATTTCTTCAAAACCCTAATCCTTTCAATCATCAATGGCAGAATCAAAAGCTATTTACCCAGATGCTCACAGCTATTTTATAAAACCTAATTTCTATGATTCTGATGTTGGGGCACTCATAAAAGAGTTACTTGAGGCGAATGAACTGCTTGATTTCATGGGAGCAAGACCCCCAATCTATGAAGATCTATGCAGAGAGATTTACCTTGTGGGAAAAAGAAACAAGGAGGACAACTCAATCACAGCCACCATTGACAACACAAAGATAACCATCACTCAGGATTTGGTTTACGAAGTCTATGGAATCCCCAACAAACAAAAAGCAGAGAAGAACATTTGGAATAGAAATTCAGAAAGATTGAAGACAGTTTATGAAAAGTTCTTTGGTGTTGAAGTCCATGAGTTCAAAGATGTACAGGACAAAGCTGTTACCAAAGACAAGTCTGACATCTTCAAATCAACCCTCATGGATGTGGTCAACAAAGCCATTGATGGGAAGTAATCTTCATTTGACCAAATGGGAGAAAATGAATGGAAGCAGATGCTGAGCTTGATGACAACAGATACAAACTGGTGCACTGTTCTCCTTCACAACTTCCAACTTATCTCCTCAATATCCTCTCTCAAGTTCAAAAAGCAAACTGGAAAGATGAACAACTTCAGATTTATGAGTGGAATCCTTGAGGTTTTGATCCCAAGACTTAAACCTTCTCTTAACAAGAAATGGCTGAAAACAGTGAAGCTGTCTGAGACAAGGTGCTTCAATGACAGAACAGTTGTCTTGAAGCAAAAGAAAGGAGGTGTAGTGAAAGGTGCTAATGATGGAAGCACTAGAGATTTCAATGATGCTTTAGAAAAGGAAAGAGAAGAATCAAAAAGGAAGATAGTACACTGGAAGGACTTGGTAGCATTGGGTACAAGTGGCAAAGAAGAAGTTTACAAGAGAAGAAAGAAGATTGCAAAAACACAAATCAAGAAAACTGGAGTTTTTAAGAAGAATGTTGTGTCATGTAGCTGACAGTGAGAAGACTGTATCTGACAGCCATGGAAAAGATGATAAAGAAATGGATGCTGCTGATAGTCATGAGGATGACACCACAGGTCAAGCTGATGTTGGTGATGCTGATATAGATCCCCAAGAAATCCAGGCAGCTATTGACTTGTCCAAAATAAAGCAGAAAGGCAAGCAACCACTGACAGCCATCCCCACCAGGAAAGCTGTCACAAGATCACAGGTAACATCTTCCTCTCCCCTTCCTTCTACTATCTTGCCTCAGAAAAGAAAACCAGAAAAGACAGAACCAAAACCCAAGAAAACAAAACAAAATACCCCTCCCCCTTCTCCAAAATCACCAACTGTCAGTCCTTCTATTGAAAAATCATTATCAACCACCAAGGACCAATCTAGCTCTGACCATCATTCTGCTGTAGAATCAATCCTAAATCTAAATGAACCAATAGGAGAGCAACCCTTAAGGGGGAATAGTGATGAGAATGTTCCATCTGCCCAACCTCAGCTGTCAGCCAAAATTCTAAGTGCTATTGAAGCCATTAGATTGGATGGACATCTTAATACTGAAAAAGCTGTTCTCATTCATCTTAATCAAGTGTTGAATGAGGGTAAGATAAGGATAGCCATAGAAGAACTCAGGATTAGGCTAATGAAAGAGAGAAGTGGTCCAGGAGAATCATCCAGTAATCCCAGTCAGACAGCTATGGAAACTGATACTCATTCCATCCCTTCCATACCTGATAAAGAGGCTGTGAATGAGCCTGCTCCAAATGTTCAAAGTGATAGGGGGAATGTTAGTCAAATACATGAAGTGATTCAAAGGTTAAACAAAGAAGGACATGAGATTGATCCCAAAAGAGTTTCAAGGGGAGACTTGTTCTTGAAAGCATGTAAAGGGCTTACTTATGATGGAACCCCAGCAAATGAAAAAGCTCTTATTCTTGAGCTTGAAAAGAGAATAGACAAAGCTTATGTCAGTGGAGCCTTGAACTACCTCAAAGCCCATTTCATAGCTGAACTTCGTATGAATTATCCTGATCTATCACCTCACTCTCTCCCCAAACCTTTAACCAATCTCTCTGCTCCTTCCAAGCCCATCCCTTCAATGCCTAGAAATGAATCCTTTCAAGAACCCTCTCATAGCCCAAACCTGGCTGGACATAGCCAAGATATCTCTGACAATGAACCCATCCATAACAGTCCTCTTAGTCCTGACAGTCATGACATTCCTCCATCTCATTCAAGCCCTCCAATTCTCAATCAATTCTTTCTTCCCAAAAGAGAACCCTGGATGCTAAAACGTGGCATTGATTTTTCTTACTCATCCATAAAAAAGGCAAATGATAAGTTAAAAGATGTTGTTCACATCCCAGAAATTGCTAATCCATTCACTTATCCTAAATTCTGGGAATTGTCCAAAAATGTACTGATTTTAGTGGCAAGAAACCTTGCAGGACTGGTTTTCTTTGCCTATGAAGAATGGAAAAAGTCCAGAACATCCTCCACCTCCAATTTTGTCCATCAAATCCCATCTCTCCCTAAATTCATCACTCCCAATACACTTGTTGATTGGGAAAGACTCTTTAGCCAACTCCTCTCTCCATCACTATATTCCTGCCTCTATATGCCTCTGGGACTAGTCTACTCCTTGTGCATTGATCTTGCCAAGACATTCTATTATTCTCTGTTTGAGAGAAAGTTTGCACTTATGCTTTTCATAAGCAAAGGAGGAGTCAATATCTTTCATCCAGTCCTTCACCCAGGAATTGAGCCACTTCTTTCAAATCCAATCTCTGTTGATCCCTTACTTTTTAACTCTCCCAATGTCAACTCCAGCTCCATGAGAAAGAAATCAATCCCAGAAATTTAACAGTTCAGGGAATCCTTAGCTGTCAGCCACAACAGAGTCAATGATATTATTGATGTCTCTTCAGACTCTGACAGCTCTGGAAATAATGATGATGATAATGCTACAAGCCCAAATGCAGACTCACCAATCAATATTCCATCTCCTACCACCAAAAGCCCTCCTCAGCAATCCTCTCATACTTCCCCTGAACCTCAAGCACCAACTCAACACCAACCTGGCCCATCCTCTATGCCCAAGCAAGAGAAGACAGCAAGAAGAAAGCAAAAGCACTTGTGGGGTCCAATGAGAATCAAAAATGACCAAATGCCACTGAGGAAGGATCAGCTCAGAGCAAGGGAAGATGACTCTTTCAAGTATGATGATAGGATGACTTGGGAATGGAACAATGAATTCTATTACAGAGGGGTTGAACCAGATATGAGAAGAATGCTGGAAGAAGAAAGAGATGACCTTTTGTCTGCAAGACAAGAGCATGAAGAATTCTATGATCAACTTCATGATGCATGACTTTTTATGGTGTATTGAAACGATTGTTGAATTTTGGTGTTTGAAATAATTTTTTTGTATTGATGGATGTAATCCCTAAACATCTTTTCCTTGAGTTGCATTCAAGTATCTCAATTTCATTCAAAAGTACTTGTGAATGTTGAGAATCCCTGAATTATCTACTTTCATATCTTTCTTATCATTAACTGTGAAGACAAGTTCTAAATATATCTTCCTTTACCAAAAAGGGGGAAATTGTTAGGACCTAACTTTGATCAAAGTCATAGTTAGATGGTTTTGATAAAGGAATATATAAGGAACAGGGTTTATATCAAAAGATGAAAACTGTCAGTCATAACTGTCAGTCATGACTGATAGTTAAGATAATAACTGACCAAATCAACACTCATATTCATCTTGTTACTCAACAGTTATGTAACTCAAAATGGATGAGAACAATAAGTTAATTACATGTTTACATTATATAAATCAAATACATGTCTTAACTAATGATCTAAGCCACAGTATAAACTAACAGCTAAGGCTTCAGCTTATCTGACAGCTGTGAGTCTGACAGCTATGATTCTCATTCTTACATTGATTGTACTACTTCAATAACATGAATCATATATCTGTTCTAAGCTATCAAGATCTTTAAACAGCTCCTCCACCCATATTGAAGATCATCTCTGATAGCTAAGCCTTGTTGTGATCTGACAGCTATGGCTTCTTCATCAGACAGCCATTGTTCTGTCTCATCCTTTGCTATCACAATCTCAACCAAGATGGATCCTGTATCTTCACAGCTATCAAGACCACCATTGAAGACCATTGAAGACCTTCTGGAAGCCATTCCCTCAATCCAGCTCAATGAAGACCTGCAAGTGGACAAGTGGGGCAAAGACCAGTCAAAGACACATTAATGGTGCTGCAACAGTCATATTCCAACGGCTACATTAATGTGTATAAATAGAAGATTTCATCCTCTGCACAAACCACCCTTTTTGATAATCCAAAAACACCCTTTCCCTTACCCCTTACACTCCTCCTGGAATTTAAACCTTATACATCAATCCCTACCCTTCAAACACCATTCCAAACCCAAACCTTCAGCCCCTGTTTCTACTACAACAACCTTAGTGTGATGACTCATAATTAGCAAATCTTGTAATGTACTTCAAGTTGAAAAAGCACTTAAGACTGTAATTTAAGTGTATGATTGTAAACACCTAAAATTGTACTTTAGGTGTATAAATATTTTGTAAACACTCAAGACTGTACTTTGAGTGTATTTATGTTGTAAATCTTGAGACTGAACTTCAAGTTGTAAAAGCACTTAAGACTGTACTTTAAGTGTATCCCTAGTTGACTGTACTAATTAGGAAGAGGAAGTTCAAGGAACTTACCTATCAATTTGTGTAATTCTTGTTGATTAAGATTATAATAAATTGATCTCACTTGTCAAAGTTTGACAGTGGGGGTGGATGTAGGAGGAGTGAACTCTGAACCACTTTAAATCCTGTTGTGTTATTTCCCTTTCTGCAATCACACACACACACTTGCATTATTTCATTGTGTTAATTGTCCTATCATTATTTCAAACCATATATATATATATTCCGCTGCACAACTCTTCAAATATCTGACAGCTAAGCCAAACCATAGCTGTCTGATCATTTGCAATTCAAACAAGGGCCTTTCAGTTAGTTCACAAGAGGTCTACTATCTTTGAAAGGTAGGTCAACTATCTTGTGGTGTAGTGTGTGAATGTTGATTTTTGCAATGGAATAATAATAAGTAAAATAGGAGAAATATAAAGAGAATAAGTAAGTGTGATGTGTGTGTTAAGGGTGTATGAGAGAGAAGAACAAACACACCAATATAACGTGGTTCAGAGTAAAGCAACTCTCCTACATCCACGCCTCACTGTCCTCAACACTGAAGAGCAATTGACTATTTGTCAAGTAATTACAATAAATTGCAAGGAAAATTCCCTCAGAATTTTCCAATTTAATTGGCCCCACTAACTAAGTTGTGCTTGTGGCGAAGCACTGAAAAGAAAAAGAAAAAGTTTTCACAAATGTGAAGTTTGGTGATCTCTAAGTGGCTCTTGTTAGCTATGTGAGATCTCTATTTTCTCTATCAGCACAGATTTATATGATTAAGTGTGCTTTTACAATATTTGCTTAAAAGCTTATATGAATAATTTGAAAGACAGAAAAAAATACGTTCAAGGTGTATCTTTTCAGTTACTGGAATGCTCCTTTTATAGATCTTCAGAAAGTATCCGTTATCTCCAACGGTCTTGAGCATCTTGGGTTTTGATATTTGTTAGTCTACTATCTTTGACTGGTATAGTGATTGTGAACAGTCTTTTGTCAGAATTTGACTTTGACTTTAGAGCTGAGTTGCCATGCCACGTTTTTTAGACTGAGGTATGCTATCTTGATGAAGTCTATTATCTCGACATAGTGAGACTAAAGAAGATTGTGGACCTTTCTTTGAACTGATTTCTTCAGCAATCTTGACTTTCCTTTGAGCATAATATTTGTTTTGTCTAATGTTTTATGCTTTTAAGGAATCTTCTTTATTTAGCTTAATTATTTATCAAAACTCTTGTTTAGAAACTCGGGTTCTAACAATTTCTCCCTTTTGGGGAGTAATTAAGACTGTAGAGAAACTTGGGTTCTAATTAAGACGATATCAAAATCAAACAAAGTTAGTTCAGAATAAGAGATGCAGCAAAAGTTTTACATCCCAAATAAACAAACTAAACAAATTGTTTTAAAACAAGAAAAGAGAAACTTAATCAAACATTGCTTCAATTTTGTATCACTTTGATACTCAGGTTCAGGTTGTGTTTACCCAAGCTCTACTGCAGTTAGATGTCTTTCTCTTTCAAGATTAAGCAGATAGATTTGTTTCTTGTTGAACCTGAAGTAGTATTGCTTGTTGTTCCAGGTTAGGCTCATTCTATCATCATACTCAATGCCAAAGCTGATGAGTTGACTCTTCTTTAACAGATTTTCTTTCTTTCCTCAATCCCTTGAAACAGATAGGGCTTTTGAGGCTGGTCCAAGTAGTAGTAGTAGTCTGTTGGCAGAGTGACTTCTTGGAGGTGCTTGACTTTGAGTGAAGATCTCTCAAGGTTGAGTGAAGTCTCTGAATGATTTAAAATGAGAGATGACTTCATCTTGGTCAGCTGTCTTGCCTGCAAGGGATTCTTGAACCAACTTTATTAAATCAACCCTGAGCCCCTTCATTTGTGCTTTGACATAGTTTCCAACTACATTGATGTCTTCATGTGTTGCAGCACAAAATGGATTTGGATATGCTGAGAAGATGAGATTAGGCACTAGAGGACAAGCATATTGGAAAAATGGTTCTTCCATACAGGGCTCATTTAGAAAGATAGAGGAGCTGGGTAGTGTTGGGTTTTGCACTATCATGCACAGCAGAATAAACCCAAAAGCCTAGATCCATTCAAGATGATTAAATTAATACAGAGGTGAATTTAAAATACTAACCGTGATGGAGCTTTAAAATTTTCAGATCTTGAAAAACTTCGTTCTTCAAGCTTTGATCTTCTCCAAGCTTTTCTTCAATTCTTGATCCGCATGAATAAGAACAAGAAGATGATTAAGCAATCACCTTCTATGGATATCCACACGTGAACGAATATCAATAACTCCTTCTTGATCTTGACTGCTAGATCCAAAAGGGCTTTATGAATTTCAGGCTTCTTGATCTTTGATTCTTAATCTTGATCAAGAATATTGTTTCTCCAAACAACTAGGTTTTATATGCTTAATGGCTGGTGAAAAGATGTTTATGTAGGTCCTAGTCCTTAACCCTTAAGGACCTAGGAAACCTAAATTCCGTCACCCAATTAAACAGTAGATTTTCGGGCAAGATAACTCTGGCACGGTCGTGCCCTAAAACTGGCACGGTCGTGCCAAATGGTCCGCACCTACCTTCCCCAGTTGATGATTATTGGCACGGTCATGATTTATAATCGGCACGGTCGTGCTCATTATCTGGCACAGTCGTGCCAGACCAAAAATCAACATGTTTGCCCTTTTGACAATTCGTTCCATTGTGTGTGACCCCATAGAATTATATTAAGTTGGCAATGAGTCCAAAAATATTTTCTCCTCATAAATCATGAGCGGACCCTAGAAGGCCATCATGACTACCCAAATGATACAACTTTATCAAAGTTCGCTTATCCTTTATTGAACATATCACAATCCTTTTGTCCATGATGTCATTGAGCGAAAGCCATGGTCAATGGTCAATTAATAATGCTCAATACTTTTCTCGATTCCAAATAGTTTGATAATACAAACGACATTGATCATATCAATTCATTTGAGCACAACCATGCATTATCAATACTATTCATCGAGGGGCCCAAGCTTGACATCTCTCATGAAGAGAGACAAATTCCATCTTGACTTATTACACTTCCTTACATAGCTTCGATCATGCCAATCATATCATTTATAATTACTTGGTTAAGAGTAACGTTTGAACATGTCAAACATGATCTCCATTATGTGGAAGATCGTAATAATCTCAGGTCTTAGGATTCTAATGATATAACTATTTAGAGGTTTAATTATGACATTTTGAACATGACATAAACCTCAGAGTTGGGTCATGTCCAGTATGTGTTCCCCAACACATACCCATAAGTTTAACTTGTATCCTATACATATGATCATCATATGATCATCGAATTAAACTTATACCAGTTCTTCATAAGTACTAGGGATGGAGATTATTATAATAAAACATGTAATAATAAATAATAATCCAAAACATCTCTTTATATAAATGAAAAGTGATAATAAACATTGTCAAACAACGTGCCAAACATCATGCCTAGGGCATATACACCACCAATCTCCCACTTGCACTAGGCCCAATAACTAATGTATATAATACCCATGGACCTAACATGACCATCATGTTTAGCTTGAGGAAGTCCCTTTGGTAGCGGATCAACTATGTTATCATCCGTGGGTACTCTGCATATCTTCACGTCCTCCCTCTCTACGATTTCTCGAATGAGATGAAAACGCCTAAGTATGTGTTTGGATCTTTTATGTGCTCTTGGTTCCTTTGATTGAGCAATAGCACTATTATTATCGTAATAAAGGTCTATTGGATTATCAATACTAGGAACCACTTCTAATTCAGTTATAAATTTCTTGATCCAAACAGCTTCTTTAGCAGCATCCGATGCAGCTAAATACTCAGATTCCATTGTAGAATCAACTACTGTACTCTGCTTGGAACTCTTCCAACTTACAGCATCACCGTTTAGCATAAACACAAAACCAGATTGCGATCTATAGTCATCCTTGTCAGTTTGGAAGCTTTCATCTGTGTAACCCCTTATAACAAGATCATCTTCCAAACCTCAATAAATCAAGAACGAGTCTTTAGTCCTTCTCAAGTACTTAAGAATCGTCTTGACTGCTATCCAGTGACTCTCACCAGGATCTGACTGGTATCTGCTCGTCATGCTTAAAGCATAAGAGACATCCGGTCTAGTACATATCATGGCATACATAATGGATCTAATTTCTGAAGCATATGGGATTCCATTCATGCGTTCTCGCTCATCAGTAGTCTTAGGACACTGAGTCTTGCTAAGACTTTTACCCATGTAACACTGGCAGGTTACCTCTCTTAGAGTTCTCTATACAGAATCTTTTAAGAACCTTGTCAATGTATGTACTTTGACTTAAACCAATCAGTCTTTTAGATCTATCACGATAGATCTTACTTCCAAGGATGTATACGGCTTCACCCATATCTTTCATAAGCATTTTTCTAACCAAGTCTTTACAGACTGAAGTGCAGGAACATCATTTCCAATGATCAATATATCATCGACATATAGCACTAGAAATAATACTACCCTCCCACTAATTTTCTTGTATACACAAGGTTCATCTTTGTTCTTGATGAAGCCAAACTCTTTGACTGATTCATCAAATCGAAGATTCCAACTCCTTGAGGCTTGCTTCAATCCATAGATGGATTTCTGCAACTTGCATACCTTATTAGAATTTTCTGGATTTACAAAACTTCAGGTTGTGTCATATACACATCCTCAAATAGATTCCCATTAAGGAACGCTGTTTTGACATCCATTTTCCATATCTCATAGTCAAAATATGAGGCTATGGCAATTAAAATTCTTATAGACTTGATCATTGCTACGGGTGAAAAGGTTTCATCATAGTCAATACCATGAATCTGCCTATAACCTTTCGCTACGAGTCTAGCTTTATAAGTATGCACCTTTCCATTCATGTCAGTTTTCCTTTTGAAAACCCATGTGTCATATACACATCCTCAAGTAGATTCCCATGGCTCCAAGTCACTTATCCGAATTAGGACAGGATATCGCTTCTTGGTAGGAAGTAGGTTCATCATTCTCAATGATTTCTACTTCATTACTATCCGTCATGAGAAATCCATATCTCTTGAGTTCGGATCGTAACCTACTAGATTTGCGACGAGCTTGTGTATCTTGAACGGGTTCCATAACTCCTTGTGATACTTGTTCAGATTCCACCATCGGTTCAATGTTACTTTTGGGTTCTCGAACCTCTTCGAGATTAATTTTACTCCCACTGATTTCTTTGGAGATAAACTCTTTCTCTAGAAAGGTACCATGTCGAGCAACAAACACCTTGTTGTCCGTGCGGTTGTAAAAGTAATATCCTTTAGTTTCCTTAGGATAACCAATGAAAAAACATTTATCATATTTCGGTACAAGTTTGTCAGAGACAAGTCTTTTAACATAAGCCTCATAACCCCAAATTCCCATAAAGACAAACTAGGTTTTATTCCATTCCACATCTCATATGGAGTTTTTGGAACCGATTTAGTTGGAACATTATTTAGTGTGAACGCAGCGGTTTCTAATGCATATCCTCAAAAGGATAATGGAAGATCAACTTGACTTATCATAGATCGGACCATATCCAATAAAGTCCGATTTCTCCTCTCGGACACACCATTCCATTGTGGTGTTCCAGGTAGAGTTAATTGTGAAACAATTCCACAATCTTTAAGATGATTGTCAAATTCTTGGCTTAAATATTCACCGCCACGATCAGATCGAAGTGCTTTAATAATTTTGCCAAGTTGATTTTGTACTTCATTTTGAAATATTCTAAATATCTCAAAGGCTTCACTTTTGTTCTTCATTAAGTAGACATAGCTATATCCACTAAGATCATCGGTGAATGTTATGAAGTATTGAAATCCTCCCCTATCATTGCTACTTAAAGGTCCGCATACATCAGTATTTATTAAGCCCAATAAGTCACTAGCCCTTTCACTACTCTTAATAAAAGGTGTCTTAGTCATTTTTCTAAGTAAACATGCCTCACAAGTCTCATATGATTCAAAATCATTTGAGCCTAAAATTCCGTCTTCATGGAGTTTTGAGATACGCTTCTCATTAATATGACCAAGACGGCAATGCCATAACTAAGTGAGATTTACATCATTAGGTTTAGATTTCTTATTTATGTTATAGACATCATCATTATTTCTATTCTCAACATTAGGGACATAAAGGCCATTAAATGAATTTGTAATACAATAAAGCATATTATTTAAATAAATAGAAAACCTCTTATACTCAATAAGAAATCTATAACCTTCATTATCCAAACAAGAAATTGAAATAATATTTCTACTCAAATATGGAACGTAATAACAATTGTTCAAAACAAGAATTAATCCGCTAGGTAAAATGACTTCATAGGTTCCTACGGCTAATGCAGCAACTCTTGCTCCATTCCCCATGCACAGGTCAACTTCGCCATCTTTGAGTAGCCTCCTATTCTTTAGTGCCTGCGCATTTAAATAAATGTGAGATCCACATCCGGTATCTACTACCTAGGAACTAGAAGTAGAAAGGAGAATATCTATAACATAGATAACTGAAGTAGAAGCAGTCCCACTGCCCTTCTTCTTCTTCTTTTTCTTGTTCTTCTTGTTCTTCTTGTTCTTCTTCTTCTTCTTGTTCTTCTTCTTCTTGTTCTTCTTCTTCTTCTTCTTCTTCTTCTTCTTCTTATTTTCTTCCACGAAAACCTTGCAATTCCGTTTCCAATGACCGATTATTGCAATGGAAACAGATTGCTTTCTTTTGGGAGCTTGGTTTAGCCACCACAGCATTGGCAACATTTGCCTTGCTTATTTTGGGTTTGACAGCTTCTGCCTTACCCTTACCTTTTGCTTTAGATCCCTTTCCTTCTTTAGAAACCACAAGAACTAGAGAGGTTTCTTTAATTATTTTCTTTTTTGCTATCTTTAGCATCCCATGCAACTCAGACAGAAACTTCAGAAACTTATCCATACCATGCATATTATAGTTCATGACGAACTGATTATACCTTTTAGGTAATGAATTCAAAATAAAATCAGTAGCCAATTCAATAGAGATTGGATGCCTAAGTCTCTCCAGATGCTCAAAATGGGCCTTCATCTTCAAAACCTGAGGACCCACCGCTTGTCCTTCACTCATCTTACATGAGATCAGGGCAGCTATGGTATCGAACCGTTCCTGCCTTGCTTGCTCTTGAAACATATCTTTCAACTGATTGCCTATATCATAGGCCTCCATGTGTTCAAGAGTCTTCTGAAGCTCAGAACGCATGGCAGCAAGCATGAGACAACCGTCCTCACGAGAATCATTTGAATGTTTCTTGTATGCATCTTTCTCAGCCCTAGGGGCATTGGCAGTACGTTCATCCTCAGGAATGGGTTCATCAAGAATGTACAACTTATCTTCATGCTTTAGAACAATTCTAAGGCATCGGATCCAATCCATGAAGTTAGCATCATTCTCTTGAATCTTTTCCTTCTCAAGGATATATCGCAATGACAGGTTGGGAGTATTTTGAGCCATTATCTACATTTTATGCAAACATAAATTAATATGTATTAGTACCAATTTTCATAAAGAGATTTAATCATTGTATTTAAAAAATACTCCTACTAAATTATATAACCTTCGTATACATCTAATGTATCATATAATTTAAACGGGCTACGGTCCATATTTCACTTAACTTTGAGTCGCCTAGGGCACGACTGCTCAAAATAAGTTATTTAGCTAGATAACTTTTACCAATCATATCATATATGACTCTTAGATCATTTTATGAGATTGTTTAGATATCTAATATCAAAAGCATGTTTTAATCACATCTTTTGCCTTAGGTTCAAAACTGTTTTGATAACCCAATTAAATCAAACCATTTTAAACATATAGGAATCACTGTTTCCTCATCTCGCTTTTACAAAATAGAATTAATGCACTTCGCTAGGGCGTAGCCTACATAAAAACCATTTGTGTAATCTTAAGTGCTTTAATCATGGGTTGGCACATGATTAAAGTTTTGACAAGAAGGTTCAACACATATATCATGGTAACATATTTATACGCACATAATATAAACACATAACACATCGGTTAGCAATTTAATCAATCCTATTAATTAAACTTATGATTTCATGTGATTGATTTATGGGGATAAATTCTTTAACACGTAATTGAGAGTACGATTGTACTGTCGAAACTAAGCCAAAAGGCATCCATAATCCCGTACCAAATTTAGAAACTAGAAGAAACAACTATGTAAGGTCGAAAGTAAGTCAAAAGGCATAAACAATCCCTTACATAAATTAACTCGATTTTAAATTCTTTTGTCTCATCAATTTATGACTTTGTTCTTGAGATTTGTTTTCAGGAAACACGGTTTCTAAAACCAGCCATCTGACAAACAAATTCAATCCAAAGTAATTTTTAAATTGACATTTAATTTCAGGAAACACGGTTTCTAAAACCAGCCATCTGACAATTAAATTCAACTCAAAATATTTACCATTGTATTTCAATTTTAAAACCCTAAACACTACAAGAAAAGGCACATTCTGCGATGACAATTTGCAATGGCTGTCACGTCCGTCGCAGTAAATAGCCTTTATTCGATTGCTTAACCCATCGTAGTAGATTTAAACGCTTTTTTTATTTTGGTCCTATGCCACGTCTCCAAAATTTTGGCGGCCTTCAGAAAACAAATTCGCGGGAGTTATATAAGGAAAATACAACTGCATTAAAACATACGCGATGGCAATAGTAATCGTGTATAATTGATAGATATAATGTCTAATTTAAATATTAATTTTTTTTTATAAATAGCGACTATTTTACCATCGCATAAGGAGATTTTTTTCCTTTAACTTTTTCTTTTTAACATTACCCATTAAACTTGAATCCTAGACCTAAAATAAATATATCACGCCTTCCCCTTCTCTCTCTTCCTCCGAAACCATTTTTCCCCTTCTCTCTCTACGATCGGCGGTGCGGTCTTCTGCAAATCCGGTCCTTCATATCGCGTCTTCTGCAAGCTGATCGAAGAAGGTAATGTTCTTTGTTCTTGATTTCATATGTGACTCTCTCCCTCTCTCTCTCTCTCTATTTCTATTTCTCTCTTTCTCTCTCTCTCTCTCTCTCTCTCTCTCTCTATATATATATATATATATATATATATATATATATATATATATATATATCTATCTCTTTCTCCATGTTATCAAGTCTAAATTCTAAGTTAAATTTCTAATTTTACATGGTCTAGATCCCTCCCTCCATCGGATTTTGTCTTTGTTTCCAATTTTTACATGCCCTAAATCATTTTCTCTTTCTGATTTTGCAAAGTTAATCTTATTATATATATTTTTCTGTATATATGACATCTCTTAGAACTTCATTTGGTTCTCTTTTTCACATAGCAAACTATTTCTAAGTATCTTGTTTTTGAACTTTTAGGAAGTGAGAAATTACTTTTTCTTCTTAGGTTACTTGCTCTGTAACCTGACAGTCAATGTAACCGATTTTTCTTTGTTAATGGGAAGGACTTTTGAGGTTATGAATAGACTAATAATAAATCAAACTGCGAAGAATACATATGGTAGTCAGGAAAGTTGCTGATAAATTCCTCTTTCCTGCAAATTTAGAATGCACTAGAATTAGGATGATGCTTAAAAAATTGTTATTGGGGAGTGGCTAACCCATACGTTGTTAGAGTACTTGATTCTTGACCTAGACAAGTCAATAGGGTCAAGAGTATGTTTTTGTTTAACTCACATTAACCATTAAGCTGTGAATTGGTCAACTGTGTGTATTCAAGTCTTGAAAGTGTTTCCTCTTAATTTACTGGCATGCCACCATTTTAAATCATACTCCCTCTGTCCCGGAAAGATAGTCCTCTTTTTTTCGTTGTTAATACGAAGGGCCTATGAGAAAATAAACTGAGTATACATATGAAAGTTTGAAAATTGATTCACTCTTTATATCCTTTCCCTTCTAATATATTTAATTTTGTTATTATATCTTATTTTCAGTGAACATAGAACAATAGTGCAGGAACTACACCCAAACATGTCAGAGAATCAAATAGAGGAAGTACACCATCGAAATTTGTTTAATTAGTTCCATCATCAGTTCAAGAGGGATAATGATAATAATTTAAAGATCTTAGCTATGGGACCTTATAGAGATGTCACAACTTATCAGCGCTTCCTTGTAAATGATTTTAGGTTCCATACAAATAAACATGAGTTATGAAGGGTAACTCAAAGTTCTGGAGTAGTAGTGAAGGGAAGTACCTATGGTGATGATGATCATGACTATTATGGACATTTGGTAGAAGTCGTTGAGGTACACTATCAAGGGGGAACATTGTTCATTTATTTAAGTGTGAATGGTATGATCCAATAAAAGGGGTTGAAGTTGATAGGTATGGATTTACCAAAGTGAACACAAAATCTATACTAAGGTCATATGAGCCTTTTGTAATCGCATCTCAGGTATTGCAAGTTTTCTATGCTAATCCTGTGTCAAAAAAAAAAAAATCAAGGTTGGTCTAGTATCATTACTACAAAGTCAAGGAATACATATGATGTGAAGGAAAATGAAGATGAAAATACATATCAAGAGAATGAGTTTATTGCGGTAAATCTGTGTGATTTTACTTATGAGGGTGATAATCTTATGCTTCATGATAACACTGAACCCGGAGTTGAAGTTGAGCCACTAGACGAAGATGAGGATAATGAAGATTTTAGTGATGAAGATCATGACCGTGATGAGGATGACGATGCCCTTAATGAAGTTTCTGATACAACAGATGATGATGATGATGATGATGATACTGTAGATACCCCGAGAGAGCCCATAACTTGGCTAGAGCGGTGAATTATCCTAGGATGCCTATTTGTGTTTTAATTGTTTAGAGTTTCCACCTATGTTTTTAAAGGAACATAAGAAAAACCTAGAAATAGCCTAATTTATGTACAAAACCAGAGATTCGGGAAGAGAAGGGTTCGGGGGTTAGGTGACGGAGTGGGAAGTACTTAAACACCCACTCCGCTCCGCTTACGCGGGTCTTGCTAATAAAGGCGTTCTAATGTAAAAAGTCCTTCAATTTATTAATATAAAAGTGCTAACAATTACAATGAAAAGAAAGGGGAAATAAAAGGGAATTGTTTTATTGATTTTATTCTAAAGATTACATTAAGAGAAGAATAGTAAATTAAACTAGAGTTTAGAATGTAGGGAGATAACCTTAACCAACTTTAATATAATAAAGTGATTATTTGGTCATGTCCCATTTGATGGGGATTGAATACATTAAGTGAATAAAGTAAGAAAGGAGAAATGAAGTTGTACCTTAAGAAGAGGACTTCAAACTTTGATTTGAAAATAGTTTGTGTAGAGTTTTTGGTGCTTGAATTGTTGTTAGGAGAATTCTTGTGAAGAGAATTCTTGGGATAATTGTGTATAATGTCTTTGTGAAGAAATTTCAAGTCCTTTTCTATGGTAAAAAACAGGGGTTTAAATATGTAGAAAAGAGAGGAAAAGATGGCTTTTCAACCAATAAGAAAATAAATAAAATCAAATAATAAAGAGAAAATCAAATAATAAATATAAGAAATATTTTATTTTAAAGAAATGGCTAGAATAATTGGATTGGAGGTTACAAAACTAGGGGGATGAATGTAGAGGTAAAAAGGAGTGTTTGTGATCAAGAAAAATGAGGGAAAAGACTGCAATCCGTAACTGCCATTGTAGGAGGCGCGCGCTTCCTGCTTTGGTCGCGAGAGGCGCGCGCAGCCCACTAGCAGTGCCGGATGCGCCCGCGGGTGGAAAGGACAGAATGACAGAATGAACCTAAAAGTTAACTCTGTTATGCAGTTTAGTCCAAAACTAACGGAATCAGTTAGGAACTTAACCGAAGTAACATAATTTAATAAAAACAAGTTAAATAAAAATACTATGTATGCAATCGGGGTGAGAGGTCCAAGGCGGGGTGTCTACAGAGCCCCTCGGCGACGTGGATTGCAAAGCAAAATGCGTCGACGAAAGAAAGACAACCGCCGAGGACATCAACAAAATAAAATAAAGACTCGATAAAAAGCAGGAATTATTGAAATTGCAAGAGATAGGAATGCGCTCCCTGTGTGAGCGACTTTTGCTGATAGAGGAGGTGGCATGATCCGTTTGTGAATCTGCCGGCTGAATCCGTTTGTGAATCCATTTGTTGAACCCGTCAGTGAGTCCCTTCGTCGAATCCGTTTGTGAATTCGATGGCTGAGTCCGTTGTTGAATCCGCTTAATGAATCCGTTGGTGAATCCATTGGATGAGTCCGTTAGTGAACGCTGTCGACGAATCAGTTAGTGAATCTGCTTGATGAATCCGTTAGTGAATCCATTGAATGATTCCGTTAGTGAACCCAATTGACAAATCTGTTAGTGAATCCGCTTGATGAATCCGTTAGTGAATCCCTTGAATAAGTCCGTTAGTGAACCCAGTTGACGAATCCGTTAGTGAATCCGCTTGATTAATCCGTTAGTGAATCCATTGAATGAGTCCGTTAGTGAACCCTGTCGACGAATCCATTAGTTAATCCGCTTGATGAATCCGTTAGTGAATCCACTGAATGAGTCCGTTAGTGAATCCACTTGATGAATCCGGTAGTGAATCCGCTTGATGAATCCGTTAGTGAATCCATTGAATGAGTCCGTTAGTGACCCCGGTTGACGAGTGAATCCGCTTGATGAATCCGTTAGTGAATCCATTGAATGAGTCCGTTAGTGAACCCATTTGCCGAATGCTTGTACCTATTATATGTATGCTTTGTAGATATATGTGCTTGTGTGAGATGTGAACTAGAAATTGAGAGAAAATTGTGATTGTGGTGTGATGTGATTTGAAAAGCAGAGATTTGCATGAGAGAGAGATTTTGCAAAGATGGACAAATTGATTTTGTGTGTGATGTGATTTTGAGGAAAGTATTAATGAATGATGTTCATACCTTCACTTACCATGACCGCTTGATTCGGGATGGAGATGTTGTGGCTTTGATGAAGATGATGAATTGCTCTTGCTTTCGATGGAATGTTGGTGAGATGACATTTTGCATGATGGGTTGGTCGTGCCCTAGGCTGCCTACGTATCCCTTGAAGGGAATAAGATCAGCGTAGTTCAAGGATGATGGAGAATGCTGGGGAAGAAGCTAGGAGCAAAGCAAACTGAAGCACATACTTTTATGCAAGTAAGAAAAAAGAAAAAGAAAAAAGAAAAAAAATCTTTTTGTCGTTTTTTTTAGTTCGTGGGTGAACCATTTTAACCATTGTGTGTTTGTAAAGCCAACCCAAGATCAAATCATGTTCGGTCGAAGTCCGGATTGCCTCGCTTAAATTCTGTTGTCGTTTTTTTCCCAACGAAGATTGATGTCTAGCCCCAAGAGATTTGTCGATTGTGGGGCTTCAAAGACTTTCGTTGTCGAGATACCAAGGGGTTGCTGATTGTAAAGCCCCTAGGATGCCTTTGATTCCAAACTTTGAGTGACTGGCATAGCCCCAAGATAAATCAGCTCTTGGCTCATTCGAGTAAATCTCCTTGTTGTTGGCGTGAGTAAGCCCCAAGAGAGGATTTAAGCTTCGAGAGATGCCTAAGCCCCAAATGTCATGTACTTATTGTTTGCGAGCTTGGAGATGGTAGATTGTGAAGACCTTTTGATGTAAAGCCCCAAATTATCTTGAAATCGGCTTGGCATTGAGAGCGGATGTTCCGTTGGGTAGAATTCTTGATAGATATCTCCTTCTTACTCTTTTTGGGGAGATGAATGGTCTCGTTGTGGTCGGTACCCAAATGGCGGAGAGCTTATGTCAAAAGATGCAGTAATGTCTTGTGGTACTGTCGAGGTCGCGGATGATAAGGTCCCCAAATGGGTATGCTTGCTTGAGTCTTCTTGAGTTGAACTAAAGACGGATCTTCGGATGCAACTAGTGCTTGGAGCTCGAAAGCCGCACCTTTTGCTTTTGATCTTGGAGAAGGGGGTGCTGAATTGCAGAAACATTGGGATTGGCCGAGGCATTTCCCGCTATAACCTTTTTTTGATAGAGTTTACTATATTGAATCATTTACGTCTTCATTTTAAATCGACTGATGAGGAAGTGTGGATTGACTCTAGCCGAGGACTAGAGACATGTGATTTTGCGGTGGAGACCTTTCGTCACTAATGATGAGTGACATTGACTTGACTAGGGAAGTGGTCCCTAGTATTGACATGTATTTTTATTGAATGACTCACGAAGGAAAGTAATTCATTAAGAGAGAAGAGAAGAAAAGCCCCAATTTGATTGCAAGACACTGGGTGTATCGCTGAAACATAGGAAGCCCCTAGACTCGACAAGGAACGTGAAATGATTTCTATCTAGGAAAGTTGTTCAATCTTGAGGTGATTAATTCATTGGCAAATGAACTGTACAAAGATGTCTTGACAAGTTCGAGATGAAGGCCAATCACCATAATGCACTAGGGCTAAACATATTTTCTTTCTTGTATGAGACTGGACCCGCAGGTTGCCTACGTTCCTCCAGTGTAGAGGCTCAGGTCACCGTAGTTCTTGTGAATACTCCATTCCTCGTGATGAAATTGTTGCTTCGTCGTGATGGTTGTCGATGTAGCTTTGTTCTTCGTTGGTGGATGTTGTTGTGAACTTCTTTGAATGAGGGGGATTTATTTGTGTTTTTTTTTTTTGTGCTCTAACTTTTGCCTAGGTTGTTTTGAAGAGTTCAACCTAGCGATTTTTTTTTTTATTAATCCCCCTTTGAAAACTTTGCTTGATTTCTCTGTGGTTGTTGCTCCACCTTGCTTTGGCGATTGATGTCTTGGATTTGTCGTTGATGTTGTCGCCTTCGTTGCGATGTTTATCCCCTAGGCATTTAAGTGATGGCCTTCGTTCCAAAACTTGCTTAGACATGTTTTCATCATTTTGCCAAGAATTAAATTGAACAACTTGGAATAGTGTATGAGGACAAGAACGACTTTTATTTGAAAATTGACTCAAAATTTAACATGGGACAAGAGAAAACTTTAATGCACACTTAAGAGGACTTTTGACTCTTTTTTTTTTTTAATTCCTATTACTAGGTAGAGAAAGAGAAACGGAGATTGTTGTCGTCGTCCTTGTCGTTGTAGTCCTCATTATGGCATGATATCTTGTTGAAGCCCCATTTCAAAACCAACCCTCTTCTTTGTTGTTGTCACTCTCTAACGCTTGCTCTTCACCCACAGTAAATTCACCATTGTCGATCAAATCTTGGAAGATGTTTCGGAGAGTGAAGCATTCCTCGGTAAGATGGCCACTGTGTTGATGATAGCCACAACATTTGTGATGGGCATGGTTGGCGTTGATCGTCTTGGGTTGGTACCCTTGTAAAGGCTTGACCTTTCCTCTTGCCACCAAGATTTCGAATGCTTCGGTCGGGTCATTCTTAGGAGAGGAGTGAAAACTCGGTTGTTGGCGGTACTTTTGTGGCTTTTGAGGGACGGGCCACTTGAGCTAGCATGTTTTACCATTGAACTTTGCTTTGTTGTCGGTGAGCTCTTGCAAACGGGCCTTGAGTTCGGAAACCTCTTCCTCGTGAATTCTCCTCTCGAGATCAAAACGGGCTTGCCACAAATCGTCTTTGCGGCGGGCATCCTCAACAAATCCATCCATTTGTTCCCCCATGGCTCTTATTATGTTGAAAAGCCTTTCGTTGGACACAGAAAAATACCCACCATTGTTGTTGTTACCGTTGGAAGCCATTGGACCTATTGGAAGAACATGATTGATCTTAGATTGGCCCACAAACACCTTTTGAGTAAAATTATTCAACCCACAAACAAGCAAAAAAGACTCAACCATATAAGAAAAAGATTTTTTTTTTATTTACAAAAGTCATAAGGACGGCGTCCTTTTTGGGGTTTCTAGAAAAATAGTGGAATCATCACACTAGTATATAGACCTTCTCGCGGTCCCATATACTCATCGGATTCTACCATGCTTGTGATACCTAAATGTGACGGGATTAAACTAAATTAATGTAGTAAAGCATACATGCGGGGAGGGATTTTTTTTTATTTTTCGTCCATAATAACAACTTGGGGACGGAGTTTTATTTCGTCCATGATAACCACTTGGCATGTATGTTTTGAAGACATTAGTTTAGGGAAATCTCGGCACATGAAAACCGACTTAGTCACGGAGTGTTAGAACCTAGACTAGAATTGTGTTGGCTTGTGCTCGGCTAAAGAGAGGCTTAAGGTCACCCCTGACATGTAGTCATGAACTACGCCATGGGTTGAGGTTTACCGCTTCGAAAGAGTCAAGGTCGGGTAGAGCTTGAAACTCTCTAGGACGGGCCTCGACGGGTTTTGGGTTGGACTTGTGCGACTCGATAGTGAGCAATTCATAGGAATATGTGCATGTAGTGTGAGGTCAAGCCAAGTGACAAAACATTTTTTTCTTTTTTTTTTCAAAGAAATAAAAAGAAAATAAACACATATTTACAACTTTCGAATCACCCGTGTGACCGATAAAATAAACAGAAAGTAAAAGAAGTTATGTGCAGGCCCGGTGTCCACACACTATCAAAACTGTTCTGTTTCTGTGCATTGTTCTATTCTGGAAATGCGCCCGTAAGCGCACGCATTGGGCTACCGACTCGGGAGGCGCGCGCGTTAGAGGAAGAGGGGCAGAGGCGCCCGCTTCTCGGTGAAAACCTGAAAATCAGTGGGTTCAAGGGATTGCCTTGACCCTAAATAATAAAACTTTCCCCTGCAGTAATCGTTAGCACAGAAACATGAAATGGAAGGATGAGATGAGAGGCAGGCGATTCTGGTAATTGGGGTCGGACGCGCGCTGTTCCAACCCTTTTTACCAGAATGCCCAGAAAACAGAATAAAAGAATACCAAAAGATGAATACGCAAGTTTAACACTCCAAATTCTCCCCAGCGGAGTCGCCACTGTAGATACCTCGGGAGAGCCCACTACCTGGCTAGAGCGGTGAATTATCCTAGGATGTCTATTTGTGTTTTAATTGTTTAGAGTCGCCACCTATATTTTTAAAGGAACATAAGAAAAACCTAGAAATAGCCTAATTTATGTACAAAACCAGAGATTCGGGAAGAGAAAGGTTCGGGGGTTAGGTGACGGAGTGGAAAGTACATAAACACCCACTCCGCCCCACTTACGCGGGTCTTGCTACTAAAGGTGTTCTAATGTAAAAAGTCCTTCAATTTATTAATATAAAAGTGCTAACAATTACAATGAAAAGAAAGGGAAAATAAAAGGGAATTGTTTTATTGATTTTATGCTAAAGATTACATTAAGAGAAGAATAGTAAATTAAACTAGAGTTTAGAATGTAAGAAGATAACCTTAACCAACTTTAATGTAATAAAGTGATTATTTGGTCATGTCCCATTTGATGGGGATTGCATACATTAAGAAGAAAAGTAAGAAAGGAGAAATGAAGTTGTACCTTAAGAAGAGGACTTCAAACTTTGACTTGAAAAGAGTTTGTGTAGAGTTTTTGATGCTTGAATTGTTGTTAGGAGAATTCTTGTGAAGAGAATTCTTGGGAGAATTGTGTATAATGTCTTTGTGAAGAAATTCCATGTCCTTTTCTATGGTAAAAAAAGAGGGGTTTAAATAGGTAGAAAAGAGAGGAAAAGATGGCTTTTCAACCAATAAGAAAATAAATAAAATCAAATAATAAAGAGAAAATCAAATAATAAATAAAAGAAATATTTTGTTTTATAGAAATGGCTAGAATAATGGGATTGGAGGTTACAAAACTAGGGGGGATGAATGTGGAGGTAAAAATGAGTGTTTGTGATTAAGAAAAAGGAGGGAAAAGATTGCAATCCGTAACTGACATTGTGGGAGGCGCGCGCTTCCTGCTTTGGTTGCGAGAGGCGCGCGCAGCCCACTAGCAGTGGATGCGCCCGCGGGTGGAAAGGACAGAATGATAGAATGACCCTAAAAGTTAACTCTGTTATGCAGTTTAGTCCAAAACTAACGGAATCAGTTAGGAACTTAACCGAAGTAACATAATTTAACAAAAACAGGGGTGAGAGGTCCAAGGCGGGGTGTCTACAGATACCCACAAAGGCAACATTGATACTGAGGATGAAAGCAGCGATAATGAAGATGGTGATTCGTGAGAGTGATTAATGGAGATTTGGTATAAAATTATTTGATTAAATGTTATTTGTGTAGATAGACTTACTTTCTTATGGTACACTTGCAATTTTAAACTTTTTGTGCCATGTTACAAGCTGATATCTAGCTACTGCAATTGCCAAAATATCTTCTTTAATGTGTACATATAACGTGTCTATATATTATGTTTTCAGGCATGGCTAGAGGTAAAGGTGGTACACATCCAACTTCTGGTAGAGGTGGTGCCACTCTATCCACTCATCATGTCCCTGGTTCCCATGTTTCTCGTGCAACCTCGAATAGAGGTAGAGGAGGTAGTTCCTTGAATACATCCAATAGGCAACCACTTTCTCCATCCACTCATGACGCTGCTCAACGTGTACCTGCTGCTCCTGTTTCCCCACGAGTTCTTGTTGCTCCACAAGCTATTGCTCGAGCTATTGCTTCTCAACGTGTTCTTGGTGCCCCTCAAGTGCCCCCTTCAGCCCCTCAATAAGTGCCAGTTGCCCCTTCTTCTCAACAACCTGGCAAGAACTACAAATTATATGTCTTTTGTACAACATCGTCCTTTATTATTTTTTTGTGTGTGCTATGGCATGATGTTAGGTCCTAAGTTATTTTTTTGGTGAGGATTGATCATTTAACTAACGGGTTAAAGTTAAGTGGTCAAAGATGTCAAGAGAGAAAGATGCAAAAGTTACACAAAGGCTCCTCTATGTTTCTCTTGTTTTTCAACAAGGATTTTTACCGCTTAAATGAGTCCTAAAATATTCTATATTGGACTCATTAGAAAGGTAATTTAAAGACGAACAAGAGTTTGCAATTGGTTTTTGCATACGAGCTCCCTGTGGAAAGATATGTACAAAGAACTTAAACGGAGCATAAATGGACAAGGTGGTCAACTGCAAAAGTTCAATTCTCAAGTGAATCAAAATTCCTCCAGCATTGCTTTTGCTTGTGTTAGCCTGTAAAGTGTAAACATGGTCATTGAAAATGAAGCCTTCCCAATAAATGAAGACAACCTTCCACAAAACAAGGAATTGTGTTTGAAGACCAAAGACCAAGCATTGAAGACTCCACCCATTCCATTAAACCCCCCCAACGGATAATTCCTCTTTTCCCCTATATATTGCAACCAATCTCCCCATTTACAAGTGTGTATCCAGCACCAAATCACCCTCCTTTTACTATGCCTTCACCTAGTGTGTGCAATAAACACCAATTGCACACACTAAGGTTTACACCCCAAAAACCTACCCTTTAACCCTTCTGCAGCTATCCTCCCAACAACTTTCCTCCCAACAGCTATCCTACACCATTTATCCCCTTACCCTTTTAACCCTTTGACAATTAACCTAACCAAACCTTGCAACCTTTAAGGGGGAACACAACTGCTCTTGAAGATCCTGCATCAACTCAAGAGCCTGCATTATGCTTTTAGCACCCAGTTACAACCCCCAACCAGCCTAAGCTATTAGCCAAGCTTAATCATTTTACTTTTAAAACATTTGTAATTTTTCTTTTCTTTTTATAGCCTTAGTCAAAAGGCTTCCTTAACTGAGTGAAGGTTAAGAAGAGGGGGTTCTGGGAACTTGCCTATATCATTCATTGTAAGCTTTTTAGTAAGTGGATTATAGTAGATTGATCTCACTGTTGACTACAGTGGGGGTGGATGTAGGAGATGGGTTTTGCCTCCGAACCACTTTAAAAATTCTCGCCTCTTGTCTCTTTTTATTTCTTGTCTTGCACTTTATTTTTCATTTCAATTACGGTATTTCTTGGTTTAATTATTATTGCTTGATCACATAGACAAGATAAAATTTGACAATTAAATTAGGAATATATATGTTAGACAACAACTATAAGGCTTAAGAAAATATCAATTCCGCTGCGCATATTTCTCTATCATTTTGGCCTTAAGAGTGTTCGAATGAAAACAGGGACTTTCACATGAGTTCTGGTTAAATTTCATATTTCCAAATACACATTTTTCTTCCGTGTTGGTGGGATGACATCAATTAAGTTCTATGTGGTGCTGATTTCCTTTTAGTATTTGAACCTGCTCTGTAACTTCATAGTCTGATTAGTATATTTGTTTTATCGAAGTCTTTCTTCTTAGCAATTCCTTGTTACCTTTGATTATAATATTGTTTTTTTTCAGTCTTACTTGTCATAAATCAGGTGAATTGCATCTAGTTCGTTTGGTTCAGTTGTACTCCCCCATCCCAAAACATTCGACATGTCAATATATATTAAGGAACATTTTGTGTTTGTTTGTGAATTGCTCATTATGTGGTGCTTGTTTGTGCATCGCTCATACGTTTTATCCAATTCCTTGTTCTTATAGTCTTACTCATCATAAATCAGATGGCATCTGTGCTTTTAACAAAGTTTTGTCCCTATTTCATAGTTATTGTTGCTGCTCATGTTTCCCGACATGCCCCTGCTGCTCAACAACTGCTTGCTGCCCCTATTGTTCCTGCTCCTATACAAAGTGCCCCTGAAAATGTACCTCGAGTGCAAAATGCCCCTGAAAATGTAAATCGACCGAGGAATACTCCTGGTGTAACCAAGGGTGTAATGTCACCCAAAGCTGGTCAAGAAAAGGTTTTAGTTACTGTTCTCAAGCGCACGTAAGTCCAAATCAATGAATAACCAAATTCTGTTTAAAATTAGTTATAGTTCATCTTATATATATATATATATATATATATATATATATATATATATATATATATATATATATATATATGGTCATACTCTTATGAGAACCCAATTACATGAGAACCATGAGAACCAAGGACAACCATTGGATTAGACACAAATCAAGGGTTTAGATTACCTTTTTAGCTTTAAAAATTTGGTGGCATTCTTGTAATTAGGTTGACAGACAAAGGAAAGGGCAAAATACCATGTGTGTTCCAGAATTTGCCATGTCATCACCCAAAATTTTCCTATATTTTTAAAATTAAATATCTCATTAACTATAAATAAAAAAAAATAATCCGAGAACACTAATTTTTTTGTCTCGACGAGACGAATCAAACTACATTCCTTAAGATAGCGTTTTAAAAAATAGGCAAAATACTAAATAGCTATTGTATCCAATACAATATTCATAACAATTCAGTTAGATACAATAGGCAAACACCTATTGTATCCAACAGCAATGTTCATACACATTCCTATTGGATACACTAGCTACTTCCCCTATTGTATCCAATACAATGTTCGTAACAATTCAGTTAGATACATTAGGCAAATACCTATTGTATCCAACAGCAATGTTCATACACATTGCTATTGGATACACTAGCTACTTCCCCTATTGTTTCCAATATAATGTTCGTAACAATTCAGTTAGATACAATAGGCAAACACCTATTGTATCCAACATCAATGTTCATGCACATTGCTATTGGATATACTAGCTACTTCCCCTATTGTATCCAATACAATATTCATAACAATTCAGTTAGATACAATAGGCAAACACCTATTGTATCCAACGGCAATGTCCATGCACATTGCTATTAGATACACTAGCTACTTCCCCTATCGTATCTGAAAGGTCCTGTTTACTAAGATTAAGAGATAGGTTAAAACTTGATCAGCTAACTGGTTTGGGAGTTAGCTGTTGAGAGATTAAAGGTAGAGTAATTATGCAGCGGAAAATAATTAAGTAAAGAAACAAAAATAGGCAATGTGCAGTGTGTGTTTAAGTGTAAAGACAAGAGTGTACACAAGGATTTTCAAGTGGTTCAGAGGTATATTTCTTCTCTTACATTCACTATAATCCGTTCTCTTCAAGAACTTACAAGAATTGATAAGGCAAGTTCCCTGAACTCCCTCTACTTAATTGACACTTCAATTAAGGTTGCTTCTTTCAAAGCGAAAAGAAAAAGAAAACTAAAAATGCACAAGTGTGTTTACAAAGAAATAGCTTAGCTGTTAGCTAGGTTTGAAGGGGGTTGTAACTGGGTGCTAAATTGCACAAGATTTGCAAGTGTGTAATGCAAATGAATCTGTAATACAAATTTGGGGTTCTTGGGGAGCAACAACAGTGGTTTAGGTTGTGTGTGTGTTGAAGAAGGGTGTGTGATAATGTTCCAGTGTGTTTTCTTATATAGGATATGAATATATCCGTTGGGGGACAAGAAAACACATGGGGAACATGTTTGCAGAAAGTAAGTCTTTGACTGGGTAAAGTAGTGTTGACTTAATACTTTATTTCTTTATGCTGGAGGTGCTGGTGGAGATTTGCATGCTTGATTAATTACGTAGTTATTTTATACTAAAATAACTATTCCTTCAAGAATCTGGATCATTTAGAGTCAGCTGCTGGATTTGTAGGGACTTAGCTGTTGGCACAGGGGAGATAGCTGCTGGGATTGTAGATTTGATCAGGCAGATACTATAGGTTATTCCAATCAGTGGAATAACTTATTCTTCAATCTTATGAAGCTTTTCAGATGGCTGTTGGACAGTTGGAGTCTTAGCTGTTGGTGAAAAGTCAGATAGCTGTTGGGATAGCTGTTGGGTTTGAACTGGATGATCTGCTTTAGCATGTTTGCAAATAGGGTTTCTGTAATTCATATGAGTGTAAATGAATGTAGAAATGATATATATTCATTTCATTTGATGTATATATTATTGGTTGATCCTTGAACAGTCTTAGCAGTTGGTATATACATGAACTGAATAGATAGTTGTTGAGGCTGGTCTTGGGTTGCCTGTGGATCAGGTCTTTGTAGGTTGTCAACTGGAATGATTATTTATTTATCAAAACACATTTACTATTATTATTCAGATTAATAACATAGTGAGGTACTAACAATTTCCCCCTTTTTGGTAAATGAATAATCATCTGAACAGGTACCTGCATACAATGTATGTAAAGAAAGAGGTACCAATGAAGAGAGAATCTTCTTGATTGAGTTCTTTTAGCATACAAAACAAAGAAGATGAAAAGATAAACAGGGAATTTATATACAGAAAAGGGTTTGAACATCTTACAGTACAAAAGTAGATAAAATTTAATAAAAATCTATACAAGCTAGAAATTCATAAGTTTTTCTACTTCCTCTCTCTCTCTCTTTGGTTAGAGCAGTTCTCCTTGCTAGATCATATCTTCTGTAGAACCATTCATTGTTCCATGCAAGGCTCATCATGTGGTTGTACTGAAAGTCTAAACTTTGTCTTTCCAAAAGTTGAGTTTTGGTGAGAGGTACTTGATTGGGAAGTAGCCTTTTGTTGGCAGTGGTGCCCTAGGCACGTTTAATAAACGTTGTAATTGTTATCATTTATTTCATATCAATAAAGAGAAGTTTTGATTATTATTGTTGTTCATGTTTACTTATAATAATCTCCGTCCCTAGTACTTGTTAAGCACTAGTATAAAGGCTAAATGATCATGGGATGATCATGTTAGATTTATGGGTACTTGTTTGGAACAAGGTACTGGACATGACCCACCGTATGAGATTTATGTCATGGTCTATGTTGTACATATATCTCATATTAGTTATGTCATTTGAATCCTTAGACATGAAGTTATTATAGTCTTCCACTTGATGAACATTGTGTTTGACATATTCAAACGCTACCTTAACACGGTAGTTATAAAGGGTATGATTGGCATAATCGGAATCCCGTTGGGAAGAATAATAAGCTAAATGGATTTGTCCCTCCACGGAGAGGTGTCAAGCTTGGGCCCATCGAAGGAATGATGTTGATGAAATGTTCGGCCGGACTCAAATGGATTGATTGGATCAATAGCATTTGAATTATCAACATATTCGGAATCAAGAAAGTATTGAACAAGACAAGTTGACTGTTTGACCATGACTTGTGTTCAATGACATCGTGGACAAAGGGATTATGACATATTCTAAAGGAATGCGAACTTGTATCTAGTTATACTATTTGGGTAGGTATGACGGTTTGCTAGAACCTAATCATATCTTATGGGATCATGTTTGAGCCCATTGCCAACTTAGTATAATCCTAGAGGGTCACACACAATAGAACGAATCTTAAATAAGAGGACTATATTGGAATTTAGGGTCGAAGGACCTCAAATGAATTTCTGGAAAAATTCTGGGCTTCCTGGTCAACCAAGCGGGCGCTTGGGTTGGACCAGGCGGGCGCTTGAATGAATTCTGAAAAGGTCTGGACCTTCTGGTCAAATAAGCGGGCGCCTGGGTTGGACCAGGCGGGCGCTCGGTCTGGCGGCAGAAAAATTCCTAATTCGATTAGGAAAGGGTTTTGGCACAAGTTACCTATTTGGAATAAGTCTTAATTGTGTATAAAAACCCAAATTCGGCCAGACCATCCTTACAAGTTCTTTTGTGAGTCTCAAAGAGTTTGAGAGAGATTTTATTTTGTTCTAAGATATCCTTGATTGAGGAACAAAATAATTCACAAATAAATTCCATATAGTTCTTTATTAAATTGTGAAAGTGTGTTTCACAATTATTGGTCTAGCAACCAAGATCAAGGAGCCTCTTGATATTCGTTCGAAGTGTGGACACCGCTAGAGGGTGAATTTTATCATCTACAAATTTCGTGATTTTGTCCGTGATAAAGCTTCAAGTTTCTCCACCAAGACCAAAAGAAAACTTTGATAGTCATCAAGGGTTAGTTTTCCCTTTATTCATTATGTTGTATTTGATTTAATCATATGAACGGATCCATGGCTTTGGGTTTCATAAAATTTTAATTGCTATATTCCGCTGCGCATGTTACTTAGAAACCCAACAGTGGTACCAGAGCCCCGTTCATGTTGATTAATTCAATACTTGGATCATGTTATGTGTATATAAATTGTTTATGTGCCTTGCATGATATGAATATTGGAATATATGATGCTTATGTGTTTTGTGATTCTATGTGGTTTATTGTTTTGAAACTTTAATCGCACGATTCAATCGCAATAAAAATTATGGTGGATTCTGAATTATTTCGATTATTGATTTTTGATCAGATCAAAGTTTCAATAATCGGGGAAAAATAATTTTGAGACAAAATTTTTGAACTTTAAAATTCTGTACCATTCTGACCAAACAGGCGCCCGCTCGCTGGAGACCAGGCGGCCGCTTGCTTCAGGCTTGCTCAGGCGCGCGCTCGGTCAATACCAGGCGGGCGCTCGCTCGTCAGAATCTGATCTGATTTTTGTTAAAATCTGAATATGGAATTTTCGATAAATTCAACAAAACCAGTAACAGAACCAGTCCAGACTTGCTAATCTGGAATGGGTTTTGGGTAGTTGGTTTGTGTGTGGATTTTGGGGTTTGATTTTCCTATTTGTTTTAGTCTTGTGATTCCTAGATTGGTTCAAGTTTTGGATGGCTAATCTGTGTTCATCGAGATTGTGTTTCCCAAAATTGATCGCAATCAAAGTTTCAAAGATAAAACGAAGTTAGAATTATGAAGGGTTCATAAATGCTAAAATTGAGAAACAAAGTTCTTGATTCAATGATTGGAGATCCATGTGGAATTGTGAATGCAATTGGCCTACGTTCATCGAGACCATCTATTGCTTAGTTTCGGCCACATGGACTACTTTCTTGGTTTCTTGAATTAGTGCGGGATTGTGGTTGCCTAATGGCTTAGTTCGACCGCACTTCTTGTTGTCTTGATTTGGAGATAATAACCGAAGTTGAAATAGTCTCATCCTCATAATTATAGAGAAACTAATGACACATAAATATCATGCTTAAATTAATGGAGATTAATTTAGTGGCTAAACTTGATGTGTAACATGTTTATATTATGTGCTCATAAATGTGTTATGTGCTATATGTGATGAACCTTCAAAGAAAGTTTTAAGTTCTTCATTGCCATGCCATGATTAAAACACTTGTTTGTACATGGGTAATCTTGATGTGGGTTCGCCTCCGCGAAGTGCATTAATTTTATTCATGTATGAGCAAGATGAGGTTCATTAATTTAATATGGGCTTGCCTCCGCAAGGTGCATTAAATTGAATGGTTCCTATGCGTTTAAAATGGTTGGACTTAATTAGGCGTCAAAACAGTTTTGGGCCTAGGCAAAAGATGAGACTAAACATGTGTTTTGAAATTGGATTTCTCAAAGAATCTCATAAAAGGATCTAAGAATCATATGGGATATGATTTACATGATTGTCTACCTAATTAATTTAGTTTTGAGCGGTCCTCCTCCGTGGACTCAAAAGTTAAATTAAAGTTGGATCTTAGTCCAATTAAATTATATTATACATTGGATGTATATGAAGGTTATATAATTTAGTGGGAGTATTTTGTTTGAAAAATACATTATTTATCTCTTTAATGAAAATTGGTACTTATTAAATTTTGGAAATTTTGCATATTTGTAGATAATGACTAATAACACTCAATCAATGTCGTTGCGATCGATCCTTGAGAAGGATAAGCTCGAAGAGAATGGTACTAACTTTATGGATTGGATCCGTAGCATAAGAATCGTTCTTAGGCAAGAAGATAAGTTGTACATTCTCGATGGGCCTCTCCCTGCTGAACCACCGCCTACTGCCCCTAGGGCAGAAAGAGACAATTACAAGAAACATCGTAATGATTCTAGAGATGTACGTTGTCTCATGCTTCCTGCTATGTGTTCAAAACTCCAACAAAGTTTGGAACATTTGGAAGCCTATGAGATAGGCGTGGAGTTGAAAACCATGTTTCAAGAGCAAGCTGGGCAAGAGAGGTACAAGACCATTGTTGCATTCACTACTTGCAAGATGAATGAAGGGCAACAAGTGAGTCCTCACTTTCTTAAAATGAAAGGTTATGTAGAGCACCTTGAGAAACTTGGATATCCAATCCCATTGGAGCTAGCCACGGATCTCATTCTTAATTCATTGCCTAAAAGTTATAATCAGTTTGTGATGAATTATAACATGCATGGAATGGATAAGAATCTCTCTGAGTTGCATGGGATGCTCAAAACTGCAGAGATGAAAATTGTGGAGAAAAGTTCTCCCGTGCTCTTTGTTCATGATGGGAAGAAGGCTAGTGCCAAAGGAAAGGGTAAGAAAGTTGTCAAACCCAAAATAAGCAAGGCAAAGGTTGCCAAGGCTTCTGAGGCAAAACCTGATTCACAAAAGGATGCAATCTGTTTCCATTGTCAAGAAATTGGTCATTGGAAACGTAATTGCAAGGCTTTCTTGGAAGAGCAAAAGAAGAAGAAGGGCAGCAAGGCTGCGTCGACTTCAGGTATCTATATGATAGATATTCTCCTTTCTACCACTAATTCTTGGGTATTGGATACCGGATGTGGTTCTCACATTTGTCTAAATGTGCAGGGACTAAAGAATAGGAGACTGCTTAAAGAAGGTGAAGTAGATCTACGCGTGGGGAATGGAGAAAGTGTTGCTGCATTAGCCGTAGGGACTTATGAAGTCACTTTACCTTCCGAATTAATTCTTGTTTTGAACAATTGTTATTATGTTCCGGATTTAAGCAGAAATGTTGTTTCAATTTCTTGTTTGGATAATGAAGGTTTTAAGTTTCTTATTGTGAATAAGAAATTTTCTATTTATTTAAATGATGTGCTTTATAGTATTGCTAATTCATTTAATGGCCTTTATATCTTGGATGTCAAGAATGAAAATAATAACAATGTCTATCATGTAAATAAGAAATCTAAACCTAATGATGTAAATCATACTTATTTGTGGCATTGCCGTCTCGGTCATATTAATGAGAAGCGTATCTCAAAACTCCATGGGGACGGACTTTTGGGTTCATGTGACTTAGAGTCATATGACACTTGTGAGTCGTGTCTTCTTGGAAAAATGACTAAGACACATTTTACCAAGTTGGGTGAAAGGACAAGCGACTTATTGGGGTTGATACATTCCGATGTATACGGACCATTAAGTAGCAATACTAGGGGAGGATTTCAATACTTCATAACCTTCACTGATGATTATAGTAGATTTGGGTATGTTTACCTAATGAAACATAAAAGTGAAGCATTTGAGATATTTAGAATATTTCAAAATGAAGTAGAAAAACAACTTGGCAAAAGTATTAAGGCACTTCGATCAGATCGAGGTGGAGAATACTTGAGTCAAGAATTTGATGATCATCTAAAGAATTGTGGAATAGTTTCACAATTGACTCCACCCGGAACGCCACAATGGAATGGTGTGTCCTAGAGGAGAAATCGGACTTTGTTAGACATGGTTCGATCAATGATGAGTCAAGTAGATCTTCCAATATCCTTTTGGGGTTACGCTCTAGAAACCGCTGCTTTCACACTAAATCGTGTTCCAACTAAATCGGTTAAAAAGACTCCATATGAGATGTGGAGCGGAAAAAAAACTTGTTTATCTTTCATGAAGATTTGGGGTTGTGAAGCTTTTGTCAAAAGACTTGTCTCAGATAAACTTGCACACAAATTTGATAAATGTATTTTCGTGGGATATCCTAAGGAAACTAGAGGATATTACTTTTACAACCGTGAGGACAACAAAGTGTTTGTTGCCTGAACTGGTGTCTTTCTAGAGAAAGAGTTTCTCTCCAAAGAAATCAGTGGGAGTAAAATAAATCTTGAAGAAATTCGAGACCCAGAAAATAACGTTGAACCAATAGTGGAACAAGAACAAGATCCACAAGGAGTTGTGGAACCTGTTCAAAATACACAAGCAACTCGCAGATCTAGTAGGTTACGATACGAGCCCGAGAGATATGGATTTCTCGTAACGGATAGTAATGAGGTAGAAATCATTGAGAATGATGAACCGTCAACCTACCAAGAGGCGATGTCTTCTCCTGATTCGGACAAGTGGCTTGGAGCCATGGAATCCGAATTGCAATCCATGCAAGACAATCAAGTTTGGAATTTGATTTATGCGCCCGAAGGTGTAAAAACCATAGGATGCAAATGGGTCTTCAAGAAGAAGACTGACATGGATGGGAAGGTGCATACTTACAAAGCTAGGCTTGTAGCGAAGGGTTATAGGCAAGTTCATGGTATTGACTATGATGAGACCTTTTCACCCGTAGCAATGATCAAGTCTATAAGAATTTTGCTTGCCATTGCCGCATATCATGACTATGAAATATGGTAGATGGACGTCAAAACCGCTTTCCTGAATGGAAAACTCCAAGAGGATGTGTATATGACACAACCAGAAGGTTTTGAACAAGATTCTAAAGTATGCAAATTTCAAAGATCCATCTATGGATTGAAGCAAGCTTCAAGGAGTTGGAATCTCCGTTTTGATGAATCGGTCAAAGAGTTTGGTTTCATCAAGAACGAAGATGAGCCTTGTGTATACAAGAAGATTAGTGGGAGCATAGTGCTATTCCTTATTTTATACGTGGATGACATATTACTCATTGGAAACGACATTCCTACACTTCAGTCTGTGAAGACTTGGTTGGGAAAGTGCTTCGCAATGAAAGATATGGGTGAAGCCGCATATATACTTGGCATTAAGATCTATAGAGATAGATCAAGCATGCTACTTGGTTTAAGCCAAAGTACATACATTGACAAGGTCATTAGAAGATTCCGTATGGAAAATTCTAAGAGAGGCACCTTGCCAGTGTTACATGGAGTTTCTCTAAGCAAGACTCAATGTCCCAAGACAAACGATGAGCGTGAGAAAATTAATGATGTTCCATATGCTTCGGCAATTGGGTCCATCATGTATGCCATGATTTGTACTAGGCCGGATGTATCTTATGCTTTGAGCATGACAAGTAGATACCAATCCGACCCTGGCGAAAATCACTGCAAAGCTGTAAAAGCGATTCTTAAGTACTTGAGAAGAACTAAGGACTCGTTTTTTGGTCTATGGAGGAATGGAAGATGATCTGGTTGTAAATGCTTACACGGATGCAAGCTTCCAAACCGACAAAGATGATAGCCGATCGCAATCGGGTTTTGTGTTTATGTTAAATGGTGGAGCTGTAAGCTGGAAGAGTTCCAAGCAAAGTACAACCGCTGATTCTACAACTGAAGCTGAGTATATTGCTGCATCGGATGCTGCAAAGGAAGCTGTTTGGATTAAGAAGTTCATAACTGAACTTGAAGTGGTTCTTAGTATTGCTAATCTAATAGACCTTTATTGCGATAATAATGGTGCTATTGCTCAAGCAAAGGAACCAAGAGCACATCAGAAATCCAAACACATACTTAGGCGTTTTCATATCATTCGAGAGATCGTTGATAGGGGAGACGTAAATATATGCAGAGTACCTACTGATGACAATGTTGCGGACCCGCTAACAAAGGGACTTCCACAAACTAAACATGATGGTCATGTTAGGTCCATGGGTATTAGATACATGGGAGATTGGGCCTAGGGCAAGTGGGAGATTGTTGGTAGTGGTGCCCTAGGCACGTTTAATAAACGTTGTAATTGTTATCATTTATTTCATATCAATAAAGAGATGTTTTGATTATTATTGTTGTTCATGTTTACTTATAATAATCTCCGTCCCTAGTACTTGTTAAGCACTAGTATAAAGGCTAAATGATCATGGGATGATCATGTTAGATTTATGGGTACTTGTTTGGAACAAGGTACTGGACATGACCCGCCGTATGAGATTTATGTCATGGTCTATGTCATACATATATCTCATATTAGTTATGTCATTTGAATCCTTAGACATGAAGTTATTATAGTCTTCCACTTGATGAACATTGTGTTTGACATATTCAAACGCTACCTTAACACGGTAGTTATAAAGGGTATGATTGGCATAATCGAAATCCCGTTGGGAAGAATAATAAGCTAAATGGATTTGTCCCTCCATGGAAAGGTGTCAAGCTTAGGCCCCTCGAAGGAATGATGTTGATGAAATGTTCGGCCGGACTCAAATGGATTGATTGGATCAATAGCATTTGAATTATCAACATATTCGGAATCGAGAAAGTATTGAACAAGACAAGTTGACTGTTTGACCATGACTTGTGTTCAATGACATCGTGGACAAAGGGATTATGACATATTCTAAAGGAATGCGAACTTGTATCTAGTTATACTATTTGGGTAGGTATGACGGTTTGCTAGAACCTAATCATATCTTATGGGATCATGTTTGAGCCCATTGCCAACTTAGTATAATCCTAGAGGGTCACACACAATAGAACGAATCTTAAATAAGAGGACTATATTGGAATTTAGGGTCGAAGGACCTCAAAAGAATTTCTGGAAAAATTCTGGGCTTCCTGGTCAACCAAGCGGGCGCTTGGGTTGGACCAGGCGGGCGCTTGAATGAATTCTGAAAAGGTCTGGACCTTCTGGTCAAATAAGCGGGCGCCTGGGTTGGACCAGGCGGGCGCTCGGTCTGGCGGCAGAAAAATTCCTAATTCGATTAGGAAAGGTTTTTGGCACAAGTTACCTATTTGGAATAGGTCTTAATTGTGTATAAAAACCCAAATTCGGCCAGACCATCCTTACAAGTGCTTTTTTGAGTCTCAAAGAGTTTGAGAGAGATTTTATTTTGTTCTAAGATATCCTTGATTGAGGAACAAAATAATTCACAAATAAATTTCATATAGTTCTTTATTAAATTGTGAAACTGTGTTTCACAATTATTGGTCTAGCAACCAAGATCAAGGAGCCTCTTGATATTCGTTCGAAGTGTGGACACCGCTAGAGGGTGAATTTTATCATCTACAAAGTTCGTGATTTTGTCCGTGATAAAGCTTCAAGTTTCTCCACCAAGACCAAAAGAAAACTTTGATAGTCATCAAGGGTTAGTTTTCCCTTTATTCATTATGTTGTATTTGATTTAATCATATGAACGGATCCATGGCTTTGGGTTTCATAAAATTTTAATTTATATATTCCGCTGCGCATGTTACTTGGAAACCCAACACCTTTGTCCAATCCAAGCCTTTAGCTGCTGGGGAGTTATTGATTCTTCATTCAGAGCAACTCCCAAAGGGGTGTCCTTGTAAAGAGAAGCAGGTCTTTGCTTGGTTGTTTTGGAGGGTTTTTTAGGTGGCTGATAGTGTAGATGAGACAAAAGGGATGATTGAGAAGGTGTGGGAGGTCTTGGATAGCTGCTGGAGTGAGGTTGAGGAAAGACAACATGAGATGGCTGTTGAGGAGATGGGGGGATTGGATTCTCACCTTTTTGCAGGATGAATTCAGAGACATCATTAAGTTTTCTGAGTAAGGAGGTTTTGAGTTGTTTTATGAGGTTGGCAGAAAATTGATTGAAGTCTGTGAAGGTGAGATGGTAAGAAGGGGTGAATTTGAATGGATCAAAGTTAGGGGCTAGGTTTGAAAGTTGAGACCTAGACTTTTTATGGAATGCAGGAAGAGAAGGTGGAAGGTGTTGAGGATAAACAGAGGAGATGGGATAAAGATTTTTGACAATTAATCCCATGATACAGTTCTTCCTGGAAAGAAGGGAGTAGTACACAAATTGTGCATACTGAATGCATAGAGCATAAACTAGGGAGGAGGGGGTATAAATGCATTCCAGAAGGTTGTTAGAAATGAGATGAGAGAAGATAAATTCCCATTCATGAAGATTTGTAAAAGAGAGGGGGTGAGGAAGATTAGGTGCAGAGAATAAGAAGCAATATTGAATAGTAATCCTAAACTTCTTCCATTCTTCATAGGCATGAAAGAGTTGTCCACCCATGTTTCTGGAGTGGACACTCATGTGGGTTTTTGTCATTTCCCATGGATTGGATAAATTATGAGGGTTCATGAGAGGAGGAATGACAGCAAGAGTGCCGAAACTAGGTGAGTTCCCCCTTAAACTAGGGGTGGGCATAGATGTGTCAAGAGCAATTTGGATTCGGGGATATTGGACAGAAGATGGGATAGTTGTTGGTATGGATGAAGGGATAGCTATTGGGATGACAGGAGATTTAGAGGCAGATGAGCCTGATAGTAGTGTCTGGACTAGGTGAGTTCCCCCTTAAGGTTTCAACAGGAGGGGTGGTTTGGGGAATCTATTTTTTAAGGTGAAGCATGCTTTGAATATTAGAGGCATGATCAGAGCTAGATGTATGAGTCGGGGAGGGAGGGGATGAGACTCTTTGTCTTTTGGATCTTCTCTTTATATAGAATGGACCAGCAGACTCAGAAGAAGAGAGTACCTTAGCTGTTGGGACTGCATGTGCCTCAGCTGTTAAAGAGGTGGTCTTAGCTGTTGAACTTGATTCATGGTCTGGCTCCTCAGTTGCTGGGTGTTCATGCACTTGGTACAGACAACATGGTAACCCTTGTCACAGATTTGACTAATACTAATCAAATTGTGCTTCAAGCCTTCAACATATGATACATCTGTAAAGATGATCTCCTTGGTCACTAAATTTCCTGATCCTTTGACCCTTGCTTGAGAATTGTCACCAAAAGTAACATTGGGACCATTCTTTGGAGATAGCTGTTGAAGCCATTCTTTGTTAGAAGTCATGTGCCTACTGCAGCCGCTATCTAAGTTCCATATACCTATACAGGAAACCTACAAAAAAAATTAAAAATTATGGTACCCTTTTATTCTTTTGGGTCCAAAGGATTAGATTTTCTTTGGGACCCTAGCCTTGCCATCTGATCTCCTTTTGAATAACTAGTTAAGGGTGTTGTAGTAAGACATGATCTGCATCATGTAGGGAGTCAAAGTGAAAGGTTGAGGGTTATCATATATGTTTCTGGTATTGTATAGGGTTTATTTTCAGTAGTTGGGTTGGTGAAAGTAAGATGGCTGTTGAGAATGAAATGAATGGTGTGATGATCTGGGAGAAGGTCTTTGGGACTGATAGGCATGACTTTTTCCATTGGAATATTTCCAGTTTTGTCTATGTTGCCTTGGCTTATGCTGCCTAGCCTTTCTTGGCTGTCCAGCTTGTCTTAGCTATTCAGCTTGTCTTGGCTGTTGGGATCTTCCAGGCTTTCCAGACTTGTGTTCATGCCTTCTTTTCTGACTGTTGGTGTTGTCAGTACTAGTAGAGACTTGAGATTGAGAACTTGTGGGATGTTCCACACTTAACTCACTCTTTTTGGTACTTTCACTTCTCATTCTGTATACATCATCCTTTGTTTGAACAGGATATGATGGTTTCTTGGTTGAGAAAGTGTTGAGGCTAGCTAGGACCATTGTCTCAATAGCCCTATTACCAGTTGGGGGAGTATAAGTTTTGAGAGTGGGATTTTCAGCTCCAAGACCAGATCTGTCCCTAGGATGTCTTTGATTGAAGTGATACAAAGATAGAGCATTGCTTGATTTGTTCCAAGAACCAATCTTGCTTTTTAGGGCATTGTTTTCTTCCTTTAAGGTACTCATTTCTTGTTCAGAATCTTTTGGGGTTTTGAACAATCAGTCTTAGCTGTTGAGCTAAGTATGTCACTTTCAAGTTTCTGACACTTGTTCTCCAGATCATTTTTGGTGGTTTCAAGGGTGAGAATTGAATATTTGAGTTTTTCAATGGTTTTTTATTGCTCAAGGTTTTCAGTGATGAGGGAGGCAAAGCTGGAGTCTTGTTTTTTCTTTTGAATTAAAAGGGTGCAGACTAAACTTTTAAAGCCATCAATATTTAGTGAGTTAAAATTATGTACCTCTTTTAATTGTTCTGCAGCAGCTAAGGCCTCTAGATCTTCCTCATTGTCAGAATCGTCATCTTCTTGGGCAACAAGGCACAGTAGTGCTTCTTCTTCATCACAATCTGAGTCAGATGAGTCAAGATCTTCATCACTGAACCTAGATGAGTCAGCAAGCATGACTTGTTCTTTATTTCTGTTATTTTTATCTTTGACACAATTGTAGCAATTGCATCTCAAGCTATGAATAACTTCTTTAGAGTATGTCCTTCTTTTTTAGTTATCTTTTTGTTTCTTAGGTTCAGTGCATTCAGCAGCAAAGTGATCTGGCTTTCCACAATTATAGCACTCCACACTTTTCTTTACAGCTTCTTGAGGTAGGTTGGATGATGAGGGAGTGTATCTTCTATCAAAGGCTTTCTTTTGATGTCTCATGGAATTTCTGACAGCCATAGATATCAGGCTGGGAATGTCATCTTAAGAGATGGGCTTTGATTCTTGCTTGGGGGTTATGTTCAGTTTTTGCAGGGCATTGTTTACCAGAACATCAATGTCCTGTTGAGTGAACAATTTTTTGTTTTGCTCTTGTGCAACCATAGCAAGAGTTTGGGATATAGTGGGTGCTGGTTGAATTTTAATCATTCCTTCAAGCTCATAAGCTTCAAGTTTCCCAAAGTATTGTTCTACTGTCATGGTGCTCCATTCAGCTCCTTCTCTAATGGGTAGAGCCACCTTCTCATACTCTTGGAGAAGGTTTGAGTATTTCTTTAAGCATAGGTCAGCCTGGGTGAATGCTTTGCCATAGTCTGAAATGGCTCTACCAAGGTCTTCAAACCTTGGTCTTGCAGCACTGACCTTTTCTCCAGGATAGAATTTAAAGTTGTCTAATTGTCTGAGTAAGTTATAGAGATTCTGAGTTCTGACACTTGTGTGTTTAGTGAACATAGTGTGTATTAAGTCCCATGCAGCTTTAGCACTTTTAACTTCAGCTATTTCTTGAGCAAGGGAGTCATTTACACTCTTTTGCAGAATATTTTTAACTTTTAGGTTAGCAGACATTAGTTGTTTCTCAGATTCAGTCCATGATTCAAGGGATTTGGTTTTGCTTGCTCCTCCATTTGTTTCAGCTTGAACTGGTGGTTCTATTTCATGTTTCAAGACATACCAGTTCCATATGCTATTAGCATCTAGATAGGTTTTAATTTTTGATGAATAAATCTCAAAAGATCCACATTCATCAATATGTGGTATGTCCTTCTCATTGTTTCTTCTTGGTTGAGGCATGGTGGGTTGAATAGATCTTTCACAAGTTGTTAGACTCTTTATGGTGAATCCAAGCTCTGGTGCCAATTGAAAGGTCCTGTTTACTAAGATTAACAGATAGGTTAAAACTTGAACAGCTAACTGGGAGTTAGCTGTTGAGAGATTAAAGGTAGAGTAATTATGCAGCGGAAAATAATTAAGTAAAGAAACAAAAATAGACAATGTGCAGTGTGTGTTTAAGTGTAGAGACAAGAGTGTACATAAGGATTTTCAAGTGGTTCAGAGGTATAGTTCTTCTCTTACATCCACCCCCACTGTTAGAACAGTGAGACCAATTCACTATAATCCGTTCTCTTCAAGAACTTACAAGAATTGATAAGGCAAGTTCCCTGAACTCTCTCTACTTAATTGACACTTCAATTAAGGTTGCTTCTTTCAAAGTGAAAAGAAAAAGAAAACTAAAAATGCACAAGTGTGTTTACAAAGAAATAGCTTGGCTGTTAGCTAGGTTTGAAGGGGGTTGTAACTAGGTGCTAAATGGCACAAGATTTGCAGGGGTGTAATGCAAATGAATCTGTAATACAGATTTGGGGTTCTTGGGGGAGCAACAACGGTGGTTTAGGTTGTGTGTGTGTTGAAGAAGGGTGTGTGATAATGTTCCAGTGTGTTTTCTTATATAGGATATGAATATATACGTTGGGGGATAGAAAATACATGGGGAACATGTTTGCAGAAAGCAAGTCTTTGACTGGGTAAAGTAGTGTTGACTTAATACTTTATTTCTTTATGCAGGATGTCCATGCTGGAGGTGCTGGTGGAGATTTGCATGCTTGATTAATTACGTAGTTATTTTATACTAAAATAACTATTCCTTTAAGAATCTGGATCATTTGGAGTCAGCTGCTGGATTTGCAGGGACTTAGCTGTTAGTACAGGGGAGATAGCTGCTGGGATTGTAGATTTGATCAGGCAGATACTATAGGTTGTTCCAATCAGTAAAATAACTTATTCTTCAATCTTGTGAACCTTTTCAGATGGTTGTTGGACAGTTGGAGTCTTAGCTGTTGGTGAAAAGTCAGATAGCTGTTGGGATAGCTGTTGGGTTTGAACTGGATGATCTGCTTTAACATGTTTGCAAATAGGGTTTTTGTAATTGATATGAGTGTAAATGAATGTAGAAATGATATATATTCAGTTCATTTGATGTATATATTATTGGTTGCCTGTGGATCAGGTCTTAGCTGTTGATGATCTGCTTTAGCATCCTTGAACAATCTTAGCTGTTGGTATATACATGAACTGAATAGATAGTTGTTGAGGCTGGTCTTGGGTTGCCTGTGGATCAGGTCTTTGTAGGTTGTCAACTGGAATGATTATTTATTTATCAAAACACATTTACTATTATTAATCAGATTAATAACATAGTGAGGTACTAACAGTATCCAATACAATGTTCATAACAATTCAGTTAGATACAATAGGCAAACACCTATTGTATCCAACAGCAACGTTCATATACATTGCTATTGGATACACTAGCTACTTCCCTATTGTATCATATACAATGTTCATAACAATTCAGTTAGATACAATAGGCAAACACCTATTGTATCCAACAACAATGTTCATACACATTGCTATTGGATACACTAGCTACTTCCCTATTGTATCCAATACAATGTTTATAACAATTCAGTTAGATACAATAGGCAAACACCTATTGTATCCAACAGCAACGTTCATACACATTGCTATTGGATACACTAGCTACTTCCCTATTGTATCCAATACAATATTCATAATAATTCAGTTAGATACAATAGGCAAACACCTATTGTATCCAACAGCTATGTTCATACACATTGCTATTGGATACACTAGCTACTTCCCTATTGTATTAAAGGGTAATATGTCAACATTGCTATTGGATACACAAGCTAAAATAGCTTTTGTATTCAAGTGGAATTTGTTGACCAATTTCACTTGGATACAATAGCTAAATGTATTCAAGTGGATTGTTCAACACAGATATTGGATACAGGAGCTGTTTAGCTTTTGTATCCAAGTGGATTGTTGAACACATTTGATATTGGATACAAGAGCTGTTTACCTATTGTATCTAAGTGTATTTTTAAAATTTCATTTTTATTTAATATTTTATTTCAAAACCCTATCTTCAGGGATGTAGTTTGAATCGTCTCGTTGAGACAAAAAAATCAGTGGTTTCTAATATTTTTTTTCGACTTATAGATACTGAGATATTTTATTTTGAAATTTGAGGGAAATTATCGGTGATGACTTGGCATGTCTTTAAGAGATGGTTCACATATGACGTTTAGCTTAGCCAAAGAAAGGAATCCCTAGCTCCATTTTTTACCTCATAGTTTAGATTAATTTCGAAAATGTCATTGCTTCTCCTTCTTATTGTGTCTTAATCTCAACCATTCAACAATTTTAATCTAATGGTGGTTATTGGTTCTCATGGTTCTCACGATATTTAGGTTCTCATTTGAGCACCTACCTATATATATCATGTTTAAAACTCTGTTCCTTTAGATTACTACCGGCTAAGGCAGTTTCAAAGATTGGCCCTATCTTTAGAAGAAGCTTTACTGAACACAGAACACATTGGTGGAAATGGAAGGGAGAGGGAGAACTAGATCCTTTGTGGGCAGAATATCTGGTAACACTTTATTCATAACTTCCTTTCTTTTTATAGAATAAAAATAACATGGCTTGAAGATATTTGTTTCTTTGTAGAGGTACTTTAAGTTTGCTTCACCAAGTGATGAAACTAGAGGGAGAATAGTTTGGGAGTATATAGCCGCTCAAAACTACCTAAAATACCTTTGTGGATGGAAGAGAAACGCAGTTAAGGCCCATACATCAATAGCTGCTGCGAGGAACCACACACCTAAATGGATGACCGATACAGTATGGCATGAATTATGTGACTACTGGATGAGTCCTGGATTTTTAGCATCAAGTTTGCAGCACAAGCTAAACCGACCATCAATAAAAAATATTCCGCATACTTCGGGCAGGATTCCTTATGAGCAAGTTGACTTGCAGTTGGTAAGTAAAATATTTTTTTTTATAATTTTTTTTTATCGTTTTCCTTTCTTATTTTGATTTTACCTGATCGTATCAGTCAAGGAATTTTAGTGAACAGATTTTTTGGTAAATGTTAGTGTTTGCCTTATTATATCTTCAGGTTTTGGCTTATTATATCTTTGGGTTATGGGACGGAGGGAATATATTTTATAGTTGTTACTTTGGGAATTTCATAATTATTTTTTTTATCAACATACAGTATGATAGCTTGGGTCGTCCTCCGACTCAAATTGAAAGATTCACTGAAACTCACATCAGAAAGAAGAAGAAAAGCGAAGACAATGATGAGATGATATGGGTTACTAAAGAGGCTGAACAACTTGAGGTACCATTTACTGCTTAGTTGTCAATATTTACTGCTTATTGTCAATATTTAATACTTACTGCTTAGTTGCTCTGCTATTGTTCCATACTGCTGTAAAGACACTTTAATGATCTAGCAGTGAATTTTCAAACTGGTTCGTCTCTTACCTTTAGTTTTCTAGTGTTGGTACTGAATATGGCTCACATGCTTAGTTGCTCTGCTAGTGTTTGAACTAAAATCAAGTTCTTTAGCAGCTAGATACTTTTTGAAACCCGACTCCATTGTTACGCATTATCATGCTTCTTAACCATTGAACTCTCAATCTGAGGCATTTCCTTCAACTTATTTATTTTCTCTACTTTCGTTGCAGACTTGGTATATATGGATGAATTAGTTTACATCTTTTAGTAGTTTTCTAAAAGAATGTTGTGTAACCATTCATTTTTGAATTGCATTTGTAAGCAATTCTTTTTTTGTCAGTTGTATATTTTTTTATTAAAAAAAATGCATTTAAAAGCTTTGCATTATTTTGCTCATTATTTCAGCAATTACTTTCCTTTTTAGTATTACTCCCTCCGTCCTATAATAAAATGTAGCACTTTTCTTTTTAGTCCGTCCCAAAATAAATGTCTCGAAATAAAATGTACCTCGTCCGTGTAAAAGAGCAGGCAATAGACATGACTTTGGGAATGTGTTAATCCCAAACATACTCACCTTCTGTACAACCATTACTTTCACTTAACTTTCATTTCACCCTGCAACTATAAAAATAAGTTGCGACCGCGCTGTTTTATGTATTCTTGGTAGACACAACTGGGTTAAAATTTCAGCATTCTTCAGCCCTCTTTTGAGGCCAAATACAATTATTTTGTAGTTTTTGTGCTTACTTGTTGCTGTGAATATGATTTTAAGAAAGGTTACATGGTTTTGATTTATTATATGAGATTTTATATGTATACTTTCTTTGTCAATATTCATAGGAGGTTTATGCAAAAGAATTACGTCAAGCAAATGGTTTGGACCCAGCTATTCAATGCAATTCTTCACCCTGGATGTGATGCCGTTATAGATCCTGGTTGTAAGACGTGGGCAGCAACAGTTGGTGGCGTACAAAAAGGTAGGTTGTTTGGTTGGCCACGAGAGAAGTGGCAAAAACGATCGAGTAATGCTTCTTCCGTTGATTATGCTGCATACATACGCTGATTCACAAACTGCGCGAGACGAAATGTTGAAGATGAAAAAAAAATGGAGGACCGGGAAGCTTATTATGAAAACATGTTTACAACCTTAGGTCCTGTCTTGGCAGAATTGACAGAGAGGTGTGGGATGGCTCCATTTGAATTCCCCCCTTTTCCAAATGACATTAGCTCTTCTACGCCTATTTCTGACGGTGCCTCAAATATTCCAACAGACGCATCTCCTTTTCATGATGGAGGTGACACCGGTGAGGATATTCGCTAGTTATATGGGAAGCAAATATATTTTGGTTCTAGACTTTTATGACTAATTATACCCAGGTGCATACTTTACTTTTGGACATGTTTAGGTGCATGCTTTACTTTTGAACTTGTATAACTCTTAATGCTAGCTAGGGGTATATTTTTGGACAATTTTAGGTGCTTGCCTTATTTTGGACTATTACAACTCTAAGTGCAAGGTTTATGCATATTCGATAATGCTTAAATTTTATATAGTGGTAGTTTATCCAATTGACCAATTTTATCTGTATATTTCCAAAATAGGGTTGCATATTAGAAATTACAATAAAATGTTGTTGACCAAAGAATATGTGATGGTATAATCATCTTCTGGCACATATTATGCGATGGCTATTTATTATTCAATTAAAACAGAACAAAAAAAAAAGAAAGGTGTTATGCGATTACTTTACCATCGCATAACATGGATCACGTTATGTGATGAGCCAATCAATCGTATAGCCTAAGCAATTATGCGACGGCAAAATCATCGCCATTACCACATTATGCGATGGCAATTTATTTATTTAATTGAGGTGGAAAATAATAAATAAATGTGTAAGGCGATTGCATTTGCCATCGCATAACATATATCCATTTATACGATGGCTATACTAATCGCATATACCTTTAGCGACAAGCGATTATACGACAAACGCTTCGACGATTTTAATCATCGCAATATGTTTATGCGATGGCTTTCTTTGTTTATGCGATGGATTTTAGCCGTCGCAGTAATTATTTTCTTGTAGTGAAAATTGCTTTCCTTGATTCAACTAGGGTTTGGTGTTCATGATGATCAAATCACCATGTTCATCAAAACCTTGAATAAATAATTTATTCTTGAATCTAGGATCATCAACAAATTAATCCAATTAACTTTTGATGATCAAAAAGAACATAATAATCAAATTATTATTGCAATCTTAGATCCCACATAACGTAATTAAACGGTGCGATTTTATGATCTCCATATATCTCATATACATACATAAAATACAAATCACATAAACATCATGAATCTAAATTCAAATACCATCCTAACACATATAATCCAATTATATTATCAACATATTATTAAAATAATCATGATGAACGGGGCTCTGATACCACTGTTGGGTTTTGCACTATCATGCGCAGCGGAATAAACCCAAAAGCCTAGATCCATTCAAGATGATTAAATTAATACAGATGTGAATTTAGAATACTAACCGTGATGGAGCTTTAAAATTTTCGGATCTTGAAAAACTTCTTTCTTCAAGCTTTGATCTTCTCCAAGATTTTCTTCAAGTCTTGATCTGCAGGAACACGAACTAGAAGATGATTAAGCAATCACCCTCTATGGATATCCACACGTGAACGAATATCAAGAACTCCTTCTTGATCTTGACTGCTAGATCCAAAAGGACTATATGAATTTTAGGGTTCATATGCTTAATGGCCAGTGAAAAGATGACTATCTAGGTACTAGTCCTTAACCCTTAAAAACCTAGGAAACCTAAATCCCATCACCCAATTAAACAGTAGATTTTTGGCCAAGGCAGGTCTGGCACGGTCGTGCCCTAAAACTGGCACGGTCGTGCCAAATGGTCCGTACCTACCTTCCCCGGCTGATGATTATTGACACGGTCGTGCTTTATAATCGGTGCGGTCGTGCTCTTTATCTGGCACGGTCGTGCCAGACCAAAAATCCGCCTTTTTGCCCTTTTAACAATTCGTTCCATTGTGTGTGACCCCATAGGATTAGATTAAGTTGGCAATGAGTCCAAAAAACAATTTTTCCTTATAAATCATGAGCGGACCCTAGAAGGCCATCATGACAACCCAAATGATACAACTTTATCAAAGTTCACTTATCCTTTATTGAACATATCACAATCCTTTTGTCCATGATGTCATTGAGCGTAAGCCATGGTCAATGGTCAATTTATAATGCTCAATACTTTTCTCGATTCCAAATAGTTTGATAATACAAATGACATTGATCATATCAATTCATTTGAGAACGGTCATGCATTTCATCAACACTATTCATCGAGGGCCAAAGCTTGACATCTCTCATGACGAGCGACAAATTCCATCTTGACTTATTACACTTCCCTACATAGCTTCGATCATGCCAATCATATCCTTTATAATTACTTGGGTAAGAGTAATGTTTGAACATGTCAAACATGATCTCCATTATGTGAAAAATCGTAATAATCTCATGTCTTAGGATTCTAATGATATAACTATTTAGAGGTTTAATTATGAAATTTTGACCATAACATAAACCTCATAGTTGGGTAATGTCCAGTATGTGTTCCCCAACACCTACCCATAAGTTTAACTTGTATCCCATACACATGATCATCATATGATCATCGAATTAAACTTATACCAGTTCTTCATAAGTACTAGGGTCGGAGATTATTATAATAAAACATGTAACAATAAATAATAATCCAAAACATCTCTTTATATAAATGAAAGTGATAACAAACATTGTCAAACAACGTGCCAAATAACATGCCTAGGGCATATACACCAACAGATAGGAGCCCACCAAACAATCTCTTGATGACATAGAGACCATAGAATTTCACAGTAACCAACTTCCAATAAATGATTTTGGCCAGATCAATGCATTTGGCTATAACAACCCCAGATTGCATGTGAAGGACTTCTTGCATATTGGGAGACAACCATTGAGAAAAGAACTTCTCCCATTGCACCATTTTACCACCATTCAAACTAGAGGGCACTAAAACTGCCTCATGAACAAAGAATTGATTCAAGGATACCGTAAAGGTTTTCCACTCATTGTGAACAAAATATACCCTTCCTGCAAGTTCCCTAGCAGTAATTTTGAGTTGAACTTTTGAAAAGGTCCAAAAGTGACTGGAGATAGAAGAGTTTAGTATCTCTTGAGCGAACTCAAGGTCTTCATAAGTAAGACCTAGAGGCAGGACAGAGGAAAACAAGAAGTCGATGGAGTGAGATAAGAACCATGGAGGGGGCACATAGTAGAGGTGGAGTAGATGAGTTGAGAAGAAGGGATCATTGGTGATGTTGTATGGTTCAGGAGTGATGAGTTCAAAAGTGTGGTTGGTGTGAAGATGAGGGTTCACAATGGTTGATGAGTGAGAGCTTGCAGAAGGTTGAGGCTTGGGGATGATTTTTCTAGACCAAGTTTCTTCCATGTAAATTCAAAACCATATCTCTGCCTTTATCAGCGGGCAATGACATCATAGGAGTTAAGGGAGATGGCTTATCAAGATTCAATTGATTAGAGGGAGATGGCTTATCAGTGATGAGGGAGATAAAGAAGTAGGAGGATCAACAGAGGGAGAATGAGGTTTTTTAGAGGAGGCTTTGGGAGATTCGCTAAGTGACCTTAAAGCTTCAACAACAGTCTTGCTACCAGAACTTAGAGTCTCATCAGATGAACCTTGTTGAGTAGGTTCATAGTCAAAAGGTTGAGGAGACATAGGAGGGGAGTCATAAGGAACTTCTTCATCATCCAAAGCAATACTTCTTTTCTTTCTAAGGGGAATGAGAGAGACTTGAGGGATGGGTTCAAGAAAGACAGGTTCATTGTCTTTATGCAACCTTTTGGATTATATTGAGGGTTCAGGCTTTGAAGGAGTTGGCTTGGATTTTGACCTGGTTTTTGTGTAGACTTTGGAGGGTTTGTCATGAGAGGGAGTTGAAGTGGACTTAGAGGGATGAGAGAGGATAGATGAAGATGGAGGTGCTTCAATAGCTAAGAGTGGAAATATTTTAGCTAATGGTTCTAGGTTAATTATCTCTTCTTCAAGGTCTACTATCTTAGGTCATTTATCCTTGCTTCCTTTTCCTTTGAACCTATGCATCATTTCTGCTAAGGTTTCCCTTTCCAAATCACTGTTTGAGGGGGAAGAAACTGTCCTGGGGATTGGTCACCTTCTAAGTTTGGGTCGTGTTCTGGAATTTGGTCACCTTCTAAGTTTGGATCATTTTCTGGGATTTGGTCACCTTTTAGGTTTGGATCATTTTCATCTTTTTGAGAGAAAATAGGAGAAGGCTCAGGGAGTAAATCAAAATTTCCAAGGGTTTCATCAAATTCACTTGATTTTTGATCCAAAGCACTAAGGGATTCATCAAAAGACACATGTATGGATTCTTCAACAACCATTCTTATCTAATTATACACTCTGTAAGCTTTTCTTGATTCAGAGTATCCAAGAAAGATTCTTTCATCACTTTTTGAAAGAACATGTTCCTTAATATACACTTAAACAGGTAAAATATTAGTGCACAAGAGGTCGACTGTCTTGACAGAGTAGGTCGACTGTCTTGAGGTGCAGTGTGTGCATGTAGAGTTATGCAGCGGAATAAAAGATAAATAAATGGAAGAATTTAATGAGTAAATAATATGTGATAAGTGTGTGAATAAGTGTGAGATAAGAAGACACAAAGACAACGATATAACGTGGTTCAGAGCTTTTAGCAACTCTCCTACATCCACGCCTCACTGTCCTCAACAGTGAAGAAGCAATCCACTATAATACTTCGTCAAGAAATTACAATAAATTGCAAGAAAATTCCCTCAGAATTTTCTAACCTAATTAGCCTCACTAATTAAGCTTTGTACTTGTTGCAAAGTACAGAAAAAGAAAAAGAAAAAGGTTTCACAAATGTGAAGGTTTGGTGATCTCTAAACTGGCTCTTATGTAGCTATGTGAGATCTATGTTTTTTTTTTTGTTATTAGCACAGATTTATAAATATCAAGAGTGCTTTGACAATTTGGATTTGCTTAGAAGCTTTTAACAAATTGTGTAATGGCTAATACAATGTATTTGAAGGCTATTCTTCAGTTGTGCAGAGGTCTCTATTTATAGGTCTTCATATTATATCCGTTTGAGTTCCAACGGCCTTCAATATCTTGGAAATATATATGTCAGTCATTAAATTCTGTGAACATTGTTTTTGACTTTTGACTTTATGTGTCAGTTTGATTGAGATGCTTTAAACAATTTGTTGAAGGTCTGCTATCTTGAAGGTCAGCTGTCTCGATATGATTATGAAGATAGTAGACCAAGACTGATGCAGGTTTTGATCATTATCAGTTTGTAATGAGTGTCTTGATGATTTCCAGTTTGCTTCTTTGTTACTCCAAGATGTGTTCTTAATTTATTTGTCAAAACACTTAGTTAAGAACTAGGGTTCTAACAATTTCCCCCTTTTTGGGAAATAATTAAGAGGCAGAGCAACATCTGTAAGAGAAATTAATCTATATTGAAACAAAACACAATTAGATCATAAAGAGATGTAAAGGTTTAAGCTTACATCACAAAAACAATTGTTCAAAAATAATAGAGCAAGTATTGAGATAAAAAGACTTAGTGAAATAGAGCTTCAATACTGTCATCACTTTGGTACTCAGGTTCAGGTTGTGCTTCTCCAAGGTCTACTGCAGTCATATGTCTTTCTCTTTCAAGATTTAGTAGTCGAAGTTGCTTTTTGTTGAACCTGAAGTAGTACAGCTTGTTGTTCCAAGTGAGACTCATTCTTTCATCATACTGAATGCCATGGTTGATTAGTTGATTCTTTTTCAGCAAGGGTTCCTTCTTTCCCAGTTTTCTTGAAACTGAAGGAGCAGGACCAAGTAGAATATGTCTTGTTGTAGCTTGATCTCTTGATGGTGGTTGATCTTGGGTAAAGATTTCTTGAGCCTGAGTGACATCTCTGAAGTTTCTTGGATGGGTTGAAGCTTCAGTCTGGTCAACTGTCTTGCCAGCAAGTGTTTCTTGGACAAGCTTGGTCAAGTCAATTCTGAGTCCTTTCATTTGAGCTCTCACATAGTTCCCAAATGCATTGATGTCTTCATGAGTGGCAACAGGAAATGTGGATGGGTATGCAGGCACAACTGGATCAGGTATTAGAGGGCATGAATAGTGATGAAAAGGGTCTTAAAGAGATGGTTCATTTGGGAAAATTGAAGGACTAGGAAGGATTCCTCCAAATAATCTCTTGAGAGCATAAAAACCAAACATCTTTTCACAGACCAGTTTCCAATATATGACTTTGATGAGGTCAATGCATTTGGTCAGAACTACTCCAGATTGCATATACAGGCCTTCATTGAGCTTGGGAGATAACCATTGGGAGAAGAACTTTTCCCATTGAGCTATTTTACCTCCAGTTAGGCTTGAGGGGACAAGAGGAGTCTCATGGATGTAGATGTGGTTCATGGCTAGTCTGAAGGTCTTCCACTCATTGTGCACAAAAAATATTCTTCCAGCAAGCTCTCTAGCAGTCATTTTCAGCTGGGCTTTTGAGTAGGTCCAGTACTTACTGGAGATAGCAGAGCTGAAGATTTTTTGGGGAAACTCAAGATGGTCAAAGGAAAGACCAAGAGGAAGAATGGATGAGATAGATAGATCCACTGGATGAGAAATGAACCAGGGAGGGGGTACATAGTATAGGTGAAGCAAGTTGGTTGAGAAGAATGGATCTGTTGAGGAGTTGTATGGACCAGGAGAAATGATATCAAAGGATGAGTTGGAGTGAATGTGGGGGTCATCTATTCTGGAAGGAGGAATGGAGGAGGAAGATTGACCAGTAGGAGGGGTTTTGTCTAGCCCAAGACTTTTCCAGGTGACCTCAAAACCAAACTTTTCTTCCAGTTCATGAAATTTGGAAATCTTTTCCATATCAGATAAGGTAGAGTAGGCTTCTTTGTCAAAAGGGTTGTCTTCAACAAGGATGGGTTTTCCCTTTCCAGATGAGATAGGTAGGGAGGAAGAGGGATGAATAGGTCTCTCAATGGTTAATTGGGTTGAAGGAATTGTTTTTGGGGCACTGGGAAGAGATTGGGCAAGGTCAGTTATCATGGCCACAGTTCTACCCAGGTCAACTGTCTGACCCTGTGTATCTTCAAAATTATCATTCCCCCTTTCTTGTTCAACTGAAAGCACAAAACTATCAAGAATTATATTCCCCCTTTCTGTTTCAACAGCTACTTCCTCAAATTGAGATAACAGACCAGGGGTGGGGATGAATGAGGAAGATAGAGGACCTGAAGATATAGGAGAGAGAGGAGGGGGTGAGGAAGCCTTTTTGGTTGAATGAATTTAGGTATGATAGGATTTGGTACATATAGGGTGTCATTCTGAATTGTTGATGATGGTAGTTATGATGTGGGTAAGGATTGTATGATTTGGGTGAGGTATAAGTGTTAGGGGTCCTTGAAGAGCTATAGTTTTGACCTTTTCTTCCTCTGTTTATGTTTTGATAGGTCTTCTGTCTTCTTGGATATCCTTGATAGGTCTGATGTCTTCTGGATTGTCCTTGATAGGTCTGCTGTCTGTAGTTGTATTGACCAGTTTGATTGTTCTTCCACGTCTGAGATTGCCTTTTAGGGTTAGGATCATCATTTTTGTTGTTGGAATTGGTCTTTTGAATATTACTACTGGAAGCTTGGTCATGATAGCTGACCTCTTTCATTTTTCCTTTAGCCTCGTACACATCCTGTTTTGTTTGGACAGGATAGATGGGTTTCCTTATTGTTTTGTCTCCCATTTTGACCAGTAACATTTTTTCAAATTTCTTTTTCCCTTCAAGTAATTTGTACTCAATCAATGTTGGGTTATTTGCACCTAGTCCAGTTTTCTCAAAGGGATGCCTTTGAGAGTAGAGGAAATGAGGCATAGCTGAACTTGATTTATTCCAAGATTCAATTTTTGCTTTGAATGTTTGGTTTTCATCATTCAGTGTCTCTATTCTAAGGTTGAGCTCCTTTAGTTGACTGCTGATTTGGAGGTGTTTATTTCTGGCAATGAATACATCAGCATGAAGGTCTACTATCTCGTCATCTTGCTGTTTATTCTGGTTTTGGAGGGTGAGATTTTGGGTTTCAAGAAGGGTATTCTTGTTTTTTAGGCTTTCTAGATCCTTAGAAAATTGCAAATTTTCAGTTATTAAGACCCTAAGGCTTGATTCTTCTTTCTTTCTCTGAATAAATAAGGTGCAAGCTAAATTTTTAAGACCTTCAAGATCAAGAGAATTAAAGTCACTTACCTCTCTCAGTTCTTCTGCAGCTGCAAGGGCTTCAAATTCTTCTTCACTTTCTGAGTCTTCACCTTCATTTGCCATTAGACATATCATGGCATCCATGTCATTATCTGAGTCTGAGGATTCACTTTCATCATCACTGAATTTTGACAGGTCTGCTATCATGACCTGTTCCTTCTTTTCACCTAGTTTGGCTTTGGCACAGCTGAAGCAATTGCATCTAGAACTGTGTATAATATCTTTAGAATAAGACAACTTCTTCTGGGTTGAGGAGTTTCTTGATTTCCTTGGTTCAGGGCACTCTTGAGAATAGTGACCTAATTTTTCACAGTTATAGCAAGTGACATCCTTTTTCTCAGTTTGGACTTGGTTAGAAGTGGATGCTGTGTTTCTTTTGTCAAACATTCTTTTCTGGTGTCTCATAGCATTTTTAACAGCTATGGTAATTAGGCTAGGAATGTCTTCTTGAGTCAATGGTTTGACTTCAGGTTTTTGAGACAGATTGACTTTCTGAATAGCATTGCAGATTAGGGAGTCAATGTCCTGTTGTGAGTAAGCTTTAGGAGCCTCTTGTGCAGCAAGGGCCATGGTGTGAGCATTGGCTAAGGATGAGGCAATGGTGGGTAATTTGGCAGTTCCTTCAAGTTCATATGCTTCCAATTTGCCAAAATATTGTTCAACAGTCATGGTAGGCCATTCAATACCTTCTCTTATTGGTAAGGCTACTTTTTCATATTCTTGGGGAAGGCTAGAAAAGATCTTTAGACATAAATCTTGTTGATCCAGTTTCTTGCCATGATCTGACACTAGTCTAAGTAGATCTTCAAATCTGTCTTTAGCTGCACTCACTCTTTCACCAGCAGCAAACTTGAAGTTGTCAAGTTGCCTTAATAGGTTATATAGGTTTTGTGCTCTTACACTTGTGTGCTTGGTAAACTTGGTTTTGATTAAATCCCAGGCTTCTTTAGCAATTTCAACTTTCCCAATTTCTTGGGCCAAAGAGTCATTAACACTTTTTTGTAAGATGTTTTTAACTTTTTGATTAGCTGTTACCAAGTGTTTTTCAGTTTCAGTCCATAAGTCTGGTGTCTTGTATTTGTCCTCTCCTCCATTTGTGTCAGGTTGAGTTGGAATCTTGACTTCTTCATGAAGCACAAACCAGTTCCAAACACTGTTTGAATCAAGGTAAGTTTTGATTTTGGAGGAGAAAATTTCAAATGATCCACAGTCATCAACATGTGGAATGTCTTTATCATTATTTCTTCTTGGTTGAGGCATGATGTTGGTGCTTCTGGATCCTTCACAAGATGTTAAGCTTGAAGACACTTAAGTCTTTTAGAAACCAGCTCTGGTACCAATTGAAAGAACCTGTTCCTTAATATACACTTAAACAGGTAAAATATTAGTGCACAAGAGGTCGACTGTCTTGACAGAGTAGGTCGACTGTCTTGAGGTGCAGTGTGTGTATGTAGAGTTATGCAGCGGAATAAAAGATAAATAAATGGAAGAATTTAATGAGTAAATAATATGTGATAAGTGTGTGAATAAGTGTGAGATAAGAAGACACAAACACAACGATATAACGTGGTTCAGAGCTTTTAGCAACTCTCCTACATCCACGCCTCACTTTCCTCAACAGTGAAGAAGCAATCCACTATAATACTTCGTCAAGAAATTACAATAAATTGCAAGAAAATTCCCTCAGAATTTTCTAACCTAATTTGCCTCACTAATTAAGCTTTGTACTTGTTGCAAAGTACAGAAAAAGAAAAAGAAAAAGGTTTCACAAATGTGAAGGTTTGGTGATCTCTAAACTGGCTCTTATATAGCTATGTGAGATCTATGTTTTTTTATTTTGTTATTAGCTCAGATTTATAAATATCAAGAGTGCTTTGATAATTTGGATTTGCTTAGAAGCTTTTAACAAATTGTGTAATGGCTAAGACAATGTATTTGAAGGCTATTCTTCAGTTGTGCAGAGGTCTCTATTTATAGGTCTTCATATTATATCCGTTTGAGTTCCAACGGCCTTCAATATCTTGGAAATATATATGTCAGTCATTAAATTTTGTGAACAGTGTTTTTGACTTTTGACATTATGTATCAGTTTGACTGAGATGCTTTAAACAATTTGTTGAAGGTCTGCTATCTTGAAGGTCAGCTGTCTCGATATGATTGTGAAGATAGTATACCAAGACTGATGCAGGTTTTGATCATTATCAGTTTGTAATGAGTGTCTTGATGATTTCCAGTTTGCTTCTTTGTTACTCCAAGATGTGTTCTTAATTTATTTGTCAAAACACTTAGTTAAGAACTAGGGTTCTAACACTTTTAGACTCAAATTTGTTTAAATTGCTTTTTCCATTGTTGTGAATGTAACATTTGCTTCTAAAGGCATGAATAATAAGATATTGTCGGGGTTCTTCCATTCCATGGTTCATATGGAGTCTTCATGTGGTATTTGTTAATTAGAGTCTTGTTTTGAACATAGACGGCAGTGGTAACAGCTTCACCCCAAAAATACCTAGGAATATTGTTTTCTGACAATATGGTTCTTGCAGCTTCACAAATTGTTCTATTCTTCTTTTCAGCCACTCCATTTTGTTGTGGAGTTCTAGGGGATGAAAAGTTGTGACTTAAGCCTTGTTGATTGCAAAATTCTTCTACTCCAGTATTTTCAAATTCAGTTCCATGATCTGATCTGATCCGATCCTTACAATTTTGCTGTCTTTCAATATTTGAATTTGATTGAACAATTTCACCAAATGTCCAAGAGTTTCATTTTTGGATTCCATGAGTAGAATCCAAGTGTACCTTGTATATTCATCAACAACTACTAAGGAGTAACTTTTTCCACCAAGACTTTTAGTTCTGACTGGATCAAATAAGTCCATATGAAGTAGTTCAATAATTTTCATTTTATTTATTACATAAAATTATTTAAAAATGATATCTATTATAAATTAAAGAAAAAAAAGTCACCCGATTATAAATATATCATTCCGTGTGTATAGTTTTTTCTCTCTCTTCTGTGGGCAGTAGATTGTTTTTGTGGTGCATATGTGCAGTAGATGGAGTAGGTATTTAATGAGAGAGAAAAGGGTAAATATGTAAATTTTAGGGTCAGTAATTGATTCCTTAGTTTTTAAACATTCATTAAGATCTAGGGAGCGAAGTGTGATAATTTAGAATATAAGGGTGAGTATGCAATTTTGAAAGATACTTGTTACGTTTTTCATCCATTTTCATTATTTTTTTAACGGGCTAACCAAAATTATACCTGAGTGCAACAAAAAGACATAGTCAGCAACCAAATTGTAACAAATACAAATTGGATAACCAATTGCAACATGACGACAAACTCAGGTAACTAAAGTGCAGTTTGCCCTAATTTATTTTCTATATGGCTCAAACTTATTTTTTTTTACAAACAAAAATTAATGGGAAAAACATTGGATAGCAAATAAAATTCATCTATGACACAAGAGAACTCAAGTAATTTTTTTATTCAAAAATCCCTTATAATAGAGGAAAAAAGTTTACTTGAATAATAAATTTAAACTAGTACCAACCGTACCAACTATGTTGGTATACCGACTTAGTTGGTCGGTAATGGTACATATTTTTATGTACCAAGTTAAACTTGGTTGGTACTGGTATAAGCAAAATATAACTGGTATACGTGCCAATCCATCCCTAGAAAATAGTAAGCTTATTTCATGAGAAATATAATAAAGCTGAAATAAAAATTATTGCTGTTTTAATGAGGAGATTATTTTAGGAGGCATTTCACGAATTATTCTTAATAGAGTAATTTATTTTCTATATGGCTCAAACTTATTTTTTTTACAAACAAAAAATAATGAGAAAAATAATGGATAGCAAATATAATTCATCAATGACACAAGAGAACTCAAGTAATTTTTTTTATATTAAAAAATCCCTTATAATAGAGGCAAAAAGGTTACTTGAATAATAAATTTAAACCATCTAATAAATAAAGTGATAATCAAAATAATACAAGTAAGTTTTTGGAAAAGAGTTTATCTACCATATACCCCCTTTGTCGCACCACAAGTGAGACTTTTTCCCTTTTGACTGTCCCACCACAAATGAGACTTTTTCTTTCTTGTAATAGTGCGCAGAGTTGTATGTATCTACGATATCTTATAATCATAGTAAAAAGTATTAATTGAAAATGTTTTGGTAAGAATCAAGTGGATGCCGTTGCACCCACGGTAATGTGGGTCCGCCCTTGTTTATTCTTGTTAAGTTTTACTCTCTGTTCTTACTCTTTTTGTCATTACTATCTATGAACTTTGAGCATTCTTTTAAGATTTATTTAATCATTGTAATGAAAATATAAAACTTGTTATTGGTACTAATAAACAATATTGTCAATAATACTCACTCCGTCTCAAAATGAATATCTATTTTCCATTTAGCGGACATTCTACATTTGAGAAAATATAATAGCGAAAATGTGAAATTACCCTTGCTATAAACTTTTGATTTTCAAGTATTTAATGAAACATGAAAAAATGGGTAAAAGTCATTTAGGAGTTACAAAATAAATAGACATTCACTTTTAAACAAAAGTTTCAACAAAATTAACATTCATTTGGGATGGAATATAGTTAGTAAAGTTTATACTCTAACTCTTACCACTTAAACATTTAGAAAAGTTTTTTGAATTTGAAAAATATTGAACTATAGTCTAGATATAGTGATGTACGGTTATCATATACATGCAGTATGAAGGAGCCGCTAAAGAAGGTGGTAAAGGCCAAAGTATTTGGGATACCTTCACTCACCAGCATCCTGGTTTGATCTCTCTCTCTCTCTCTCTATCTTAGTACGATAAAATTTGTTGATTAAGCTATGGTAAATTAGTCTGCAAAAAAAAAATAAGTGCTTTGTGTGGTTAGTGCTTCATAGTTGCTTGCCTGTTGTTACCTATATATAATACTAGAGGCTTGCAAAATAGTAATAAAATATTGCTCACGAAATCTTAGATACATTGATTTTATGGTGTTTTTAATTAGAGTGTGGCGGGTCCACTATCGATGCAACCAATAAAATATCGTCAACTCGTTTTGTGTACAAGATTTAATTTGGTGCCCCTAACGTACATTGCTTGTTAAATATTCCTACTGCTGTTCTTTTAGTATTTGGGTTTTGAAAATTTGTATATTCCAAACAATTATAAATATACATTAATCTCAAAATCTAACTTGATTTCACCCCCGAATTAGCCCTCATGTAATATCTGAGTCACCTGTTTAACCATGTACTCCATTGACAAATAAGATTACTTGTAGCCGTTTCTTCACTATATTCTTAATTTCTTATCTTGTGTCATTGTTTGACAACTATGATTATTGTTTATAAGAAAGCTTCAAATATAGATATACTTAATTTATATTTTTGGACAGCTTATGGAAGACTTTTTATCCGAAAGACTTATTTTGAAATAAATAAACATGCTAAAATTAAGTTATAAAACATATATTTAGATTTTAAGAGTCCGTTTGTTTCACGTAAAACGATTTTCGGAAAATAATTTCCTAGAAAATGATTTCTGAAAAATGAAATGTTTTCCCGAAAATGACATAAACATGATTTCGGTTGTTTCGTAAATCTAACGAAAATATTTTAAAAAAAAATTGATATGAAAAAAAAAGAACCCGGGGGGGGGGGGGGGGGTAGGATGAATGTGTGGTGGGGGGGGTGGGATGGATGAGGTGGGGCTGATGGGTAAGGTAAAGGGTGGGGTAGGGAAGGGGTGGGTTGAGGTCTTTGGTTGTGGGATATGGGTGGGGATGGGAGAGTTGTTAAAAAATTGACTTTGGGGGGAGTTGAGTGTAGGGGAGGGGGTGGGGGAGTGGGGCGTAGAGGGGTGTGGGGAGGGAACGAGGTAAGAGAGTTGTTAAAAAATAATTTTAATATGAGATTTTTTACTTGACGGGGTGGGGGTTGGTTGGGGTGGGGTATGGGTTGGCGGTGGGTGGTGGGTGGTGGGTGGTGGTAGGGGTAGGGGCGGGGGAGTTGTAAGAAAAAAAAATTTGATGGTGAATGGGGCGGGGGGGAGGAGGGGTTATGGGGTTGCTGGTGGGTGGGGGTATGAGCTGGCTCGGGGAGTTGTTACAAGATAATTTTAAACCCCCTTTGTTTGGAGGAAAAAGTTTTCCGGAAAATGCATTCCCCACTTTTCTAAGTAAAATGACTTGCGTTCTCCGCGTTTCACTTTCGGAAAATGTTAGCACCCTCACTTACACACCCAACTCCCCATACACCCCGACGCTACCCACTCCACGTCCCCCAACCAACCCACCTTACCCCCAAACCAACAACCAACCCCCTTCCCCGCCAGGTAAAAAAAAAATCCTCCATATAAAATATCAACTTCCCCGCCCTACCCTTAACCCCTACATCCCCACCCCCACCCCCACCCCATCAAATTTATATGTTTTCTCAAATTTTCTTTAGGTTTACCAAACAACCGAAAACATGTTCTGGAAAATATTTTAAAGGATATCATTTTTCGGAAGTCGTTTTACACGAATCAAATAGAGTCTTAATATGAGTTTTTTTTTTTTTTTTTTTTTTTTTTTTACCGGGGTTAATGTTTGGGGGTGGGGTGGGGTGTGAAAGTGGAGGTGGATGTTGAGTGGGTAGCATGGAGTTGTAGGGGGAGTTGTGTGTGTGAGTGAGGGTGTTAACATATTCTGGAAAATGAAATGCGGATGAGAATTTCATAAGTCATTCTCAGAAAAGTGGGGTATTTTCCCTATTTTCCGATGCTTACTTTCTTTTTGAAGAAAAACGTTTTCTTCCAAACAAATAGACCCTAAGATCTCCTCCAAACGTATATTGCACTTACTATTATATAACTCATACATACGCCTCGGCTGCTCCTCCTGACGACATATTCATTTCCCTGGCTAGAAATTGTTCATCTCGCTAGCAATAGTCCATTGACGATATTATTTTTCATCTTTTTATTGTGACCAAGGAACTATTAAGTAGAACCATCTAATTTAAATGTACGATAAAACTCCGTTTTAGCCCATTCTACTTTCAAAGATATTTCACTTTTATCGTTATTATTTTTTTTCTCCCTAAAAACCAATTGAACCACAAATGTTACTTCTATTCGAGCCCCAAAAATTAACGGCATTATCTTTATTGAGTCGGTTTCCTGTAAAACGCGTTTTTCCTACTAGTTAGGAAAAACGTGTTTTTCAAAACCTTCTGGCTATCACTTTCAAAGGTTCTGGCTATCAATATCATATCCAGAAGACTTTATATTGATATCCAGAAGGCTTTATATTGATATCCAAGACCCTTCTGACTATCTCTTTCAAAGGTTCTGGCTATCAATCTGATATCCAGAAGGCTTTATATTAATATCCAGAACCCTTTTGGCTATCACTTTCAAAAGTTCTGACTATCAATCTCATATCCAGAATGCTTTATATTGATATCGAGAACCGTTGAAAAGTTCTGATTATTTACAAAAATGACGGACCCTTCTGCCTATCACTTTCAAAGGTTCTGTCTATCAATATCATATCCAGAAGGTTTTATAATTATATCCAGAACCGTTGAGAAGTTCTGATTATTTAAAAAAATATCACCGCGTTTTTTTTAAACACGTTTTTCCTAAACGTTTGGAAAAACGCGTTTTTCCCAAGATTTTGCGATCTTTATTAATAGAAAATCTAATGATGATGTTCAGGTTATATAACAAAGTTTTAAACACAAACACTCGTTAAAATTAACTAGTTGAATATGTATCTTAACAGAATCGACGATTCGTTCTCCCAATCAACACTCGACCATCGCTATGACCCACCAAAATCCACTTTCATTCCGAGTTCATCACCTTCACCAATTTCGGTGTGAAAGAATAATCAGAAAGGAACAGAAATATGCTTGAAAACATGATTTTTGTCAGATCATTGAGATGGTAGAGTGAGGGAGAGACGAGCGACGAAGTGTGGTTTAGATGTTAGGGATTTGAGGTATCACACACCTAACTATACGGAGAAATAATAAAACAAACAGATAATAAGATGAATGAGATAGCAAAGGGTTCGGTAACATAGTTCGTCAATACATGACTACATCTGGGGCGTTGTCAAGCCAGGATATTCACTATGGTTAGTATTTATAGTGTTTATAGCTTTGCACATGCAATCCTCACAAATACGAGCATGTCCAATCTTCATATAAACCACTCTCATAAATCTCTCCTTTCTATAACAACACACACATATGTCAATCATGGCAGCTAGTTGTAGGAGTGCCCCTCATGACCCTCTTAGTCCCCTTGGCCTCTATAGACGCTCTTTTATGGCTCTCTCTCTCTCTCTCTCTCCCTCCCCTTTTATATCTTTCCTCCTCTGTTATATCCTAACTTATGGCAGTGGCACCATGCGCCGCATAGCTCCCAGATTAGCATGCAGTCTCATGGAGCTCTGTCAGCTCCTCCGTTATTTTGGTTTCGTTCTCATGCTTTACCTCCTAATTGAGTTACTCTAGCTCAAACTCAAACACAAACTCAAACTCCTCCAAGATATAGACTTTCAACCCAATCATGTTCACTTATTGGTTACACTCAATCACCCAGCATGAGAATGGTGGCGGCGACACAAACAAAATGAAAGTTAGATGTTAGAGGAAGAACCGGCTTGAAAGAGTGAAAAAATGGTGGGCATTGGAGAGATAGGGTAGTGTGCATGGGAGAGAAAGAGAGGGAACGTAGCAATATATACCAATGGCATATGAAGCATTGACAAGCACTGGCGAAACAATTTAATTTGCTAGTTTATGAACTACTAAGAGAAATAAGATCCTAAATCCAGTTTGTGCAAGATTTTTGGTAGTTTCAGGGACGGATCCACCTTGGTACGAGCGGGTGCGACGGCACCCACTCGATTTTCAAAAATAATTTGTATTAAATTTTTACCTCTGGTTTATTATGTATATATTCATATTTGTGCGCCCTTCTAGTAGAAATTACTGCTACCTCTGTTGATAAGGCGTTGGGGTTTCCATTTTAGTGGACATGGTTCAATTCCCTCAAACAACATTTGGTTCTTATTATTTTTAGTCTGAAATTGGTATCTCAACTCTTTCTCTTATGATTTAATCAAATTGTTCTTTATTTTATTTTTTTTATGTTGGATTTTTATGAATCATTGGATAAAATTTGTGACTAAGTAAAATAGTATTTTTTTTTGGCACCCACTGTGTGCAATTCCTGGATCCGCCACTGGGTAGTTTACTAAGAGAAATAAGTGCGGGTAAATGTGCCGGAGATAGTTTTTCCGACACTTCTTTCTTCGTTTCGGAAACATTTTATGTTATCGCCAAAACTCATGTTTGTTGAAGTGGTTCTCCAAACAAATGACCAACATAAGGCAAAAAGAAGGCTCACATTTATTTTCGGTTGGCTGAATTCTTGGAGAAGCTGATATAACATTCTATACACCATAATGTCCTTGATAGAGTATTGATTATGAACTTAACATTGTATAAATTTAGGTTGATTGTGAATTTTGTAACAAAATTACAATACTTGCCTTGCAGAGAAAATTGCAGATCGGTCAACTGCAGATGTAACTATAGACTTCTATCATCGATATAAGGTCATATACAATCGTTTGTTTGTGCTTTTTTTTTCCCCTTTTCAAAATAACTTTTAAGCTTTTTCCTTTCGATTTGTTTTGCAAAATGTGGAACTTACGTATATTCATATAACAGGAAGACATAAGTATGATCAAAGATGTTGGAATGGATGCTTTCAGGCTATCCATCTCATGGCCAAGAATATTACCAAGTAAGGCACTTTCTGTAAATTTCTATTTTGATACTTTCAATAACGGATTAACATTAATAAACAGTGACGAATATGTGAATTTTTTATTTATTATTATTATTATTAGTAGTAGTAGTAGTAGTAGTAGTAGTAGTATGAATGGTATTCTTATATTTTCTTTTTCTTTATTTAGGAGGGAAGATCAGTGAAGGTGTAAATCAAGAAGGTATCAACTTTTACAATCATATAATCGACGAGCTTATAACCAAAGGTAAATTTTTTCGTCTCTCTTTCTCTGTTGTGAGTTTTGGTTCCAATTTATATGTATTTTCTATTCTACATCCGGTAAAAATTAAATTCTATTTGTAATCCAGGCATCAAGCCATTTGTCACTCTTTTCCATTGGGATCTTCCTCAAACTCTTGAGATGAATATGGTGGATTCTTGAGTGCCAATATTGTGTATGTGATAATTAATAATACATCTCTTAAAAGTAAACAAACGGGAAAAATAATATAATTGTTGTTTATATTTTGATTATCAAATGATAGGAATGATTATCGAGACTATGTGGACGTTTGCTTCAAAGAATTTGGTGATCGGGTGAAGCATTGGATAACTCTAAACGAACCAAATTTATTTACCCAGATGGGATATGAACGAGGAACCCTTGCCCCCGGTCGATGCTCAAAATATGTTGGAAATTGTACTGAGGGTAATTCTGCAACCGAACCGTATATTGTTATACACAACCAACTTCTATGTCATGCAGCTGCAGTAAAAGTATACAGGCAAAAGTATCAGGTACATTTTTATTTAGGAAAGAACAATTTTATGTCTTGGTTTGTTACAAAATTAATTTATTGGCTTTTAGAGTTAATAATGATGTAAATCTATATTAATGGCTATAGATATCTCAGAAGGGGGAGATTGGAATATCTCTTGCTTCTACATGGTATATACCAAAGACTCGATCAGCTGCGGACCTTGCTGCATCGTATAGAGTCCTCGATTTCCAGTTGGGCTGGTATTGTTTCTAATCTTTGACTTCTCAGTTGATAATTTCATACTCCATCCGTCCCAAAAAAAAATGACACCAATGACAAATCGACATTTTTAACGTCTTTTTATTGTTTATAATGGGCCTTGGTGCTAAAAAGCGAAAGAGTAACATCATTGCATATAAGATTAGCCCTACACTATGTCGAATGTCTTAAAATATGAGGTTCCACTTTAAAACCAATTTTTGCAAAGGGGAGTGGCTCAGGATCTTTATATGTTATAGGCAAGGGTTTAACTTGAATCTTTTAACTTAAATTGGTGGAATGAACTTTATCTAGGTTAATGCATCCAATTACATATGGTGTTTACCCACCTAATATGCGATCTTACGTGGGAAGCCGATTGCCTAAATTCACGAAAAAGCAATCGGAGATGCTAAAAGGATCGAAAGACTTTGTTGGATTCAATTATTATACATCTAGTTACGCGTCTCATAGACGTTCTTCGAATACTGTTAATCTCACCTACACATCTGATTCTCATTCTGCTATTTCTTGTAAGTCCAAATTACTTCTTGAAACTATTTCCTTTTTGTTGGTATTACATTATTAAGCTTGCTAGATTTGTTACTAGAGTTACTTTTTGCTTACATTGAGGACTAATATGGTGATCATCTAATTTGATTCAGTGTACAAAAATGGGATCCCAATTTGTGAACCGGTACTTTCTCTTCTTCTTCTTCTTCTTCTTCTTCTTCTTCTTCTTCTTTTCGTATTATTTTTTATTTTTAGTATTTAGTGGCTTCTTCTTTTATTATTTTGTATTTTACTATTTGGTGTCACGGTAAATAATCCAACAGTATTCCTCTTTCAGACACCATTATTCTGGCTCTTCAACTGCCCAAATGGCATTAGAGATCTTATGCTCTATGTAAAGAAGAAATACGATGATCCGGCTATGTACATTACTGAGAATGGTAGCTCCCTTTTTTTTTTTTTCATTTTTTCTGATATTTTCAAATTTTCAAAAGTTAGAGAAGTATAACCAGCCATTGTTTATTAAACTATGACATAGCTATACTTCTCTATAAATTTAAGAAGTATAAGTAGCTGTTTTTTTTTTTTTTGGCCAACTAATAGCCTAGAAGTATGTGTGTGTGTGCGCGCGCATTTTGAACAATAACATTCAGCTTGATGGATTACACATTGTTTGGAATATATTAAAACTTTTGTTGCCTAGACACTTCTTCTAAAATACATGTTTCATTTCTCTTCAGGGATGGCAGATCAAAATAACAGTACATTGTCTGTTCAAGAAGCATTGGTGGATAATCAAAGGATACATTATTACAAAGGCCATTTGTGGTACCTTCAACAAGCTATCAAGTGAGTATACAGAAAACAATCTTAACTACTCTCTCTCTCTCTCTCATCTCATGTGTGTGTGTGTGTGTGTGTGTGTGTGTGTGTGTGTGTGTGTGTGTGTATGTATCTAGCTAGGATGGTAAAATGCTAAAAACATTGCTCTTTATTTCATGTGTATATTCAGGAATAAGTTACTTTTAAAGAATAAAAGACTTACCCTTTTCTTACAATGCTCAGGGAAGGCGCAAACGTAAAAGGGCACTTCGCATGGACATTCTTTGATGACTTCGAATGGGGCTCTGGATACACACTTAGGTTCGGCATCAATTACGTGGACTACAATGACGGCTTGAAAAGATACCCCAAGCGTTCTGCTCTTTGGTATAAGAAGTTCCTTAAAAAGCCATCCAAATAGTTATAACTATCTATTTCGGTAATATACTTCAAATAAGTGCAATAAATCTTTCTTTATGTAATATAAGGTGTTCCCTTCTCCTTTCTATGTGTCCACAAATTTATTCCTAGTTTACTATAATATTTGTGTATGATTAAACTAAATAACTACATTAGTAAGAAGCAAATCTTTAGCCCTTGTGTAAGATATGATTGTTATAAATCTCATTACTTTGTTTTGATTTGAATGATACCTGTTAGTATTTTACTATCTTTAACTCACAATTAATCATAGTAAATATGTTTTGATAAATAAATAATCAAATCCAATTGATTATATGATGTATACAAAAGACCTGAGCACAGGCAGCCCAAGACAAAGCTCAACAGCTAAGCTGTCCTGTTTCCATTCAAGCCAACAGTCAAGTCATTACATGATCTACCTATCATCTATACATCTAACAAACTGAAGAACTACATATTACAGACTCCCTCTACCTCAAATGAATTATCAAAATGCTAAATACAAACAAGCTTCAACAACTAATGGCTTACAAGCCCAACAGCTAAGCTCCCTGTCTCAACAGCTTAGACTGTTCTTCTTCAACAGCTGACTCCACGTCATCAGATCCTTGAAGAATGATTATTCTAATATTACCAATCATTGGAATAACTCATATTGAAGCTTTGTCAAGTGTGAATACACATTCCCTTTCCTTGACAACCTGCAAACAGAGGAATAATAAACCTGTTAGTCAAAGTCAAAGACAACCATTACTCCTCTGTACCTTTTGTTCCCCAAACGGCTACTCTTGTACCCTTGTCCCCCAACGGCTATATGCCCTCCCTTATATAAAGGAGTATACTGGCATATTGTCAAGTTAACCTCTTACACCCTTTTTACAATCTTCAACCTTCACAACCCTTTGTAGCCTCACTGCATTCACACTTTGCAGTCTTAAATATTTGCATAGACCCCTGCAAATATTGTGCTATTTTGCACTCAGTTACAACCCACATCCAGCCAGCTTACAGCCAAGCTATTTTCATTTGTAAACACACTTGTGATTATTTTCTATTTTCTTTTTCTCGCTTTGAAAGAAGCAACCTTAATTGAAGTGTCAATTAAGTAGAGGGGGTTCAAAGGAACTTGCCTTATCAATTCTTGTAACTCTAAAAGTAGAGAATATTATAGTGAATTGGTCTCACTGTTCCAACAGTAGGGGTGGATGTAAGAGAAGGGTTTTGCCTATGAACCACTTTAAAAATACTGTGTACACTCTTGTCCATACACTTACACACACACTTCACTTTGTCCTTTCATTTATTTATTTATTTATATTCCGCTGCACATTTATTTTATTTTATTATTCCTCAACAGAATTAATCTGTTCATTCAGTTAAACAGGTCCTTTCAATTGGCATCAGAGCTTGGATTCACCATAAAGAGTCTAACAACTTGTGAAAGATCCATTCAACCCACCATGCCTCAACCAAGAAGAAACAATGAAAAGGACATTCCACATATTGATGACTGTGGATCTTTTGAGATTTATTACTCAAAAATTAAAACCTATCTAGATGCTAATAGCATATGGAACTGGTATGTCTTAGAAAATGAAGTTGAACCTCCTACTCAAGTTGAAGTCAATGGAGGAGGTAGCAAAACCAAATCTCCTGAAAACTGGACTGATGCTCAAAGACTTTATGACTGCTAACTTAAAAGTAAAAAATATTCTGCAAAAAAGTGTGAATGACTCCCTAGCTCAAGAAATAGCTAAAGTACCAAGTGCTAAAGAAGCATGGGAACTAATTAACACCAAGTTCACTAAACACACTAGTGTTAGAACTCATAATCTATATAACTTATTAAGACAGTTAGACAACTTCAAATTCTATCCTGGAGAGAAAGTGAGTGCTGTAAGACCAAGATTTGAAGATCTTGTTAGAGCCATTTCAGACCATGGCAAAACTTTTGATCAATCTGACCTTTGCTTAAAAATCTACTCTAACTTCCCTCAAGAATATGAGAAAGTATCCCTTCCCATAAGAGAAGGAGCTGAATGGAGTAGTATGACCATTGAACAATACTTTGGTAAACTTGAAGCCTATGAACTAGAAGGACTGATCAAAATTCAACCAACACCCACCATATCTCAAACCCTTGCCCTTGTGGCTCAAGAGCAAACACAGAAGCAATTCTCCCAACAGGACATTGACACTCTAGTAATCAATGCCCTTCAGAAACTCAACATAACCCCAAAACAAGAATCAAAACCCATCTCTCAAGAAGACATTCCAAGTCTCATTTCCATGGTTGTCAGAAATGCCATGAAACATCAAAAGAAAGCATTTGATAGAAGATATAGTCCTTCACCATCCAACTAAACTCAGGAAGTTGTCAAGAAGAACCTTGAGTGTTACAACTGTGGTAAACCAGATCACTATGCTGCAGATTGCAAAGAACCTAAGAAACCAAGAGAAAATTCAAAGAGAATGACTTATTCTAAAGAAGTAATTCATAGTTCTAGGTGCAATTGCTATAATTGTGTTAAGGCTAAGAATGACAAAAATAAAGAACAAGTCATGCTTGCTGATTCATCTAGGTTTAGTGATGAAGAATTTGACTCATCTGACTCAGACAGTGATGAAGAAGAAGCACTACTGTGTTTGGTTGCTCAGGAATGTGAAGACTCAGATAATGAAGAGGACCTAGAAGCCTTAGCTGCTGCTGAAGAATTAAAAGAGGTACATAATTTTAATTCTCTTAACATTGATGGTTTTAAAAACTTAGTTTGCACCCTTTTGATTCAAAAGAAAAAACAAGACTCTAGCTTTGCTGCCCTCATCACTGAAAACTTTGAACAATCCAAAACCATTGAGAACCTCAAATCCTCAAACACCACCCTTTAAACCACCAAAAAGGATTTAGAGGATAAATGTCAAAAACTTGAAAATGACATACAAAGCTTAACAGCTAAGACTGAATGTTCTATATCTCAACAGGATAATGAACAAGTAATGAGTACCTTGAAGGAAGAAAACAATGCTTTAAAAATCAAAATTGATTCTTGGAACAAATCAAGCAATGCCCTATCCTTGTATCATTTTAACCAAAGACATCCTGGGGACAGATCTGGAATTGGAGCTAAAAATCCAACTCTGAAAACCTACACTCCTCTACTGGCAGTAGAGCTGTTGAAACTATGATTTTACAAAGTCTCAACACATTCTCTACCAAGAAACCATATTACCACATTCAAACAAAGGAAGATGTGTATAGATAGGAAAGTGAAGGTATCAAAAAGGGTGAATTAAAAGTGGAATCTACAATAATTCCTAAGACTCAAGCTCCCACTAATACTGATAATATTCAATCTCAGAAAGGGAAGAAGGAACAAAAGTTTAGAAGACCTAGACAAGCCAAATAGGCTGAACAGCCAAGACAGGCTGGACAACCAAGAAATGCTAGACAGCAGAGGCATTCTAGGAAACCTAGAAAAAACTGGAAATATTCCAATGGGAAAAGCCATGCTTATCAGTCTCAAAACTCCTCCCCTAGATCATCATACCACTCACCAAACCCCAGACATCAATCTCACTTTCATCAACCAAACTACAATCAAAGCCCAAACAATAGTGGACACCTATATAACACCCCTCAACCCTTCACATTGATACCCTACATGATGTAAATCATGTCCTACTATAACACCCTTAACCAGTTCTTCAAAAGAAGATCAGGTGGGAAGGCTAGGGTACCAAAAAAAGTCTAATCCTTTGGACCCAAAAAGAATAAAGGGTACCATAATTTTTAATTTGTTTTGTAGGAATCTTGTAAAGGAATCTGGTACTTAGATTGTGGATGTAGCAGACACATAACCTACAACAAGGAGTGGCTTCAACAACTAATACCAAAGAATGGTCCCAATGTTACTTTTGGTGACAATTCTCAAGCAAGAGTCAAAGGATCAGGCAACCTAGTGACCAAGGAGATCATCTTTACAGATGTATCTTATGTTGAAGGCCTTAAACACAATTTGATCAGCATTAGTCAAATCTGTGACAAAGGTTACCATGTTATCTGCACAAAGGACCAGTGCCAAGTCAAAGACAAGAACAACAAGGTTATTCTAACAGGTGTTAGAAAGAAGAACCTCTACTGCCTCCACCTTGAAGTAGTTCAATCCTCAGCTGCTCATTGTCTTTTGTCCTATAGCCAATCAGATATGTCTTAGCTGTAGCATAAGAGACTTGCTCATTTGAACCTCAAAACCATTTCAAAATAGCCCATCTCTAATCTTGTTAAAGGTCTCCCTAAAATAACTTTCAAGAAGGACAAGCTTTGCAAAGCCTGTCAATGTGGAAAACAAAAGAAGACCTCTTTTTCTATAAAAAACAAGACTTGACACTTCCAAACCTCTTGATTTCCTTCACATGGATTTATTTGGTCCCATTAGAACCAGATCTCTAGGTGGAAAGAGATACTCCCTTATAGTTGTTGATGACTACACAAGATTCACTTGGATCATCCTTCTTGAATCCAAAGGTGATACTCTTCAGAATCTCACTCAGCAGTTCAACAAAGTTCAGAACTTTAAAGGCTTGTCTATCAAAAAGATAAGATCTGATCATGGAACTGAATTTGAGAACACTGGAGTTGACACTTATTGTAATCAAATTGGAATTGATCATAATTTTTCAGCACCAAGAACTCCACAACAGAATGGAGTTGCAGAAAGAAAGAATAGGACCATTTGTGAAGCAGCAAGAGCAATGTTGTCTGAACACAATCTTCCTAAATACTTTTGGGGTGAAGCTATTACAACTGTTGTTTATGTACAGAACAAATCTCTCATCAACAAGTATCATATGAAGACCCCATATGAGTTGTGGAATGGAAAGGTCCCTACCATATCCTATTTTTATGGATTTGGAAGCAAATGCTACATTCACAACAATGGGAAGAACAACCTGGATAAATTTGATTCCAAAAGTGATGAAGGAATATTTTTAGGCTACTCCAACACTAGCAAAGCCTACAGAGTATACAACAAGAGAAGACTAGTTGTAGAAGAATCAATTCATGTTGACTTTGATGAAAACAATGATCAAAGCAAAACTGGCTTGTGTGACTTTGATGAAAGTAGTGGAAACTCTTACAACCTTCCAGAACCTTCACCCACAATCAATGATTTCTCTCCCTCTAATGAAAATAACATAATTCTTCCCTATTTTTTGCCTAAAGACACTCCCAACAGCTTACCCACTCCCAACAGCTTTCCCTTTCCCAACAGCTTAGATCAAACAGTTAGCTGTCAAGTAATCCCTTCCCAAATCTCCACTCAAATCCCCATTCTCAATGATGATAATCTTGTCATTTCCATTCCCATTCAAAAAGAAATCATTCCTGATGGCATTCCTTATTATGATATTTTCTTGAGTGCCTTCATTTCTAAAATGGAACCCAAAAAGATCCATGAATCTCTTCAAGATGCAGACTGGATAAAAGAAATGGAAGAAGAACCGGAACAATTTGAAAGGAATAAAGTATGGAAACTTGTTCCCAAACCAAGAAATCAAACTGTCAGAGGTACCAGATGGGTATTTAGAAATAAAATGAGTGAAGATGGTACTGTAGTAAGAAACAAAGCCAGACTTGTTGCTCAGGGATACAGACAAGAAGAACGAATAGACTATGATGAAACTTTTGCCCCTATAGCAAGACATGAAGCCATAAGACTATTTCTAGCCTTTGCATCTTTTAAGAAGATGAAAATATTTCAAATGGATGTCAAGAGTGCATTCTTGAATGGAGTACTAAATGAAAAAGTGTTTGTTTCTCATCCTCCTGGATTTGAATATCCTAAATTCCCAGATAATGTAAACAAGTTGGACAAAGCCTTGTATGGTCTCAAACAAGCCCCTAGAGCTTGGTATGACACTCTGTCTAACTTCCTTCTTGATAAAGGATTTATCAAAGGTCATATTGACAACACACTGTTCATTAAAAAATATGGAGATGACACACTACTCATTCAGGTCTATGTTGATGACATTATCTTTGGATTATCAAATGAGGACCTCTACAAAGAATTTGGAGATCTTATGTAAAAACAATTTGAAATGAGTATGATTGGAGAACTAACCTACTTCTTAGGTCTCTAAGTCAAACAAATGAAGGATGGGATCTTCATTAACCAAGCTAAATACACAAGAGACATGCTTAAAAATTTTGATATGCAAAATGCCTTAACAGCTAAGACACCCCTGTCTACAACAACCAAACTTCATGCTGACACTGATGGTCAAAGTGTTGATCAAACACTGTACAGAAGCTATATAGGATCACTCCTATATGTTACTGCCTCAAGACCAGACATCATGTTCAGTGTATGTCTCTGTACAAGGTTTCAAACAAGTGGTGGATGTCAATTCATTGGATCAAGAATTGTGTCTTGGTCAAGCAAAAAGCAAACATAAGTTGCAACCTCAACAGCTGAGGCTGAATATGTTGCAGCTGGTCTGATGTTCCCAAATATTGTACTTAAAAAGTCAACTTCAAGACTTTGGTATGAATGTCACAAATATTCCTATATTTTTTTATAATTCCAGTACAATTGCTATGACTGAGAATCCTGTTCAACACTCAAAAACCAAACACATTGAAGTTAGACACCACTTCATTAGAGATCATGTTGAAAAAAGGGAATATTAACTTATCCAAAGTGGGTACTGAGGACAATGTCTCTGACATTTTAACTAAAGCTATGGATGAAAAGAGGTTTGAACTTTTGAGAACAATGTTAGGAATGATTAAATTGCCTAAGTAAAAGGGATTAACTGAAAATTCATTTAAAAACTTTAAAGAAATACAAAGACATAGTTAGCTGTTTTACAGTTTCCCAACAGCTAACCTAAAACAGATCTCTATTCAAGGACAGTCATATGATGGCCTGTTTACATCATACAACTTAGAACTAGTACTTAACCTCACTACCCCTGTGGACCTTGGTAGCCTTCCAAAAACAAAAATAAAAAGGAGTACTCAAAAACTCTTCCCAAACAGCTAACCAACCATCTTAGATGTTCAACTCATATTCCCCTCTACAAGACTTGTTTCTAACCAACTCCAGATCCCTTGTCATGCTTGTCCTCCCCTCCATGTGTTCTTGCTGGTGTAGATGGACCTCCTTGAAAATACCTTTCCAACCATATTGGATGCCTCTCCATAACTGGGTCAATAGCAGTAACTGAGCACTGCAAGGGTGGACCCATGGTTCTTGGCCACCATTCCTCTACAACATCATAAGGAGGAAAGTCATCAAGAGGAGACATGAATGTTGCGTTAGTTTTTTTTTTTTTTGTAATGGGGTTTTCAAAACATCAAAATAAACACGTTCTGCATAAAGTTATATGTGAGTTTAGTTTATATTTTCTTCCCTATTTTTTTTTTTTGCTTCATACACTCTAGTTTATCTGCTAACATCAACTCGATACCCATGATGAGTGGGGGAAACGTTAATGTCAGAAAAGACAACGTGATGATCGCTCTTGGATGCATGAATCTCGAGCTTGGACTCAGGTAGCCAAACTCCTGCTTAACTAGCTCGAGTTCGCCTGAATTTAGAAGGGATATGGAAAAGTGGAAACACTGAAACCGCATGTGTGTGATAATCATGTGAAAAGGCATTCAGAAATTAATCAGGGGTGATATGTCCAGAGAGAATGTTTCCATAAGGTATAATGGCATAGGGAACAAACCTGATTGCATTATGTGGATGACCAATTTGGCATCTAAACTTAAGACTCTCAAGTTCAAGGTGTTGGCCGGATTGTATGATCGCCACCCATGGCTGTCCTAGGCCCCTGGCCCCCTCATAGACCCTTATTTTATGCTATCTCTTGATATCCTAACTCTCTCCTTATTGGCACACAATATTCTAGATGAAATCCCCTTTATATAGGTGTATGAGAAGTCTTAAATCAATACATGGAAGAAATCTTGTCAAAATAGAAACTGAGAAAAACTAGGTTGTCCCGACATTCACGGCCGTGCAGATTCGCCTACTCGGCCGTGCATCTCGGCTGAGCACTATAACTGGAACGGCCGTGCTCTATTTTCTCCATAAAATAGTAGCTTCTGTTCCATAGTACACGGCTGTGCGCTTCCCCATGCGTGGCTGAGCAGCCCTATTCTGCACATTCTCGATTTCCTTCTCCGTTTTGACCTCTTCTTGATCTCCACCAACCCTCTATGATTTAGACTCCTTTTCCCTCTCTGTCTCCTCACGGTTTTATGACTCCACGCCCAACATAATTAAGGAATGAAAATCTTGTTTCCTAATACAGTTCATTTGTTGGATCAGCAAAATAGCCGAGCACGATAGTGTGTTTAGATTAGCACGCTTGTGCAAGTTGGATGAATCAATATATCTCAAAATCTGCTCAACACGATCATGCGTTGATACTAGCACCCCGTGCAAGTTGGGCCGAATTGTGGTAACTTCAAATGTGAAGGAAACGGTCATGCCAATCGCCTGACTCCCCGCTCAAGTTGGAGCATGGAGATTCAGAATGCCCAACTTGATGAGTAGAAAATCAAATTGCTTCTTGTCCAGGGCCTTGCTAAAATTGTCAGCTAAATGAGCATTCATAAGAACATAAGAGGGATCTATAAGACGTGCTTGAATTGCATCACATACAAAAGTGTCAATCGACTTTAATATGGTTGAATCATTTATGGAAATTGAATTCTTAGCAAGATGAAGAGCAGATTGACTGTCACAAAAATGAGGAATAACCTTGGGATGATAAACACCCAAACTTAGTAAAAATGCCTCTAATAATTTTAATTGACAAATAATCACCGCCAGAGCGATGTTCAACCTCTGCAGGAAAGCATGACACCGTGTCTTGTTTCTTGATCTTTCAAGAGGTAAGGGAATTACCAAGAAACACAAGCCATCCAGTAAGACACTTACTAGTAATAGGTCATGACGCCCAATCTGCATCACACCAACCTTGAAGAGATAAGTCGATATCGGCTCGTAAGCCTTTCAAGCAACAAAAAACATGAAAGACACCCTCCTAATGTTCAGCACGAGGTGCTTGCATGAATTGAGATAGAATAGAGACAAAGTAGGTCAAGTTTGGAAGAGTAACAACCAAATAAGTAAGACGCCGCACAAGGCGACGATATCCTTTTGAATTATCAAGATTCTTCCTAGTAACAAGACCGAGCTTGTGATTTTGTACAATAAGAAAATCAAATGGCTTGGCACCCAACAAACTAATCTAAAAAAGAATGTCCAGGGCATACTTGCGCTGATATAAGAATAAGCCAGTCAAACAATGAGCCACCTCAATCCCAAAAAAGTATTTAAGAGAGATAGAAGATCCTTCATTTTTAATCAGGTACACAACTATGTTTTAAAAGCTAGTAAGGCAATGGGATCATTCGTATATTTAATGAGATCATCAATATACACACGCATATCAATTTGAATAGTACCCCTGGTAAAGGTGAATAACGAGTAATCAGAGTAGGACGGGAGAAATCCATACACTTTAGGATATATCAAAGTGGCGCAGCGACTCTCAAAATTAATAAAACTTTTAATTTGGTTAAGTGAGTCCATTTTGAATATCCCATTTCAGTCTGATATTAATTGATATTACTTGAAACTTCAATGCGTTGTTGCATCAAAACAGGTTATTCACAATATGAAAATACCGCAAGGATTTGCAAAGAAAGAGGGAGACAAGGGTATGCAATCGCAAGAAATCATTGTATGGACTACGACGTCAAGCTTCAAGAAATTGGTATCAGAAGTTCACTAAAGCCCTTTTCTCTATTAGCTTTCGACAATCAAGTGCCGATCATTCACTTTTTATCTTTAAGCACGGATCAACCTATGTCGCAGCCCTAATTTATGTAAACCATGTGTTACTATATGGGGAATAATCTCTCGAAGATAGCAAATGTGAAGAAGCAGTTGAATAATCTTTTCACCATATAGGATGTAGGGTTGATGAAATATTCCTGGGGTATTGAAGTGGCACGGTCACCTACGGGAATGGTACATAGCCAAAGAAAATACACTTTGGACATACTTGAGAAAAGTGGATGAGAAGGTGGTCGACCAAGTGACTTCCATATGGAGCAAAATCAGAAGCTCAGTGCCGATTGTTGTGGATGAGTCAAAAATATCACTGCATGATAGGACAACTTCTTTATTTGAGGGTCACTTGATCTGATATCAAGTATGCATTAATCGCTTCAGTCAATTCCTTACAATTCCACACCGAACGTATTGGGATGCAGCCATGAGGGTACTTCGCTATTTGAAGAACGCTGCAGGATATGAACTTTTCCTTCCGGTCAGAGAAGCACTAAAACTTGAGGCATATTGTGATGTGGACTAAGTTTCATGTCCGATGACACGTAGCTCGTGCACATGCTGGTTTATTTCCCTCAGAGGTGCACCCGTTTCTTGGAGGACTAAGAAGCAATATGTACTGTCCTGATCGTCGGTTGAAGCCGAATTTCGAGCTATGGTTACCACTGTAAATGAATTGGTGTGGCTTTGTTGGTTGTTGAAGGATCTTAAGCAGGACAATTAACAGCAACGCCTATTTATTGCGACAATCAAGTAGCTCTTATCATATTGCTAACAACTATGTCTTAATTTCACAAGCGAACCAAAAACATAGAGATGGATTGTTATTTTGTGCGAGAGCGGGTTGAATTAAAGGATATAATTCCTTGCAAGATATCTACCAAAGACCAAGTTGCCGAACTATTTACAAAGGCACTTGGGGCTGCTCGTTTTCAGATTTTAGTTGCCAAGCTGCGCGTTCGTAATTTTCACGCGCCACCTTGAGGGGGATTGAAGGATTTGATAATATCTCTCCATATGTGGAGAGATATTCAGCTTAGATATGGAGAGATTCGACTGATCTTTTTTGTGACTAGGCATATCCCTTCCCTAATTTGATACTCCCTCCGTCTCAAAATAGATGTCGTTTTGGAGTGTTTAACACATATTAAGAAATGTCATTAATGCATGTGAAGAAGTCTCAAATACCCCTAAAGTAATTCAACTACCTAGGTAATTAAATGGTTAGGTAAGAGATAGTTCACTATCATTATTAAGGGTATAATTGATATAGAGCAATAAAAAATCTTTGAAAATAGTGAAACGACAACTATTTGAGACAAAATTTAACTCCCAAAACGACATCTATTTTGAGACGGAGGAAGTATTGTTTACTTGTTCGTAGCCGAGTAGTTGGAGTAGGTTTGTATATAGTTCCTTCTTGTACACAGTTGTAAATATACAAGAGCAATACAATTTCAATGAAAGTTTGTCTTCAAAAATTTATCACACCAGAGTATCAAAACCTCAAGGCGGCAGATTTTTGAAACCTCTAAAACATACTGTAATCAATCTATAATACAATACAGGAAGGCTTTAACCGCCTCTTAGCCTAGGATAAAGAGAGGCTGAGATTTAATGTTAGAAAATTGATCGAGCGGTGGAAAACATACCACAAACAACCGTGCTTAACTCCCCACTCACGCATGAAAACTGTCTAACCTAAAACCGCCTCTCACCATCTCTGTACGCATCCGTCAACGTTTACTCTTCCCTTTTTCTCATTCTTTCCACTCATTCCTTCTACGTTTCTGGGAAATTAGTCCAAATTTTCCAGAAGGAAAAAGGACACTTAATAGTCTCTTTTTGAATTCTGGTATTTGTGTAGTGATTGTTAGTTTCCGTTCAAGTCTTGCGTGTGCCTCACAGAAGAAGAAGAGCCAGGGTGTAGAGTTTATCCAATAGTCACACAGATTTTGACTGATGGCATTGAAGTAGGAAGGTTCAAGGGAGGATTGGTCAATTGAAGGAGAATGATTGGTTGGGGATATTATTTTTCAGTTTCAATATGCGTTTCTTTTGTCTTTTAAAACTTTTCAGTTTACATTGTGAGTGTATTTGAATTTTTTTAATTAATGTGTACTGTGTGAATAAGTGTGGTGGCCATTGTGGCTGCTGATTAATATATACATCGTTCATGGATGTATTTTAATTCAGGATTGTCGATACAGTAATTTCTTAAAGTATATTATGTGTTCATTCCTCAAAATCAATTTTGATTTTTTACATTCATTTGAGAGATCTATTCATGACTTTCTTTCTATATCTTTGTGAAATTATTATTTTTTTTCGAAAGGATTGTCAAATATTTAGTTATTGTTTTGTAAAAGTTGAGTTTTCATATTTATTTCTGTACTATATTTTAATTAATTATTGTAGTTATTGAGAAATGAGAGGTTGGTTAGCTGTGTTAGTTTTTAACTATGGTTATTGTAGGAATTGTTAGGAGAGTGGCTGAGTTCTGTTAGATGTGTTATGAAAACAACATAATTACTCTTTTTATTATCTAGTCCCTCCGTCCCACACGAATTAGGATTTTTGGTCAATCCGATTTTACTTTGACCAATAATTTGAAGAAAAATAATGATGCTAGTAAAAATTTAAAAATTGTTACTAATAAATTCAATAACTCTTTTTAAATTTTCATTAAGATAATTATTTTTCTTCAAATTATTGGTCAAAGTATAATTTGATTGACCAAAAATCTTAACTCGAGTGGGACGGAGGGAGTATAATACAATAGAGCTTGGTATTAACCGCCTCTTAGCCTAGGATAAAGAGAGGTCAAGATTGATTGGTAACCGTTTTAATCCTACGGTTGAAATTAACCGGCTAACACACGTTCTCTTCTCCCATACATCGAATTCGATCCAAAACCCTTACTAACCGCAATTCGAGTGAACAATCACGGAGGAGCCTCAGTCGTTCTTCAACCCCTCTCTATTACTGAACCCCTACCCTTCCTCACTTCAAATCTCTGAAGTATTATGTTTGGTTAGTTTTTTTGTTTGGTTAGATTTTCTTTCCCTTACATCTGATCTACTGCAAATTAGACAATATAATGAAGTTGGGTGAGATTTTTTTTTCTTTTTTGGAATGGGGAAATCATTCAAGGATTCACATAATTTGTGGCCAATTTTCGCTGTGTGTATTTGAGTTAATTTGAGCAGCATGTCCATTGATTTTATTTTGTTTTGTCTAGATTAGTATTTTTTTTTCTCTTTTAACCTTCTTCTTTTAGATAATATTTCAGTTCTTCTTCTTGCAATTTTTTGTTTCCATTTTAGAATCTCATTTTACTTTTGATGAAATACTTGCTACTGTAGAATTATTTTTTGAGGTAGGGGTTGAGAAAGAAACTAAGAAAGGGTGAACTGAAGGAATTGTGTATTTATTCCAAGCTTGAAACGACATTCGTTTAACCCTAATGTTCATATTCTAAAACTAAATGTTGCAGGGATAGCATGAAGAGATACTGAAATTGTTTGTCAAAGGCTACTGAGAACAAGTGTTACCTCAAGTGTTAGGTAACACCCCAGATAACACACACGGACAGAATGCACACACCCGAGTAAAAATAAATTTGTAAAAGAGTTTTGCAGCGGATAAAAGCACACGAATTATTTTTCTCAAGTTATATAAATATAACTTGAGATGCCTAAATGGCGAAAACCTTATAATCAATATGAGTACCAATTACAAAGTCAAAAGGTTCCCTATAGCTAATACAAAATATGATCTATGGAACCAAAAATAGAAACAAAGTACGATGATCCCATCCTATCCAAAACACACTCAAACCCAAAGTATTTGAGTGTTAAAAGAGTGTATGGGAGAGAGGACCTAACGAGCCAAAAAGTACTTTGCTCTTTGTGCTTTGGATGTGTGTAAAATTTGGCTTGGTTACAAAGTGTCCATCCTAACACTATTTATAGCCATCAAAGACTTGAAGGCTACTCAAATAAACAGCCCTAGGCTATTATAGACGTGTGAGGGGAGGTGGAGATCATGTGCGAGCCTTATCTCCACAGACAAGCTTGACTTGGTCTTCCATCCTTGATTCTCTCAACCGAATTCTTCATGCCCAAGTCTAAGCTTCTCCTTGTTGTACTCCATGCTTCCAACGTCTTGTACTCCTTCAAATCAGCAACAAATACTTGGACTTAGTCTTCTCACACTTTCCATATTTAACACATGTTAAATATGTTTGTAACTTCCTCAATTACTCGGCTTTTATGAGTAACTCTCCATTAATTTCTTCTCCACTTTTTTAGCTCCTAAAATAACTTTATTATTACATGAAATATGGACCAAAAATACAGCCATCTAGACAATAATATTAGGACATTAGTATAAAAATTATTATGGAAAGAAATGTAAAACTATGACATATTTTTCGCCGGGTAGCACATGACTGCCAGCGATAACATCTGAGGTAACACCTCAGTTTACACTAACAATCTCTCCCTTAGTTTGAGATTTCTTTCCAACCTTCCTAAGTGATGGTACCTGCAAAATATGTTAGGCATACATAGTATAACAGAGCATCTCCCAGAAGATAAACTCCCCCTTAATCTAGGAGTTAACCAAAACAACAAAGATTTACAAAAACAATACTAGTTTAAAAACAAAAACAACTTTTGTGCCTCGAACTAGTTGTTTAAAAACTAAAGTAAATCCAAGTTTTAAAAACCACAAAATCAAAAATATTATCCAAGGATAATCACCAAAATAACCACCAAAGTATTTAAGTTCTGAACTAAGAAACCGAAACACGAAATTGTTTTAAAAACCAAACCAACCGAAAACAGAAATTATTTTGAAACCATTTCAAAGTACCATTAAAAGCCATTGCCCAAGAGTTGTGGCAACATCAACCTTCAAACAAGGTTATTCTTCTTCTTCATCATATGGCTCATCACTTATGCCAACATCTCCAGTAACATCTTCATCAGCATCATAATCACCAACAACATCTAGCAGCACTTGTACCAGCACTAGTACCAGCACCACCATCTCCCCCAGGTTGGGAAGAAATCAAATTAATGAATCCGATGGAGTCTTATTGGAGGGTTAAGCAGCCGATTTGGAGGAAGAAAGGGCTTTTCTTTTGGGTTTCTTGGTGGCGGCAACAGGTGATTGAGAAGTAGTCATGGTGGGTGTAGGTTGAGCCGAGGTAGCAACCATTGAGGGCTCATCAATGGACATAGCCATGGAAGGAGAAAAATGTGAATCCTTGTGGGATATGTCCATGGGTGAAATAACACCCGAGACAACACCCAGAGGCTCTTCTTGAGGTGCGTATTGTTTAGGGTTTCGAGGAGGAGAAGCCATTGTTGAAATTGAGAGGTAGGATTTAAGAATTTTGAGAAGGGTTTTGGGAAGGTTGCTGTGAAAGAGGGAAAGACGGTGGAGAGAGGAAGTATATAGGTAGGTGTTGTGAGAGAAAGAGAGAAAATAGGGATAGATATTTAAGAGGTTATGGAATGTGAATAGGAGAAGAAATTAATTTAAACTTAACTCTTATCATCTAAATTAACTAAGACCCCTATTTTTACTCACATTTAAACTATCCTAATCAAACTCCCCCTATTTACTTGCACACACAAAACCAACTCCCGACACATCCTTTTTTGTTATTAAAGAAAACGAAAAAAAAAATAAAAAAATTAATAAGTAAAACGAACGGGTAAAAGAAGGAAGTAACCGATCCCTCACAATTGAAGATAGACTTCCATGATTTTAGGGATTTAGTTACTTGAAAATTTTACCACAAATAAAAAGGATTTGTTTAAAACTTTTTCAAAATTGTGAACTCTTTGAATGATAAAAAGACTTTCAAACTTTGAAAATTTAATAAACAAATTCGAAAATAAAAGAATAAAAAACTAATGTAGCACACACTAATGTGTTAATGGAAATGATGGTAACACTTAAGATATCATTCGTGATAAACATCCCTTGATAAATTTGAAACAAGACATTTTAAGGCAAGCCTCATTTTTTAAAACACTTGAGGCAGAGATATGCTTCTTTAATAAGCTATTGAGGCTTAACAAGCTTTTATTCTCAGGTATTTTAAACATAACAACCTTGTTTTTAATTTAAGCATTTTTTAAACATATTAACACTTCTTTATCTACAAGGAAGCACCGTAGTAGCGAGCTCCGTGCCCCGAGTCCTTATAAAGTGAAAACATACTTTAGTGATTTGTATCGTTCAAGTAGGATACACTGTAGTAGCGAACTCCATGTTCCTAATACTTAGTACGAAATCACTTGATAACATCTCCCTTTGGCAAGAGTGCATCGTCGCAGCGAACGCCGTGCCCCGAGCTACTAAGAAGATATTATCTGAGCTTTTTAGCCTTTATGCCTCTGATTTTATCAAAAAGTTAGTGACTTTGTCACTTTTGAGTACAAAGGGAATTTTATCAAAGATGTTACCTTGAGTGTTATCCTACCATAACAAAAAGGTCAGTATGCGCCACCGTTGACGGATAGAAAGGACTACCCATCAACAAATTAAAAACAGAGAAACATAAAAAATTTGAAGTTTTTTTTTTGTTTTTTTAATAAAAAATAAAATATTATACAACAACAAAGATGATCCAATGTGTTTAAACAAGACACGGAACAAGAGACTTCTTCAAGTTAGAAAATCTCTTATGGTTAAAAACTTGAATTAAATATTCATCTTTCAAAAAAATATTTTTAGATTCAAGCTTAGAAAGAAAACATCAAAATAAACACGTTCTGCATAAAGTTATATGTGAGTTTGGTTTATATTTTCTTCCCTATTTTTTTTTGCTTCATACACTCTAGTTTATCTGCTAACATCAACTCGATACCCATGCTGAGTGGGGGAAACGTTAATGTCATGAAAGACAACGTGATGATCGCTCTTGGATGCATGAATCTCGACCTTGGACTCAGGTAGCCAAACTCCTGCGTGACTAGCTCGAGTTTGCCTGAAGTTAGAAGGGATATGGAAAAGTGGAAACACTTAAACCGCATGTGTGTGATAATCATGTGAAAAAGCATTCGGAAATTAATCAGGGGTGATATGTCCAGAGAGAATGTTTCCATAAGGTATAATGGCATAGGGAACAAACCTGATTGCATTACGTGGATGACCAATTTGGCATCTAAACTTAAGACTCTCAAGTTCAAGGTGTTGGCCGGATTGTATGATCGCCACCCATGGCTGTCCTAGGCCCCCGGCCCCCTCATAGACCCTTATTTTATGCTCTCTCTTTATATCCTAACTCTCTCCTTATTGGCACACGATATTCTAGATGAAATCCCCTTTATATAGGTGTATGAGAAGTCTAAAATCAATACATGGAAGAAATCTTGTCAAAATAGAAACTGAGAAAAACTAGGTTGTCCCCGACGTTCACGGCCGTGCAGATTCGCCTACTCGGCCGTGCATCTCGGCTGAGCACTATAACTGGAACGGCCGTGCTCTATTTTCTCCATAAAATAGTAGCTTTTGTCCCGTAGTACACGGCTGTGCGCTTCCCCATGAGTGGCCGTGCAGCCCTATTCTGCACATTCTCGATTTCCTTCTCCGTTTTGACCTCTTCTTGATCTCCACCAACCCTCTATGATTTAGACTCCTTTTCCCTCTCTGTCTCCTCACGGTTTTAGGACTCCACACCCAACATAATTAAGGAATGAAAATCTTGTTTCCTAATACACTTCATTTGTTGGATCAGCAAAATAGCCGAGCACGATCGTGTGTTTAGATTATCACGCTTGTGCAAGTTGGATGAATCAATATATCTCAAAATCTGCTCAACACGATCATGCGTTGATACTAGCACCCCGTGCAAGTTGGGCCGAATTGTGGTAACTTCAAATGTGAAGGAAACGGTCATGCCAATCGCCTGACTCCCCGCTCAAGTTGGAGCATGGAGATTCAGAATGCCCAACTTGATGAGTAGAAAATCAAATTGCTTCTTGTCCAGGGCCTTGCTAAAATTGTCAGCTAAATGAGCATTCATAAGAACATAAGAGGGATCTATAAGACGTGCTTGAATTGCATCACATACAAAAGTGTCAATCGACTTTAATATGGTTGAATCATTTATGGAAATTGAATTCTTAGCAAGATGAAGAGCAGATTGACTGTCACAAAAATGAGGAATAACCTTGGGATGATAAACACCCAAACTTAGTAAAAATGCCTCCAATAATTTTAATTGACAAATAATCACCGCCAGAGCGATGTTCAACCTCTGCAGGAAAGCATGACACCGTGTCTTGTTTCTTGATCTTTCAAGAGGTAAGGGAATTACCAAGAAACACAAGCCATCCAGTAAGACACTTACTAGTAATAGGTCATGACGCCCAATCTGCATCACACCAACCTTGAAGAGATAAGTCGATATCGGCTCGTAAGCCTTTCAAGCAACAAACAACACGAAAGACACCCTCCTAATGTTCAGCACGAGATGCTTGCATGAATTGAGATAGAATATAGACAAAGTAGGTCAAGTTTGGAAGAGTAACAACCAAATAAGTAAGACGCCGCACAAGGGGACGATATCGTTCTGAATTATCAAGATTCTTCCTAGTAACAAGACCGAGCTTGTGATTTTGTACAATAAGAAAATCAAAGGGCTTGGCACCCAACAAACTAATATAAAAAAGAATGTCCAGGGCATACTTGCGCTGATATAAGAATAAGCCAGTCAAACAATGAGCCACCTCAATCCCAAAAAAGTATTTAAGAGAGATAGAAGATCCTTCATTTTTAATCAGGTACACAACTATGTCTTAAAAGCTAGTATGGCAATGGGATCGTTCGTATATTTAATGAGATCATCAATATACACACGCATATCAATTTGAATAGTACCCCTGGTAAAGGTGAATAACGAGTAATCAGAGTAGGACGGGAGAAATCCATACACTTAGGGATATATCAAAGTGGCGCAGCGACTCTCAAAATTAATAAAACTTTTAATTTGGTTAAGTGAGTCCATTTTGAATATCCCATTTCGGTCCGATATTAATTGATATTACTTGAAACTTCCAATGCGTTGTTGCATCAAAACAGGTTATTCACAATATGAAAATTCCGCAAGGATTTGCAAAGAAAGAGGGAGACAAGGGTATGCAATCGAAAGAAATCATTGTATGGACTACGACGTCAAGCTTCAAGAAATTGGTATCAGAAGTTCACTAAAGCCCTTTTCTCTATTAGCTTTCGACAATCAAGTGCCGATCATTCACTTTTTATCTTTAAGCACGGATCAACCTATGTCGCAGCCCTAATTTATGTAAACCATGTGTTACTATATGGGGAATAATCTCTCGAAGATAGAAAATGTGAAGAAGCAGTTGAACAATCTTTTCACCATATAGGATTTAGGGTTGATGAAATATTCCTGGGGTATTGAAGTGCCACGGTCACCTACGGGAATGGTACATAGCCAAAGAAAATACACTTTGGACATACTTGAGAAAAGTGGATGAGAAGGTGGTCGACCAAGTGACTTCCATATGGAGCAAAATCAGAAGCTCAGTGCCGATTGTTGTGGATGAGTCAAAAATATCACTGCATGATAGGACAACTTCTTTATTTGAGGGTCACTTGATCTGATATCAAGTATGCATTAATCGCTTCAGTCAATTCCTTACAATTCCACACCGAACGTATTGGGATGCAGCCATGAGGGTACTTCGCTATTTGAAGAACGCTGCAGGATATGAACTTTTCCTTCCGGTCAGAGAAGCACTAAAACTTGAGGCATATTGTGATGTGGACTAAGTTTCATGTCCGATGACACGTAGCTCGTGCACATGCTGGTTTATTTCCCTCAGAGGTGCACCCGTTTCTTGGAGGACTAAGAAGCAATATGTACTGTCCTGATCGTCGGTTGAAGCCGAATTTCGAGCTATGGTTACCACTGTAAATGAATTGGTGTGGCTTTGTTGGTTGTTGAAGGATCTTAAGCAGGACAATTAACAGCAACGCCTATTTATTGCGACAATCAAGTAGCTCTTGTCATATTGCTAACAACTATGTCTTAATTTCACAAGCGAACCAAAAACATAGAGATGGATTGTTATTTTGTGCGAGAGCGGGTTGAATTAAAGGATATAATTCCTTGCAAGATATCTACCAAAGACCAAGTTGCCGAACTATTTACAAAGGCACTTGGGGCTGCTCGTTTTCAGATTTTAGTTGCCAAGCTGCGCGTTCGTAATTTTCACGTGCCACCTTGAGGGGGATTGAAGGATTTGATAATATCTCTCCATATGTGGAGAGATATTCAGCTTAGATATGGAGAGATTCGACTGATCTTTTTTGTGACTAGGCATATCCCTTCCCTAATTTGATACTCCCTCCGTCTCAAAATAGATGTCGTTTTGATAACATCTCCCTTGAAGAGCTATAGTTTTGACCTTTTCTTCCTCTGTTTCTGTTTTGATAGGTCTTCTGTCTTCTTGGATATCCTTGATAGGTCTGCTGTCTTCTGGATTGTCCTTGATAGGTCTACTGTCTGTAGTTGTATTGACCAGTTTGATTGTTCTTCCACGTCTGAGATTGCCTTTTAGGGTTAGGATCATCATTTTTGTTGTTGGAATTGGTCTTTTGAATATTACTACTGGAAGCTTGGTCATGATAGCTGACCTCTTTCATTTTTCCTTTAGCCTCGTACACATCCTGTTTTGTTTGGACAGGATAGATGGGTTTCCTTATTGTTTTGTCTCCCATTTTGACCAGTAACATTTTTTCAAATTTCTTTTTCCCTTCAGGTAATTTGTACTCAATCAATGTTGGGTTATTTGCACCTAGTCCAGTTTTCTCAAAGGGATGCCTTTGAGAGTAGAGGAAATGAGACATAGCTGAACTTGATTTATTCCAAGATTCAATTTTTGCTTTGAATGCTTGGTTTTCATCATTCAGTGTCTCTATTCTAAGGTTGAGCTCCTTTAGTTGACTGCTGATTTGGAGGTGTTTATTTCTGGCAATGAATACATCAGCATGAAGGTCTACTATCTCGTCATCTTGCTGTTTATTCTGGTTTTGGAGGGTGAGATTTTGGGTTTCAAGAAGGGTATTCTTGTTTTTTAGGCTTTCTAGATCCTTAGAAAATTGCAAATTTTCAGTTATTAAGACCCTAAGGCTTGATTCTTCTTTCTTTCTCTGAATAAATAAGGTGCAAGCTAAATTTTTAAGACCTTCAAGATCAAGAGAATTAAAGTCACTTACCTCTCTCAGTTCTTCTGCAGCTGCAAGGGCTTCAAATTCTTCTTCACTTTCTGAGTCTTCACCTTCATTTGCCATTAGACATATCATGGCATCCATGTCATTATCTGAGTCTGAGGATTCACTTTCATCATCACTGAATTTTGACAGGTCTGCTATCATGACCTGTTCCTTCTTTTCACCTAGTTTGGCTTTGGCACAGCTGAAGCAATTGCATCTAGAACTGTGTATAATATCTTTAGAATAAGACAACTTCTTCTGGGTTGAGGAGTTTCTTGATTTCCTTGGTTCAGGGCACTCTTGAGAATAGTGACCTAATTTTTCACAGTTATAGCAAGTGACATCCTTTTTCTCAGTTTGGACTTGGTTAGAAGTGGATGCTGTGTTTCTTTTGTCAAACATTCTTTTCTGGTGTCTCATAGCATTTTTAACAGCTATGGTAATTAGGCTAGGAATGTCTTCTTGAGTCAATGGTTTGACTTCAGGTTTTTGAGACAGATTGACTTTCTGAATAGCATTGCAGATTAGGGAGTCAATGTCCTGTTGTGAGTAAGCTTTAGGAGCCTCTTGTGCAGCAAGGGCCATGGTGTGAGCATTGGCTAAGGATGAGGCAATGGTGGGTAATTTGGCAGTTCCTTCAAGTTCATATGCTTCCAATTTGCCAAAATATTGTTCAACAGTCATGGTAGGCCATTCAATACCTTCTCTTATTGGTAAGGCTACTTTTTCATATTCTTGGGGAAGGCTAGAAAAGATCTTTAGACATAAATCTTGTTGATCCAGTTTCTTGCCATGATCTGACACTAGTCTAAGTAGATCTTCAAATCTGTCTTTAGCTGCACTCACTCTTTCACCAGCAGCAAACTTGAAGTTGTCAAGTTGCCTTAATAGGTTATATAGGTTTTGTGCTCTTACACTTGTGTGCTTGGTAAACTTGGTTTTGATTAAATCCCAGGCTTCTTTAGCAGTTTCAACTTTCCCAATTTCTTGGGCCAAAGAGTCATTAACACTTTTTTGTAAGATGTTTTTAACTTTTTGATTAGCTGTTACCAAGTGTTTTTCAGTTTCAGTCCATAAGTCTGGTGTCTTGTATTTGTCCTCTCCTCCATTTGTGTCAGGTTGAGTTGGAATCTTGAATTCTTCATGAAGCACAAACCAGTTCCAAACACTGTTTGAATCAAGGTAAGTTTTGATTTTGGAGGAGAAAATTTCAAATGATCCACAGTCATCAACATGTGGAATGTCTTTATCATTATTTCTTCTTGGTTGAGGCATGATGTTGGTGCTTCTGGATCCTTCACAAGATGTTAAGCTTGAAGACACTTAAGTCTTTTAGAAACCAGCTCTGGTACCAATTGAAAGAACCTGTTCCTTAATATACACTTAAACAGGTAAAATATTAGTGCACAAGAGGTCGACTGTCTTGACAGAGTAGGTCGACTGTCTTGAGGTGCAGTGTGTGTATGTAGAGTTATGCAGCGGAATAAAAGATAAATAAATGGAAGAATTTAATGAGTAAATAATATGTGATAAGTGTGTGAATAAGTGTGAGATAAGAAGACACAAACACAACGATATAACGTGGTTCAGAGCTTTTAGCAACTCTCCTACATCCACGCCTCACTGTCCTCAACAGTGAAGAAGCAATCCACTATAATACTTCGTCAAGAAATTACAATAAATTGCAAGAAAATTCCCTCAGAATTTTCTAACCTAATTTGCCTCACTAATTAAGCTTTGTACTTGTTGCAAAGTACAGAAAAAGAAAAAGAAAAAGGTTTCACAAATGTGAAGGTTTGGTGATCTCTAAACTGGCTCTTATATAGCTATGTGAGATCTATGTTTTTTTATTTTGTTATTAGCACAGATTTATAAATATCAAGAGTGCTTTGATAATTTGGATTTGCTTAGAAGCTTTTAACAAATTGTGTAATGGCTAAGACAATGTATTTGAAGGCTATTCTTCAGTTGTGCAGAGGTCTCTATTTATAGGTCTTCATATTATATCCGTTTGAGTTCCAACGGCCTTCAATATCTTGAAAATATATATGTCAGTCATTAAATTCTGTGAACAGTGTTTTTGACTTTTGACATTATGTATCAGTTTGACTGAGATGCTTTAAACAATTTGTTGAAGGTCTGCTATCTTGAAGGTCAGCTGTTTCGATATGATTGTGAAGATAGTATACCAAGACTGATGCAGGTTTTGATCATTATCAGTTTGTAATGAGTGTCTTGATGATTTCCAGTTTGCTTCTTTGTTACTCCAAGATGTGTTCTTAATTTATTTGTCAAAACACTTAGTTAAGAACTAGGGTTCTAACACTTTTAGACTCAAATTTGTTTAAATTGCTTTTTCCATTGTTGTGAATGTAACATTTGCTTCCAAAGGCATGAATAATAAGATATTGTCGAGGTTCTTCCATTCCATGGTTCATATGGAGTCTTCATGTGGTATTTGTTAATTAGAATCTTGTTTTGAACATAGACGGCAGTGGTAACAGCTTCACCCCAAAAATACCTAGGAATATTGTTTTCTGACAATATGGTTCTTGCAGCTTCACAAATTGTTCTATTCTTCTTTTCAGCCACTCCATTTTGTTGTGGAGTTCTAGGGGATGAAAAGTTGTGACTTAAGCCTTGTTGATTGCAAAATTCTTCTACTCCAGTATTTTCAAATTCAGTTCCATGATCTGATCTGATCCGATCCTTACAATTTTGCTGTCTTTCAATATTTGAATTTGATTGAACAATTTCACCAAATGTCCAAGAGTTTCATTTTTGGATTCCATGAGTAGAATCCAAGTGTACCTTGTATATTCATCAACAACTACTAAGGAGTAACTTTTTCCACCAAGACTTTTAGTTCTGACTGGATCAAATAAGTCCATATGAAGTAGTTCAATAGGTCCTTTTGTATCCAATCTATTTTTTATTTTGAAGGAAGTTTTTTTCTGTTTACCACATTGATATGCAGTGCATAGCTTGTCCTTTTTAAAGGATATTTTTGGAAGTCAAGGTTGGAAGAGGCAAGTTTGGCTATGCTTTTGAGATTGAGATGGGCCATTATCTTGTGCCAAAGCCTTGCTAAATCAGACTGATTATAGGATAGCAGGCATAGAGCATTTGAGGATTAAGATACTTCTAGTTACAGACAATATATGTTCCCTTTTCTAAAGCCAGTTAAAATGGTTTCACCACTTGAATTTTTTACTTGGCAAAGGTTATGAGAACATTTAACATGAAATCTTTTGTCACAAATTTGACTGATGCTAATAAGATTGTGTTTTAGTCCTTACACATATGACACATTTGACAAGATAATGCTTTTGGTAATGAGATCTCCTTGACCGTTGACTTTGGCTTGAGAGTTGTCGCCATATATTACATTTGGTCCATCATAAAGGTAGGATAGAATTTGATGCATGTAGGGAGCCATTATGAACTGCTGATGTTTTTGGCTATGATGTGAGTAATGATTCTTAGAGAAACTTGAAGTGTTGTTTTTGTGAGTCCACTTACTTGTATTTTTCCTTTGGTATGTCTGTTGTTTTTTGTAGTAACTTTGGTAGGTCTGCTGTCTTCTATAGTAACCTTGGTAGGTCTGCTGTCTGTAAGCAATTTGATTAATTTTCAAGTTGTTTTGGGCTTTCTTGGGATTGTTTACAGCATTGATATTGATGATCTTGTTTTTTGAGTTACTGCTTGAGGCTTGGTTTTGATGACAAACTTCCTTCTCTTTTAATTGTCCCTTGTATACATCCTGTTTAGTTTGAACAGGATAGATGGGCTTTCTTATTTTTTTTTGTCTCCCATTTTCACAAGGAGCGTCTTTTCAAGCTTCCTTTCTCCTTCAGGTAGCTTGTATTCAACAGTGGTTGGATTTTTTACACCCAATCCTGATTTGTCACAAGGATGTCTCTGAGTATATAGGTAGTGAGACATTGCTGAGCTTGATTTGTTCCAAGATTCAATTTTGACTTTGAATTCTTGATTCTTATCATTTAGAGCTTCTATTCATATGTTGAGCCCTTTTAGTTGACTGCTGATGTGAAGGTGGTTAGTTCTTGTATTGAAGACATCAGCATGTAGGTCTACTATCTCTGAATATGAGCTTTCATATTCATCATCACTGAATTTAGACAGGTCTGCTATCATCGCTTATTCTTTCTTTCCACCATTCCTATTTTTGGCACAGTTGTACCAATTACATCATGAGCTATGAATGATTTTTTTTGGAATATGATAGCTTCTTTTGGGAAGAGAAATTTCTTGATTTCTTAGATTCAGGACATTCTTGAGAGTAGTGTTATCTTTTCACAATTGAAGAATGTGACTTCCTTCTTTTCAGTTCGAACTTAATTTAATGTTGATGCATTGTTTCTCTTATAAAACATCATTTTTTTGATGTTTCATAGCATTTTTGACTGCTATGGAGATCAAACTGGGAATATCTTCTTGTGTAAAGGGTTTGGCTTCTTGTTTTTGGGACAGATTGACTTTTTTAATTGCATTGCAGATTAAGGAGTCAATGTCTTGTTGTGAGTAACCTTTAGGAGTTTCTTGTGCACCAAGAGTCATGGTGTGAGCAGTAGCTAAAGATGATGCAATGGTTGGTACTTTTACTGTTCCTTCAAGTTCATATGCTTCTAATTTTTCAAAGTACTGTTCTACTGTCATTGTGGGCCATTCAACACCTTCTCTTATTGGTAGAGCAACCTTTTCGTACTCTTGAGGCAGACTTGAAAATAATTTCAAGCATAGATCTTGTTGGTCCAAGGTTTTTCCATGGTCTTGTAGTTGTCTGAGTAGATCCTCAAATCTATTTTTAGTAGCACTTATTCTTTCACCAGGGCAAATTTAAAATTATCAAGTTGCCTTACTAAGTTGTATAAGTTTTGTGCTCTAACACTGGAGTGTTTTGTGAGCTTAGATTTGATTAGATCCCATAATACTTCTTTTGCAGATTCTACTTTTCCAATTTCTTGGGCCAAAGAGTCATTAACATTTTTTTGTAAAATGTTCTTGAATTTTTGATTAGCAGTGACTAGATTTCTTTCAGTCTCAGTCCACAGATCTGGTGTTTTGTATTTGATATCTCCACCATTAGTGTCAGCTTGAGTGTGTATTTTGACTTCTTCATGTAGTACAAACCAGTTCCATACACTGTTAGCATCTAAGTATGTTTTGATTTTAGAAGCAAAGATTTCAAATGATCCACACTCATCAACATGTGGAATGTCTTTCTCATTGTTTCTCCTTGGTTGAGGCATGATGGTTCTTGTTTCTGGATTCTTCTCAAGATGTTAAGCTTGAAGACACTTAAGTCTCTTAGAAACCAGCTCTGATGCCAATTGGAAGGACCTGTTGTAATTGATGCACTTAAACAAGTTTAATTGTTAGTTCAGAAGAGGTCTACTTTCTTTGAAAGGTAGGTCGACTATCTTGTGGTGCAATGTGTGAATGTTGATTTTTGTAGCGTACTAATAATATGTAAAATAGGAGAAATATAAAGAGAATAAGTAAGTGTGATGTGTGTGTTAAGGGTGTATGAGAGATAAGAACAAACACAACAATATAATGTGGTTCAAAGTAAAGCAACTCTCCTACATCCACGCCTCACTGTCCTCAACAGTGAAGAGCAATCCACTATAATCCTTCGTCAAGTAATTACAATAAATTGCAAGGAAAATTCCCTCAGAATTTTCCAACTTAATTAGCCTCACTAACTAAGTTGTGCTTGTTGCGAAGCACTGAAAAGAAAAAGAAAAAGTTTTCACAAATGTGAAGTTTTGGTGATCTCTAAGTGGCTCTTGTTAGCTGTGTGAGATCTCTATTTTCTCTATCAGCACAGATTTATATGATTAAGTGTGTTTTTACAATATTTACTTAAAAGCTTATATGAATGTTTTGAAAGACAGAAAGATATATGTTCAAGGTGTATCTTTTCAATTACTAGAATGCTCCTTTTATAGATCTTCATAAAGTATCCGTTATCTCCAACGGTCTTGAGCATCTTGGGTTTTGATATTTGTCAGTATCCTATCTTTGACTGGTATAGTGCTAGTGAACAGTCTTTAGTCAGAATTTGACTTTGACTTAAGAGCTGACTTGGCATGCCACGTTATGTAGACTGAGGTCTGCTATCTTGATGAAGTCTACTATCTCGACATAGTTAGACTGAAGAAGATAGTGAACCTTTCTTTGAACTGATGTATTCAGCAATCTTGACTTTTCTTTGAGCATAATATTTGTTTTGTCGAATGTTTTTTGCTTTTAAGGAATCTTCTTTATTTAGCTTAATTATTTGTCAAAACTCTTGTTTAAAAACTTGGGTTCTAATATAAATCAACCTATAATTATTGCTCAAAGTTCTTTCATAGTAACGGCAAAAAAAATGTGAAGATCATTTTGGGATGGAGAGTAAAAAATTCATTATTATGAATGCTATATTTTTTATTTTTTATTTTTGGTTACTCCCATGGTCCAAAATAAGTTAAACACCTCTTTCTTTCTTTTTCCTTTGTCACTAGTTCAATTTATGTGCAGTATTATGTAAGGCTTAGGTACATATTACAGAGTGCTAAATTCTTGCAAGGGTTGACTTGTCAACGTTAATTCTATTTCAGACACCATTATTCTGGCTCTTCATCTGCCCAACGGGAATTAGAGATCTCATGCATTACAAAAAAACAAGTACAAGGACCCCATTATGTACATAACTGAGAACGGTAATTCCAATTCATTGATATTCACCCGTTTTAATCAGCTACATTTTTTTTAAAAAAAAAGTTGCATCCAAATTAACCCAACTATTTTATTTTATTTTTTTCAGGGATGGCCGACATGGCTGTAGATATTGATAAATTGCCACTTGAAAAAGCATTAATGGATCACCAAAGGGTGCGCTATTTCAAAAGTCATCTGTGGAATATTAGAGAAGCTATTAAGTGAGTGCAAATAAGAAAAAAAAAATATAACTATGGTCTATCAAGAATTATACTTCTTGTGCCCGCTTTAAAGTTCTTACTTTCTTTTTTGTTTTGTCTCAATTTAAGGCTTTTACTTTGTTTTATTACCTAGAATGGATAATGGGATGTTATTCTCACAACAAACACTCCATACTCACGTTCTCTCTCCTACAATATTACTTTTTATACACACAATATTTACTTTTTTTTCTTAATCCCCATGCAAAGTCAAAGTAGAAACATAAAAGCGGTATCTCTATCTACTATTTAATTCAAGAATATGTTAATAAATATTACGAAATAGAAACTAACATTTTGATATGAAAAGGGATGGCATCAAAGTAAAGGGACACTTCGCTTGGTCATTCCTTGATAATTTCGAATGGAGCTCTGGATACACGGTCAGATTCGGCATCAATTATGCGGATTATAAAGATGAATTGAGAAGATACACAAAGCTTTCTGCTGCCTGGTATATGAAGTTCCTTCATGGTGGAAGAGGCAATATATCAATGAAACGAAAATCAGAAAATCATTCTTTCTCTATGTAATATCAGCATTTGTTTATATTTTTTCCTTCTAGACATGATCATCTCCATATATCCATAAATTAGTATCTATTTTATGGATGATAAATATTTGTAATACAGAATCTATGTCAATAAAAAGAAATTGGCCAATGTCATTCATGTTTGATGTAACACCTCTAAATCTGAGATAACAGGAAAAGAAATACTCAAAATAGTACTCCCTCCGTCTCAGTTTAAGGTTCTTAGTTTGACTTTACACGCATATTAAGAAACTAAGGCAAATTTGAGTCAACAATAGTAGTGTGTGAACGATATAATTGTCCATTCATAAAGCAAGTGGGTGAAAAGTAGATGGGCGAGTGATTGTTTTTTTTTTGTAATATATGAACTTTATGAGGACAAGATTGTCCAAAACACTATTCATACTTTGCCATTTAAGGAATAAAACAACTAAGAACCTTAAACTGGGATATACCAAAATGGAAAGTAAAAACCTTAAACTGGGACGGAGGGAGTAACAAGGAAGTTGAAAGAGGAAAACACAGAAAATCTCATTAATTGCCTACTCAGTTTATCTAACTTTACATATATGATAACAGTTTTGGAGAAGAAAAACTAATTCTAACTACCCACTAAAACTTGGCCTAACTGACATCTAAATTAGTACCAAATTGCCCCCGCTAATTACTACAATTCATAACAATGGACCCCCCCTCCCCCCTTTAAGATTGGACTTGTCCTCAAGTCCAAAGCTGAGGAAACCTGATGTGGATTGCATTTTCAACGGTAGAATTCGACCATTGAACCTGAAATTGAGCCACAGCTACATTATAACGTTTAATCATCCTCCGATATCCAAGATGGCTAGTGGTTCCAACAAAAATTTCCCTTCATTCCCAGTGATAGGGCAGTTGTGCTTCTACTGTTTGATTTTGACCCACTTGTTTCTTCAGTTGTCAGACATGAAAAACAGGGTGAATGTGTAAAGAAGTTGGTAATTCAAGAAGATATGTTGCCTCCCCGATTCGTTTGAGAACCTTAAAAGATCCATAAAACCTGGTGCCAACTTAAAATCGCGTCGCAAAGAAAGAGATGTTTGTCGGTATGGTTGCAGATGTAGATATACCCAATCACCAACTTCGAATTCACGATCACTTTTATTACGGTCTGCATAAATTTCATTTGTTGCATGCCATTTAATAATTGTTCTCGTAGCAAGGATATCACAGCATTCCTTTCTCTTACAATCATTTACGTCAGCATTCTTGATGGTTGGAATCTAGAAAAAAGTTAACAATGGGGTGCATAACCAAACATAGCTTGAAATGGAGTCATTCCCAATGCCGAATGGTAGTTTGTATATACCACCATTGAGCCAAGGTAATCCACTTAACCCAATTCTTAGGCCTATGTCCAGTAAAGTAGCGAAGGTATGTCTCAAAACACCAACTCATTCGTTCAGACTCCCCATCAGTTTGTGGATGATACGCCAAACTGTACAATAGTTGGGTATCTAACAATTTGAATAATTCTGTCCAAAATTGGCTAAGAAAGAGTGGTTCACGATCCAAAGCAATAGTTTTTGGAAGTCTATGGAGTTTAAATATATTATCAAAAAATACTTAGCCACTTCCTTAGCTGAGAAGGGGTGGGACAACCCTATAAAATGACTAAATTTTGTAAAGCGATCCACTATAACCAATATACAATTTTTACCTTTTAAACGTGGCAGACCTTCAATGAAATCCATGGCAATATCCTGCCATGGTCCTAGTGACCCCGACATGTTGGGGAATTGGGGGGATCTCTGCATCCACTAGCTCATACTAGCAGTCATCAATATAGAGAAAATAATCAACACATGATAGTAATATGAAAGAACAAATAACATCGATATTTGATAACCCAGTTCATCAACACATGAGTACATCTGGGGGCACTTAGCCAGGATATCATTATAATAATATATTTAAAGATTACAACTTTAGCACATGCGCTCACATAGATCTAGCATGGCTACTTTCCAATAATAATCTCTCACCTATATATTTCACCTCCCCCAAGAACACACAAACAATATGATTATGGCCGGATTGTAGGATCGCCCCTCCATAGCTCTCCTAGGCCCCCGGCCCCCTCCTACACACTATTTTGTGCTCTCTCTTTTGATATCCTAACTTTCTCCTACACAAAGTAAAAGTGCTTAATATTATGATAGTAGTCACAATATATTTATAGGGATATAAAACCTAATCCTGATCAAAACCTAATTTACCCGGAGTCCTTGAGACAGAAGGAGTATAATCCTTCTTCTCCAAGTATTATTCACATGAGATGGGAACTAGGAATATAATTCCTTTAAGGAATTTTATTCCTTTTCCACTCCAACTTTCCATCCACGCATCAACTTACTCCACGCCAACTCCTAGTCTCCCCGTCGGAGTGGGCGGTCGCCTATTCCACCATGTGCGGCTGCCTTCTCCTCAACTTTTGGCCCAGTTCAACTCTGAATCAGTGGGCGGCGCCTGACCCCTTTATGGGTGGTCGCCCACTCCTCCTGGGTGTCGATCTGCTGCTCCTTTCTCCTTCGTTTTGATCTTCTCCTTGGTTTTGGCTCCAATCCCAACAATCTCCCACCTGGAGACATAAACCACCATTGTGACATGCTCCTATCATATTCCCACTAGAGAATGATCCACCAAATATTTTACACCACCATTGTAACACCAAGCTCCTCCTTGATGATGATAAGCCCCCACGCTCCACCACCATGAACCTCCACGCTCAAGTAATAAGGCGAGTTGAAACCAAGCGACGCTTCAACCTCTCCGTGTTAGATCTTTCTTGCCTCCCCAAATCAACTTCTACCTTGATTTCTTTGCAAGACTAACGTCGTCTTCTCCTTCCTAGATCCACTCCCATTGCAATGCTCCCCATGAAATCGGACACACCTTGCTTCTTACATTATCTTCTTGTTGTCTTTTCTCGCTCTCTGTTAGGGCTACTTGACTTCCACCGCGTTGCAACTTTTTGAGTCACTCTCCCCCCTAACATGCCGTTCATTGATGTTTCTCCATTTTACACCAATTGGCCGCTCTTCGCGCCTCTTGCTCCCACTCGGAACGAAGTTGATGTTGTCGGTAGAGTACAACATGCTCCTATCTCCCATCCGTCGATTGCGAGAAGTCCTCCTCTTGTCACGTGGTCATACCGGCTTATACCACCTACCTTTTGAATCGTTGGTTACTTACGCAAGTGCCTGATGCAACCATCCATTCTTTCATATTTTCTCAACCGCCTAAATTTTCATAAAACAAATTTCTCCTCTTGCGATCTTTCTCCAACCACCTTGACTGCCCCAAGATCCCTTGAAAACCTCCGATCCATCTTGATCTCTGCATCTCTAAATTCCACCTTGAATCTCTACAGATCTCATAAGAAACAAATGAACTATTCAGACTTTCTGATCTTCCGCATGATCGTTGACCTATTTGGCACGTGTCTTGCTTCAACCATAAACCCTAGCAGCTCTCAGATTTACCCTGCACGTCTTCCACACGAAGAATCTGCACTGCACGAAATCTGCACGTGCACTGCAACAAGCCTGCACGTGCATTGCACGTGCGCTGCACAAAAATCAGTTGTCTCTTTCTTCACATTGGATCTCCCGAATCCCAAACCAAAGCTCTTATACTATTTTTTTGGGAATTGGGGGGATCTCCGCATCCACTATCCCATACTAGCAGTCATCAATATGGAGAAAATAATCAACACATGATAATAATATGAAAGAACAAATAACACCAATGTTTTATAACCCAGCTCATCAACACATGACTACATCTGGGGATACTTAGCCAGGATATCATTATAATAATATATTTAAAGATTACAACTTTAGCACATACGCTCACATAGATCTAGCAAATGTCTACTCTCCAATAATAATCTCTCACCTATATATTTCACCTCCCCCAAGAACACATAAACAATATGACTATGGCCGGATTGTAGGATCGCCCCCCATGACTCTCCTAGGCCCCCGGCCCCCTCCTACACACTATTTTGTGCTCTCTCTTTTGATATCCTAACTTTCTCCTACACAAAGTAAAAGTGCTTAATATTATGGTGGTAGTCACAATATATTTATAGGGATACAAAACCTAATCCTGATCAAAACCTAATTTACCCGGAGTCCTTGAGACAGAAGGATTATAATACTTCTTCTCCAAGTATTATTCATATGAGATGGGAATTAGGAATCTAATTCCTTTAAGTAATTTGATTCCTTTTCCACTCCAACTTTCCATCCACGCGTCAGCTTACTCCACGCCAACTCCCAGTCTTCCCGTCGGAGTGGGTGGTCGCCCATTCCACCTTGTGCGGCTGCCTTCTCGTCAACTTTTGGCCTAGTTCTACTCTGAATCAGAGGGCGGTCGCCTGACCCCTTTATGGGCGGTCGGCCACTCCTCCTGGGTGTCGAATTGCTGCTCCTTTCTCCTTCTTTTTGATCTTCTCCTACGTTTTGGCTCCAATCCCAACACGGCAAGGCTGCAGACTCTGTCTTGTTGTGTTGGCAATCATCGCAATTACGTACCCGTTCCACCACCTCCTTCCGTTGACTTAGCAAAAAAAAATACGTAGATATACGTCGGATAGTACCCTGTTGTCCGGAATGCCCTCCCATGCCTGTATCATGAACTGCAGTAATAATTTTACGGCTTAAATCACCCGAACCTCCCACATAGATCCTTCCATGCCAACGCAAAATCTCATTAGAATAAGAATAATTTGGTAAGGAATTGGGATCAACGTGGAGCTCAGCTATAATTTTTGCTGCCCAAGCGTCTCCGTCTAAACTTTTCTCTACCTCTTGCATCCAAATTGGCTTGAGTGCAGTAATGGCTAACAACTTGACTAACTCACCTGAGCTATGGCTATGAACATATATATTTCCTTCATTCAGACGAGATAAAGAATCAGCTGCTCTATTTTCTTATACACAATTGAGTAGTCTAACCCAATAGTCTTCGTAAGCCATTTTTGCTGGAGCAACATGGTAACTCTTTGATCTAAGAGAAACTTCAAACTTTGATGGTCTGTCCTAATAATGAAGCGATGGCCCATGACATAATGAACCCATCGTTTAATTGCCAATAATATAGTCATCATCTCCTTCTTATAAGTTGACAAACCCAAATGCTTTTGGGCTAAAGCCTTGCTTAGGTAAGAAATAGGGTGGCCATTCTACATCAAAACAGCTCCAATCCCATATTGGCTTTCATCCGTCTCTAAAATAAATGGTTGTTGAAAGTTAGGCATCGCTAAAACTGGTGTGTTCATCATGGCTAGTTTGAGCGTATCAAAGGCCCGATCTGCTTTATGTGTCCATTGAAATTGACCCTTTTTTAATATCTCAGTTAGGGGTCTGTTAATTAGCCTATATCCTTGCACAAATCTGCGATAATACCCCGTAAGCCCCAAAAAGCCTCAGAATCCTCTCACATCTGTAGGCCGGGGCCACTTTAACATGCACTTAAAAGGAGGTAAAGTTTAATAAATCCACTAATACTTTTTTTTTCATGTGAGTAATGATCAGCTCAAAGGAAGCGTATTATTTTGCAGAATTTCAAATGCACTTATGGTGATAAATATTTGACAGTTGTTAGGTGTTCAAGTGGATATTGAGTCGGTCCAAATTATAAAGACTCAGTTACTTTATAAATAGTGTTTTCTACAATTGTATTCTTGACCCCCCTACTCTTGTTAATCATTTTTTCATTAGTTATTAATTGATTATTTAATAAAAGTATACTCCCTCCGTCCCAGCACAAGTAGGACTTCTTTCCCTTTTAAGTCATCCCAGAACAATTGAGACTGCCCAAATGGAAATGTTTTAATATATTTATATTCAACCAACCCCACCATTTAACCCCACTAATTCTCTCTCTTCATTTTCAACTACTCATTTTATTCAACCAACACTACTATTAACCCCACTCATTCTCTCTTTTCATTTTCCACCACACATTCACTAATTTCTCTTAATTATTGTGCCAACTCCTCTAGTCCTACTTGTGCTGGGACTGAGGGAGTATTGTCAAACTAAAAATCTTAAATAGAGATGACAAGAGTATCTTTATTTTTCTTACCTCTATGAATTAATTGGATCACAACGACAGGTCTTAAAAAACATTAAAATGTTAATTCAATCCCAAAAGCTACAACAAATAAATAAATAAAAATAAAAGGAGACGCCTGACGTTTAACTTTGCTAAGTACTATTAATAATTAATTAATCTCATTTGATGATCTATTGGACGTATTCCATCTTCTTCTTGATGAAGATATACTTTGTCTGCCTAGAAAACCATTTGTGTTAATACTACTCCATCAAGACAAATCCATATTTTGTGCTCTGCTAGCGGAGCGCGACATTTTTCAAAAGAAGACAAAATTGCATAACATTTTTAAAGAGGCAAAAGAAAAATGTGCGCATTTATCTTTTTATATAAAAGAGGCAAAGTTTAATATATTACACTAATACCCTTATTATTATTATTTTCTTTTAAAAAAAATCACCGAGTAAAATTTTATTTTCAGGACAAAGGGGGCAATTGCCCCCTTTTACTACACCTATACCTACCTCCGCCCGTGTAAGTTGGTGAAAGGATTGAAAAAACATTAATGAAGAAAAAAATAAAACAACCCATCTTTTTGTTTGTATTATATAACTTGATCAAGATATCAAATACCTAATAGTCAATTTCTTGATATTGTGTTGATATTAAACTACCTACTGCATTCTATAAAAGCAAATGACTAAGGACCAAAACTTGCAAATTGTTGAATTAATATACAACCATGGCAGTTATTGGCAGATCTTTTCCGGTTTTAACTATTCTTGTCATTTTGGCTAATTTGTTTAATCGGGTGGAGCTCAAATCGGCTAATGGTATTCCAAGTTCCTTCAACAGAAGCAGCTTCCCACATGATTTTGTGTTTGGAGCTGCCTCTTCTGCTTATCAGGTAATTTTATTGTCAGTGGCAGACCCAAAAATCATATTTAGTGGATGCTAAAAAAAATTGTTTTACTTTTATTACAGGTTTTAATCAATAATTAACAAAATATAAATCCAACACAAAAATTGAAAAACATAAACTTTGTATAAACATCTTTTAAGTTTTTAACTCACAGTTCTCTTTCTAGTGTAGTAATTTACTTGAAAATAGTAGGGCATGCTATTTGTACCAAACTAAACCAACCAACCGAGTACCTACCGAACCAAAGCGTTTAGTACGATATTACCGTACTGATTATGCATTCTTGGTTGGTACACGGTACACAAATATGTGTTTGGTACACAAATATGAGTTTGGTTGGTATATCGTGTACAGAGTATATTTATAAAAATAATTTTTATTATATATTTAATAGAAAATGTGAAAATCTGCTAAAAAACGCGTTTTACACTAAGCTTCGCGTAAAACGTGTTTTTAAGTTGGCGCGGTGGCATTTTTGTAATTAACGGGAAGTTGTTTAGCGTTGATCGTAAGTGTCAGTGATAGTGTAAAAAAGTGTCTGCACATGTACACTGGCACTTATTGACACTACCACTGGCACTTTTTAATAAGTGTCAGTGTCAATGTTAACAAGTGCCAGTGTAATGGCTGGCAGTTATTAACACGACCACTGACACTTTTAATAAGTGCCAGTATCAATGTTAAAAAGTGCCAGTGTAAGCTGTGTCAATTTTTAACATAAGCACTGGCACTTAAGAAAAGTGTCAGTTTCATGTTTATAAACGTCAGTTTGAAATCACTGGCTTTTTTGTAATACTAACACTGGGCATTTACTATGGTTGCCAGTATTTACGAAAATGCCACCGCTTGATTCGATGTATAATGGTCAGCGTGCTTTGAAAAACACATTTTTCCTTTGCCTTAAGGAAAAACGCATTTTTCACAACACTCACTCATAGAAAATATATATATAAAAAAAAAAAAAAAATCTAATCTAACCCCAAATAAGTAATTCAGAATAAGTAATTCAGATTTTATTGAGCCGTATTCCGTTTTCATGAGTTGAAACATGTAAAAGATCTAAGAATACATTTATCATGGAAAACTGAGGCCCCATTTCATTAATTTGTTTTTAATTTTTATGATGCCAATTGTGTAGTTGCAGACTTGCTAGCAACTTAAATACTCTCTCCGTCCCAAACTAATGGTTACTCCCTCCGTCCTAAAGAAATGAAATTTCAAGCGATACCTCCGTCTCAAAATGAATTTCTAAAAAAAAAAAATCAAATGTACTATTGATAAAGAGCGAATTTAAAATTACTTTGGACATTCATTTTGGGACGAAGTGAGTAATATTTTTTGCACAAATGCTTTCCACTTTCAGACACTTTTCTAATTAACAAAAATCTGAGAGTAAGAAGGAAAATTCTTTTAAATCGCTGTTGTTCATGTTTAATGAATGAGGAGTCCGTGAAACTAATTCTTTTACTGTTTGATTTTGGGACGGATGTGGTAACAGTTTCCTTTGTTATGATCAATTGATGTCAACATGAGACTCTTGCCTTGTTGACTAGCTTTATCTCAATGTTGAATTAAGTAATCAATATTTTTCTGTTTTGACTCGTCGTTCGTCTTTGTTTTATAGTCGTTTTTGCATTATATTCCACATTTGGTATAAGCTAGTACCAACCGTATCAACCGAGTACCAACCGTACCAACTAAGTTGGTATACCGACTTAGTTGGTCGGTAATGGTACATATTTTTATGTACCAAGTTAAACTTGGTTGGTACTATTATAAGCAAAATATACCTGGTATACCTACCCATCAAGCCCTAGAAAATAGTAAGCTTATTACATGAGGAATATAATAAAGCTGAAATATAAATTATTGCTGTTTTAATGAGGAGATTATTTTAGGAGGCATTTCAGGAATTATTCTTAATAGAGTAATTATTGGGCAAATTACACTTTAGTTACCTGAGTTTGTCGTCATGTTTGAATTGGTTATCAAATTTGTGTTTGTTACAATTTGGTTGCTGAATATGTATTTTTCTTGCAATCAGGTGTAATTTTGGTTAGCCCATTAGAAACTAATGAAAATGGATGAAAAACGTAACAAGCGTCTTTCAAAATTGCAATAATCACCCCTATAGTCTAAATTATCCCACTTCACCCCATAGCTCCTAAAGAATGTTAAAAAACTAACATAAATTTGACATGCACATGTCCCATGATGGGTGTTTCAATAATTTTCATTTTATTTATTACATAAAATTATTTAAAAATGATATCTATTATAAATTAAAGAAAAAAAAGTCACCCGATTATAAATATATCATTCCGTGTGTATAGTTTTTTCTCTCTCTTCTGTGGGCAGTAGATTGTTTTTGTGGTGCATATGTGCAGTAGATGGAGTAGGTATTTAATGAGAGAGAAAAGGGTAAATATGTAAATTTTAGGGTCAGTAATTGATTCCTTAGTTTTTAAACATTCATTAAGATCTAGGGAGCGAAGTGTGATAATTTAGACTATAAGGGTGAGTATGCAATTTTGAAAGATACTTGTTACGTTTTTCATCCATTTTCATTATTTTTTTAACGGGCTAACCAAAATTATACCTGATTGCAACAAAAAGACATAGTCAGCAACCAAATTGTAACAAATACAAATTGGATAACCAATTGCAACATGACGACAAACTCAGGTAACTAAAGTGCAGTTTGCCCTAATTTATTTTCTATATGGCTCAAACTTATTTTTTTTTACAAACAAAAATTAATGGGAAAAACATTGGATAGCAAATAAAATTCATCTATGACACAAGAGAACTCAAGTAATTTTTTTATTCAAAAATCCCTTATAATAGAGGAAAAAAGTTTACTTGAATAATAAATTTAAACTAGTACCAACCGTACCAACTATGTTGGTATACCGACTTAGTTGGTCGGTAATGGTACATATTTTTATGTACCAAGTTAAACTTGGTTGGTACTGGTATAAGCAAAATATAACTGGTATACGTGCCAATCCAGCCCTAGAAAATAGTAAGCTTATTTCATGAGAAATATAATAAAGCTGAAATAAAAATTATTGCTGTTTTAATGAGGAGATTATTTTAGGAGGCATTTCACGAATTATTCTTAATAGAGTAATTTATTTTCTATATGGCTCAAACTTATTTTTTTTACAAACAAAAATAATGAGAAAAATAATGGATAGCAAATATAATTCATCAATGACACAAGAGAACTCAAGTAATTTTTTTTATATTAAAAAATCCCTTATAATAGAGGCAAAAAGGTTACTTGAATAATAAATTTAAACCATCTAATAAATAAAGTGATAATCAAAATAATACAAGTAAGTTTTTGGAAAAGAGTTTATCTACCATATACCCCCTTTGTCGCACCACAAGTGAGACTTTTTCCCTTTTGACTGTCCCACCACAAATGAGACTTTTCTTTCTTGTAATAGTGCGCAGAGTTGTATGTATCTACGATATCTTATAATCATAGTAAAAAGTATTAATTGAAAATGTTTTGGTAAGAATCAAGTGGATGCCGTTGCACCCACGGTAATGTGGGTCCGCCCTTGTTTATTCTTGTTAAGGTTTACTCTCTGTTCTTACTCTTTTTGTCATTACTATCTATGAACTTTGAGCATTCTTTTAAGATTTATTTAATCATTGTAATGAAAATATAAAACTTGTTATTGGTACTAATAAACAATATTGTCAATAATACTCACTCCGTCTCAAAATGAATATCTATTTTCCATTTAGCGGACATTCTACATTTGAGAAAATATAATAGCGAAAATGTGAAATTACCCTTGCTATAAACTTTTGATTTTCAAGTATTTAATGAAACATGAAAAAATGGGTAAAAGTCATTTAGGAGTTACAAAATAAATAGACATTCACTTTTAAACAAAAGTTTCAACAAAATTAACATTCATTTGGGATGGAATATAGTTAGTAAAGTTTATACTCTAACTCTTACCACTTAAACATTTAGAAAAGTTTTTTGAATTTGAAAAATATTGAACTATAGTCTAGATATAGTGATGTACGGTTATCATATACATGCAGTATGAAGGAGCCGCTAAAGAAGGTGGTAAAGGCCAAAGTATTTGGGATACCTTCACTCACCAGCATCCTGGTTTGATCTCTCTCTCTCTCTCTCTCTATCTTAGTACGATAAAATTTGTTGATTAAGCTATGGTAAATTAGTCTGCAAAAAAAAAAATAAGTGCTTTGTGTGGTTAGTGCTTCATAGTTGCTTGCCTGTTGTTACCTATATATAAAACTAGAGGCTTACAAAATAGTAATAAAATATTGCTCACGAAATCTTAGATACATTGATTTTATGGTGTTTTTAATTAGAGTGTGGCGGGTCCACTATCGATGCAACCAATAAAATATCGTCAACTCGTTTTGTGTACAAGATTTAATTTTGTGCCCCTAACGTACATTGCTTGTTAAATATTCCTACTGCTGTTCTTTTAGTATTTGGGTTTTGAAAATTTGTATATTCCAAACAATTATAAATATACATTAATCTCAAAATCTAACTTGATTTCACCCCCGAATTAGCCCTCATGTAATATCTGAGTCACCTGTTTAACCATGTACTCCATTGACAAATAAGATTACTTGTAGCCGTTTCTTCACTATATTCTTAATTTCTTATCTTGTGTCATTGTTTGACAACTATGATTATTGTTTATAAGAAAGCTTCAAATATAGATATACTTAATTTATATTTTTGGACAGCTTATGGAAGACTTTTTATCCGAAAGACTTATTTTGAAATAAATAAACATGCTAAAATTAAGTTATAAAACATATATTTAGATTTTAAGAGTCCGTTTGTTTCACGTAAAACGATTTTCGGAAAATAATTTCTTAGAAAATGATTTCTGAAAAATGAAATGTTTTCCCGAAAATGACATAAACAGGATTTCGGTTGTTTCGTAAATCTAACGAAAATATTTTTAAAAAAAATTGATATGAAAAAAAAAGAACCCGGGGGGGGGGGGGGGGTAGGATGAATGTGTGGTGGGGGGGGGTGGGATGGATGAGGTGGGGCTGATGGGGTAAGGTAAAGGGTGGGGTAGGGAAGGGGTGGGTTGAGGTCTTTGGTTGTGGGATATGGGTGGGGATGGGAGAGTTGTTAAAAAATTGACTTTGGGGGGAGTTGAGTGTAGGGGAGGGGGTGGGGGAGTGGGGCGTAGAGGGGTGTGGGGAGGGAACGAGGTAAGAGAGTTGTTAAAAAATAATTTTAATATGAGATTTTTTACTTGACGGGGTGGGGGTTGGTTGGGGTGGGGTATGGGTTGGCGGTGGGTGGTGGTAGGGGTAGGGGCGGGGGAGTTGTAAGAAAATTTTTTTTGATGGTGAATGGGGCGGGGGGGAGGAGGGGTTATGGGGTTGCTGGTGGGTGGGGGTATGAGCTGGCTCGGGGAGTTGTTACAAGATAATTTTAAACCCCCTTTGTTTGGAGGAAAAAGTTTTCCGGAAAATGCATTCCCCACTTTTCTAAGTAAAATGACTTGCGTTCTCCGCGTTTCATTTTCGGAAAATGTTAGCACCCTCACTTACACACCCAACTCCCGATACACCCCGACGCTACCCACTCCACGTCCCCCAACCAACCCACCTTACCCCCAAACCAACAACCAACCCCCTTCCCCGCCGGGTAAAAAAAAAATCCTCCATATAAAATATCAACTTCCCCGCCCTACCCTTAACCCCTACATCCCCACCCCCACCCCCACCCCATCAAATTTATATGTTTTCTCAAATTTTCTTTAGGTTTACCAAACAACCGAAAACATGTTCTGGAAAATATTTTAAAGGATATCATTTTTCGGAAGTCGTTTTACACGAATCAAATAGAGTCTTAATATGAGTTTTTTTTTTTTTTTTTTTTTTTTTTTTACCGGGGTTAATGTTTGGGGGTGGGGTGGGGTGTGAAAGTGGAGGTGGATGTTGAGTGGGTAGCATGGAGTTGTAGGGGGAGTTGTGTGTGTGAGTGAGGGTGTTAACATATTCTGGAAAATGAAATGCGGATGAGAATTTCATAAGTCATTCTCAGAAGTATTTTCCCTATTTTCCGATGCTTACTTTCTTTTTGAAGAAAAACGTTTTCTTCCAAACAAATAGACCCTAAGATCTCCTCCAAACGTATATTGCACTTACTATTATATAACTCATACATACGCCTCGGCTGCTCCTCCTGACGACATATTCATTTCCCTGGCTAGAAATTGTTCATCTCGCTAGCAATAGTCCATTGACGATATTATTTTTCATCTTTTTATTGTGACCAAGGAACTATTAAGTAGAACCATCTAATTTAAATGTACGATAAAACTCCGTTTTAGCCCATTCTACTTTCAAAGATATTTCACTTTTATCGTTATTATTTTTTTTCTCCCTAAAAACCAATTGAACCACAAATGTTACTTCTATTCGAGCCCCAAAAATTAACGGCATTATCTTTATTGAGTTGGTTTCCTGTAAAACGCGTTTTTCCTACTAGTTAGGAAAAACGTGTTTTTCAAAACCTTCTGGCTATCACTTTCAAAGGTTCTGGCTATCAATATCATATCCAGAAGACTTTATATTGATATCCAGAAGGCTTTATATTGATATCCAAGACCCTTCTGACTATCTCTTTCAAAGGTTCTGGCTATCAATCTGATATCCAGAAGGCTTTATATTAATATCCAGAACCCTTTTGGCTATCACTTTCAAAAGTTCTGACTATCAATCTCATATCCAGAATGCTTTATATTGATATCGAGAACCGTTGAAAAGTTCTGATTATTTAAAAAAATGACGGACCCTTCTGCCTATCACTTTCAAAGGTTCTGTCTATCAATATCATATCCAGAAGGTTTTATAACTATATCCAGAACCGTTGAGAAGTTCTGATTATTTAAAAAAATACCACCGCGTTTTTTTTAAACACGTTTTTCCTAAACGTTTGGAAAAACGCGTTTTTCCCAAGATTTTGCGATCTTTATTAATAGAAAATCTAATGATGATGTTCAGGTTATGTAACAAAGTTTTAAACACAAACACTCGTTAAAATTAACTAGTTGAATATGTATCTTAACAGAATCGACGATTCGTTCTCCCAATCAACACTCGACCATCGCTATGACCCACCAAAATCCACTTTCATTCCGAGTTCATCACCTTCACCAATTTCGGTGTGAAAGAATAATCAGAAAGGAACAGAAATATGCTTGAAAACATGATTTTTGTCAGATCATTGAGATGGTAGAGTGAGGGAGAGACGAGCGACGAAGTGTGGTTTAGATGTTAGGGATTTGAGGTATCACACACCTAACTATACGGAGAAATAATAAAACAAACAGATAATAAGATGAATGAGATAGCAAAGGGTTCGGTAACATAGTTCGTCAATACATGACTACATCTGGGGCGTTGTCAAGCCAGGATATTCACTATGGTTAGTATTTATAGTGTTTATAGCTTTGCACATGCAATCCTCACAAATACGAGCATGTCCAATCTTCATATAAACCACTCTCATAAATCTCTCCTTTCTATAACAACACACACATATGTCAATCATGGCAGCTAGTTGTAGGAGTGCCCCTCATGACCCTCTTAGTCCCCTTGGCCTCTATAGACGCTCTTTTGTGGCTCTCTCTCTCTCTCTCTCTCCCTCCCCTTTTATATCTTTCCTCCTCTGTTATATCCTAACTTATGGCAGTGGCACCATGCGCCGCATAGCTCCCAGATTAGCATGCAGTCTCATGGAGCTCTGTCAGCTCCTCCGTTATTTTGGTTTCGTTCTCATGCTTTACCTCCTAATTGAGTTACTCTAGCTCAAACTCAAACACAAACACAAACTCAAACTCCTCCAAGATATAGACTTTCAACCCAATCATGTTCACTTATTGGTTACACTCAATCACCCAGCATGAGAATGGTGGCGGCGACACAAACAAAATGAAAGTTAGATGTTAGAGGAAGAACCGGCTTGAAAGAGTGAAAAAATGGTGGGCATTGGAGAGATAGGGTAGTGTGCATGGGAGAGAAAGAGAGGAACGTAGCAATATATACCAATGGCATATGAAGCATTGACAAGCACTGGCGAAACAATTTAATTTGCTAGTTTATGAACTACTAAGAGAAATAAGATCCTAAATCCAGTTTGTGCAAGATTTTTGGTAGTTTCAGGGACGGATCCACCTTGGTACGAGCGGGTGCGACGGCACCCACTCGATTTTCAAAAATAATTTGTATTAAATTTTTACCTCTGGTTTATTATGTATATATTCATATTTGTGCGCCCTTCTAGTAGAAATTACTGCTACCTCTGTTGATAAGGCGTTGGGGTTTCCATTTTAGTGGACATGGTTCAATTCCCTCAAACAACATTTGGTTCTTATTATTTTTAGTCTGAAATTGGTATCTCAACTCTTTCTCTTATGATTTAATCAAATTGTTCTTTATTTTATTTTTTTTATGTTGGATTTTTATGAATCATTGGATAAAATTTGTGACTAAGTAAAGTAGTATTTTTTTTGGCACCCACTGTGTGCAATTCCTGGATCCGCCACTGGGTAGTTTACTAAGAGAAATAAGTGCGGGTAAATGTGCCGGAGATAGTTTTTCCGACACTTCTTTCTTCGTTTCGGAAACATTTTATGTTATCGCCAAAACTCATGTTTGTTGAAGTGGTTCTCCAAACAAATGACCAACATAAGGCAAAAAGAAGGCTCACATTTATTTTCGGTTGGCTGAATTCTTGGAGAAGCTGATATAACATTCTATACACCATAATGTCCTTGATAGAGTATTGATTATGAACTTAACATTGTATAAATTTAGGTTGATTGTGAATTTTGTAACAAAATTACAATACTTGCCTTGCAGAGAAAATTGCAGATCGGTCAACTGCAGATGTAACTATAGACTTCTATCATCGATATAAGGTCATATACAATCGTTTGTTTGTGCTTTTTTTTCCCCTTTTCAAAATAACTTTTAAGCTTTTTCCTTTCGATTTGTTTTGCAAAATGTGGAACTTACGTATATTCATATAACAGGAAGACATAAGTATGATCAAAGATGTTGGAATGGATGCTTTCAGGCTATCCATCTCATGGCCAAGAATATTACCAGTAAGGCACTTTCTGTAAATTTCTATTTTGATACTTTCAATAACGGATTAACATTAATAACAGTGACGAATATGTGAATTTTTTATTTATTATTATTATTATTATTAGTAGTAGTAGTAGTAGTAGTAGTAGTATGAATGGTATTCTTATATTTTCTTTTTCTTATTTAGGAGGGAAGATCAGTGAAGGTGTAAATCAAGAAGGTATCAACTTTTACAATCATATAATCGACGAGCTTATAACAAAGGTAAATTTTTTCGTCTCTCTTTCTCTGTTGTGAGTTTTGGTTCCAATTTATATGTATTTTCTATTCTACATCCGGTAAAAATTAAATTCTATTTGTAATCCAGGCATCAAGCCATTTGTCACTCTTTTCCATTGGGATCTTCCTCAAACTCTTGAGATGAATATGGTGGATTCTTGAGTGCCAATATTGTGTATGTGATAATTAATAATACATCTCTTAAAAGTAAACAAACGGGAAAAATAATATAATTGTTGTTTATATTTTGATTATCAAATGATAGGAATGATTATCGAGACTATGTGGACGTTTGCTTCAAAGAATTTGGTGATCGGGTGAAGCATTGGATAACTCTAAACGAACCAAATTTATTTACCCAGATGGGATATGAACGAGGAACCCTTGCCCCCGGTCGATGCTCAAAATATGTTGGAAATTGTACTGAGGGTAATTCTGCAACCGAACCGTATATTGTTATACACAACCAACTTCTATGTCATGCAGCTGCAGTAAAAGTATACAGGCAAAAGTATCAGGTACATTTTTATTTAGGAAAGAACAATTTTATGTCTTGGTTTGTTACAAAATTAATTTATTGGCTTTTAGAGTTAATAATGATGTAAATCTATATTAATGGCTATAGATATCTCAGAAGGGGGAGATTGGAATATCTCTTGCTTCTACATGGTATATACCAAAGACTCGATCAGCTGCGGACCTTGCTGCATCGTATAGAGTCCTCGATTTCCAGTTGGGCTGGTATTGTTTCTAATCTTTGACTTCTCAGTTGATAATTTCATACTCCATCCGTCCCAAAAAAAAATGACACCAATGACAAATCGACATTTTTAACGTCTTTTTATTGTTTATAATGGGCCTTGGTGCTAAAAAGCGAAAGAGTAACATCATTGCATATAAGATTAGCCCTACACTATGTCGAATGTCTTAAAATATGAGGTTCCACTTTAAAACCAATTTTTGCAAAGGGGAGTGGCTCAGGATCTTTATATGTTATAGGCAAGGGTTTAACTTGAATCTTTTAACTTAAATTGGTGGAATGAACTTTATCTAGGTTAATGCATCCAATTACATATGGTGTTTACCCACCTAATATGCGATCTTACGTGGGAAGCCGATTGCCTAAATTCACGAAAAAGCAATCGGAGATGCTAAAAGGATCGAAAGACTTTGTTGGATTCAATTATTATACATCTAGTTACGCGTCTCATAGACGTTCTTCGAATACTGTTAATCTCACCTACACATCTGATTCTCATTCTGCTATTTCTTGTAAGTCCAAATTACTTCTTGAAACTATTTCCTTTTTGTTGGTATTACATTATTAAGCTTGCTAGATTTGTTACTAGAGTTACTTTTTGCTTACATTGAGGACTAATATGGTGATCATCTAATTTGATTCAGTGTACAAAAATGGGATCCCAATTTGTGAACCGGTACTTTCTCTTCTTCTTCTTCTTCTTCTTCTTCTTCTTCTTCTTCTTTTCGTATTATTTTTTATTTTTAGTATTTAGTGGCTTCTTCTTTTATTATTTTGTATTTTACTATTTGGTGTCACGGTAAATAATCCAACAGTATTCCTCTTTCAGACACCATTATTCTGGCTCTTCAACTGCCCAAATGGCATTAGAGATCTTATGCTCTATGTAAAGAAGAAATACGATGATCCGGCTATGTACATTACTGAGAATGGTAGCTCCCTTTTTTTTTTTTTCATTTTTTCTGATATTTTCAAATTTTCAAAAGTTAGAGAAGTATAACCAGCCATTGTTTATTAAACTATGACATAGCTATACTTCTCTATAAATTTAAGAAGTATAAGTAGCTGTTTTTTTTTTTTGGCCAACTAATAGCCTAGAAGTATGTGTGTGTGTGCGCGCGCATTTTGAACAATAACATTCAGCTTGATGGATTACACATTGTTTGGAATATATTAAAACTTTTGTTGCCTAGACACTTCTTCTAAAATACATGTTTCATTTCTCTTCAGGGATGGCAGATCAAAATAACAGTACATTGTCTGTTCAAGAAGCATTGGTGGATAATCAAAGGATACATTATTACAAAGGCCATTTGTGGTACCTTCAACAAGCTATCAAGTGAGTATACAGAAAACAATCTTAACTACTCTCTCTCTCTCTCTCATCTCATGTGTGTGTGTGTGTGTGTGTGTGTGTGTGTGTGTGTGTGTGTGTGTATCTAGCTAGGATGGTAAAATGCTAAAAACATTGCTCTTTATTTCATGTGTATATTCAGGAATAAGTTACTTTTAAAGAATAAAAGACTTACCCTTTTCTTACAATGCTCAGGGAAGGCGCAAACGTAAAAGGGCACTTCGCATGGACATTCTTTGATGACTTCGAATGGGGCTCTGGATACACACTTAGGTTCGGCATCAATTACGTGGACTACAATGACGGCTTGAAAAGATACCCCAAGCGTTCTGCTCTTTGGTATAAGAAGTTCCTTAAAAAGCCATCCAAATAGTTATAGCTATCTATTTCGGTAATATACTTCAAATAAGTGCAATAAATCTTTCTTTATGTAATATAAGGTGTTCCCTTCTCCTTTCTATGTGTCCACAAATTTATTCCTAGTTTACTATAATATTTGTGTATGATTAAACTAAATAACTACATTAGTAAGAAGCAAATCTTTAGCCCTTGTGTAAGATATGATTGTTATAAATCTCATTACTTTGTTTTGATTTGAATGATACCTGTTAGTATTTTACTATCTTTAACTCACAATTAATCATAGTAAATATGTTTTGATAAATAAATAATCAAATCCAATTGATTATATGATGTATACAAAAGACTGAGCACAGGCAGCCCAAGACAAAGCTCAACAGCTAAGCTGTCCTGTTTCCATTCAAGCCAACAGTCAAGTCATTACATGATCTACCTATCATCTATACATCTAACAAACTGAAGAACTACCTATTACAGACTCCCTCTACCTCAAATGAATTATCAAAATGCTAAATACAAACAAGCTTCAACAACTAATGGCTTAGCTTACAAGCCCAACAGCTAAGCTCCCTGTCTCAACAGCTTAGACTGTTCTTCTTCAACAGCTGACTCCACGTCATCAGATCCTTGAAGAATGATTATTCCAATATTACCAATCATTGGAATAACTCATATTGAAGCTTGTCAAGTGTGAATACACATTCCCTTTCCTTGACAACCTGCAAACAGAGGAATAATAAACCTGTTAGTCAAAGTCAAAGACAACCATTACTCCTCTGTACCTTTTGTTCCCCAAACGGCTACTCTTGTACCCTTGTCCCCCAACGGCTATATGCCCTCCCTTATATAAAGGAGTATACTGGCATATTGTCAAGTTAACCTCTTACACCCTTTTTACAATCTTCAACCTTCACAACCCTTTGTAGCCTCACTGCATTCACACTTTGCAGTCTTAAATATTTGCATAGACCCCTGCAAATATTGTGCTATTTTGCACCCAGTTACAACCCACATCCAGCCAGCTTACAGCCAAGCTATTTTCATTTGTAAACACACTTGTGATTATTTTCTATTTTCTTTTTCTCGCTTTGAAAGAAGCAACCTTAATTGAAGTGTCAATTAAGTAGAGGGGGTTCAAAGGAACTTGCCTTATCAATTCTTGTAACTCTAAAAGTAGAGAATATTATAGTGAATTGGTCTCACTGTTCCAACAGTAGGGGTGGATGTAAGAGAAGGGTTTTGCCTATGAACCACTTTAAAATACTGTGTACACTCTTGTCCATACACTTACACACACACTTCACTTTGTCCTTTCATTTATTTATTTATTTATATTCCGCTGCACATTTATTTTATTTTATTATTCCTCAACAGAATTAATCTGTTCATTCAGTTAAACAGGTCCTTTCAATTGGCATCAGAGCTTGGATTCACCATAAAGAGTCTAACAACTTGTGAAAGATCCATTCAACCCACCATGCCTCAACCAAGAAGAAACAATGAAAAGGACATTCCACATATTGATGACTGTGGATCTTTTGAGATTTATTACTCAAAAATTAAAACCTATCTAGATGCTAATAGCATATGGAACTGGTATGTCTTAGAAAATGAAGTTGAACCTCCTACTCAAGTTGAAGTCAATGGAGGAGGTAGCAAAACCAAATCTCCTGAAAACTGGACTGATGCTCAAAGACTTTATGACTGCTAACTTAAAAGTAAAAAATATTCTGCAAAAAAGTGTGAATGACTCCCTAGCTCAAGAAATAGCTAAAGTACCAAGTGCTAAAGAAGCATGGGAACTAATTAACACCAAGTTCACTAAACACACTAGTGTTAGAACTCATAATCTATATAACTTATTAAGACAGTTAGACAACTTCAAATTCTATCCTGGAGAGAAAGTGAGTGCTGTAAGACCAAGATTTGAAGATCTTGTTAGAGCCATTTCAGACCATGGCAAAACTTTTGATCAATCTGACCTTTGCTTAAAAATCTACTCTAACTTCCCTCAAGAATATGAGAAAGTATCCCTTCCCATAAGAGAAGGAGCTGAATGGAGTAGTATGACCATTGAACAATACTTTGGTAAACTTGAAGCCTATGAACTAGAAGGACTGATCAAAATTCAACCAACACCCACCATATCTCAAACCCTTGCCCTTGTGGCTCAAGAGCAAACACAGAAGCAATTCTCCCAACAGGACATTGACACTCTAGTAATCAATGCCCTTCAGAAACTCAACATAACCCCAAAACAAGAATCAAAACCCATCTCTCAAGAAGACATTCCAAGTCTCATTTCCATGGCTGTCAGAAATGCCATGAAACATCAAAAGAAAGCATTTGATAGAAGATATAGTCCTTCACCATCCAACTAAACTCAAGAAGTTGTCAAGAAGAACCTTGAGTGTTACAACTGTGGTAAACCAGATCACTATGCTGCAGATTGCAAAGAACCTAAGAAACCAAGAGAAAATTCAAAGAGAATGACTTATTCTAAAGAAGTAATTCATAGTTCTAGGTGCAATTTCTATAATTGTGTTAAGGCTAAGAATGACAAAAATAAAGAACAAGTCATGCTTGCTGATTCATCTAGGTTTAGTGATGAAGAATTTGACTCATCTGACTCAGACAGTGATGAAGAAGAAGCACTACTGTGTTTGGTTGCTCAGGAATGTGAAGACTCAGATAATGAAGAGGACCTAGAAGCCTTAGCTGCTGCTGAAGAATTAAAAGAGGTACATAATTTTAATTCTCTTAACATTGATGGTTTTAAAACTTAGTTTGCACCCTTTTGATTCAAAAGAAAAAACAAGACTCTAGCTTTGCTGCCCTCATCACTGAAAACTTTGAACAATCCAAAACCATTGAGAACCTCAAATCCTCAAACACCACCCTTTAAACCACCAAAAAGGATTTAGAGGATAAATGTCAAAAACTTGAAAATGACATACAAAGCTTAACAGCTAAGACTGAATGTTCTATATCTCAACAGGATAATGAACAAGTAATGAGTACCTTAAAGGAAGAAAACAATGCTTTAAAAATCAAAATTGATTCTTGGAACAAATCAAGCAATGCCCTATCCTTGTATCATTTTAACCAAAGACATCCTGGGGACAGATCTGGAATGGGAGCTAAAAATCCAACTCTGAAAACCTACACTCCTCTACTGGCAGTAGAGCTGTTGAAACTATGATTTTACAAAGTCTCAACACATTCTCTACCAAGAAACCATATTACCCCATTCAAACAAAGGAAGATGTGTATAGATAGGAAAGTGAAGGTATCAAAAAGGGTGAATTAAAAGTGGAATCTCCAATAATTCCTAAGACTCAAGCTCCCACTAATACTGATAATATTCAATCTCAGAAAGGGAAGAAGGAACAAAAGTTTAGAAGACCTAGACAAGCCAAATAGGCTGAACAGCCAAGACAGGCTGGACAGCCAAGAAATGCTAGACAGCAGAGGCATTCTAGGAAACCTAGAAAAAACTGGAAATATTCCAATGGGAAAAGCCATGCTTATCAGTCTCAAAACTCCTCCCCTAGATCATCATACCACTCACCAAACCCCAGACATCAATCTCACTTTCATCAACCAAACTACAATCAAAGACCAAACAATAGTGGACACCTATATAACACCCCTCAACCCTTCACATTGATACCCTACATGATGTAAATCATGTCCTACTATAAACCCTTAACCAGTTCTTCAAAAGAAGATCAGGTGGGAAGGCTAGGGTACCAAAAAAAGTCTAATCCTTTGGACCCAAAAAGAATAAAGGGTACCATAATTTTTAATTTGTTTTGTAGGAATCTTGTAAAGGAATCTGGTACTTAGATTGTGGATGTAGCAGACACATAACCTACAACAAGGAGTGGCTTCAACAACTAATACCAAAGAATGGTCCCAATGTTACTTTTGGTGACAATTCTCAAGCAAGAGTCAAAGGATCAGGCAACCTAGTGACCAAGGAGATCATCTTTACAGATGTATCTTATGTTGAAGGCCTTAAACACAATTTGATCAGCATTAGTCAAATCTGTGACAAAGGTTACCATGTTATCTGCACAAAGGACCAGTGCCAAGTCAAAGACAAGAACAACAAGGTTATTCTAACAGGTGTTAGAAAGAAGAACCTCTACTGCCTCCACCTTGAAGTAGTTCAATCCTCAGCTGCTCATTGTCTTTTGTCCTATAGCCAATCAGATATGTCTTAGCTGTAGCATAAGAGACTTGCTCATTTGAACCTCAAAACCATTTCAAATTGCCCATCTCTAATCTTGTTAAAGGTCTCCCTAAAATACCTTTCAAGAAGGACAAGCTTTGCAAAGCCTGTCAATGTGGAAAACAAAAGAAGACCTCTTTTTCTATAAAAAAACAAGACTTGACACTTCCAAACCTCTTGATTTCCTTCACATGGATTTATTTGGTCCCATTAGAACCAGATCTCTAGGTGGAAAGAGATACTCCCTTGTAGTTGTTGATGACTACACAAGATTCACTTGGATCATCCTTCTTGAATCCAAAGGTGATACTCTTCAGAATCTCACTCAGCAGTTCAACAAAGTTCAGAACTTTAAAGGCTTGTCTATCAAAAAGATAAGATCTGATCATGGAACTGAATTTGAGAACACTGGAGTTGACACTTATTGTAATCAAATTGGAATTGATCATAATTTTTCAGCACCAAGAACTCCACAACAGAATGGAGTTGCAGAAAGAAAGAATAGGACCATTTGTGAAGCAGCAAGAGCAATGTTGTCTGAACACAATCTTCCTAAATACTTTTGGGGTGAAGCTATTACAACTGTTGTTTATGTACAGAACAAATCTCTCATCAACAAGTATCATATGAAGACCCCATATGAGTTGTGGAATGGAAAGGTCCCTACCATATCCTATTTTTATGGATTTGGAAGCAAATGCTACATTCACAACAATGGGAAGAACAACCTGGATAAATTTGATTCCAAAAGTGATGAAGGAATATTTTTAGGCTACTCCAACACTAGCAAAGCCTACAGAGTATACAACAAGAGAAGACTAGTTGTAGAAGAATCAATTCATGTTGACTTTGATGAAAACAATGATCAAAGCAAAACTGGCTTGTGTGACTTTGATGAAAGTAGTGGAAACTCTTACAACCTTCCAGAACCTTCACCCACAATCAATGATTTCTCTCCTCTAATGAAAATAACATAATTCTTCCCTATTTTTTGCCTAAAGACACTCCCAACAGCTTACCCACTCCCAACAGCTTTCCCTTTCCCAACAGCTTAGATCAAACAGTTAGCTGTCAAGTAATCCCTTCCCAAATCTCCACTCAAATCCCCATTCTCAATGATGATAATCTTGTCATTTCCATTCCCATTCAAAAAGAAATCATTCCTGATGGCATTCCTTATTATGATATTTTCTTGAGTGCCTTCATTTCTAAAATGGAACCCAAAAAGATCCATGAATCTCTTCAAGATGCAGACTGGATAAAAGAAATGGAAGAAGAACTGGAACAATTTGAAAGGAATAAAGTATGGAAACTTGTTCCCAAACCAAGAAATCAAACTGTCAGAGGTACCAGATGGGTATTTAGAAATAAAATGAGTGAAGATGGTACTGTAGTAAGAAACAAAGCCAGACTTGTTGCTCAGGGATACAGACAAGAAGAACGAATAGACTATGATGAAACTTTTGCCCCTATAGCAAGACATGAAGCCATAAGACTATTTCTAGCCTTTGCATCTTTTAAGAAGATGAAAATATTTCAAATGGATGTCAAGAGTGCATTCTTGAATGGAGTACTAAATGAAAAAGTGTTTGTTTCTCATCCTCCTGGATTTGAATATCCTAAATTCCCAGATCATGTATACAAGTTGGACAAAGCCTTGTATGGTCTCAAACAAGCCCCTAGAGCTTGGTATGACACTCTGTCTAACTTCCTTCTTGATAAAGGATTTATCAAAGGTCATATTGACAACACACTGTTCATTAAAAAATATGGAGATGACACACTACTCATTCAGGTCTATGTTGATGACATTATCTTTGGATTATCAAATGAGGACCTCTACAAAGAATTTGGAGATCTTATGTAAAAACAATTTGAAATGAGTATGATTGGAGAACTAACCTACTTCTTAGGTCTCTAAGTCAAACAAATGAAGGATGGGATCTTCATTAACCAAGCTAAATACACAAGAGACATGCTTAAAAATTTTGATATGCAAAATGCCTTAACAGCTAAGACACCCCTGTCTACAACAACCAAACTTCATGCTGACACTGATGGTCAAAGTGTTGATCAAACACTGTACAGAAGCTATATAGGATCACTCCTATATGTTACTGCCTCAAGACCAGACATCATGTTCAGTGTATGTCTCTGTACAAGGTTTCAAACAAGTGGTGGATGTCAATTCATTGGATCAAGAATTGTGTCTTGGTCAAGCAAAAAGCAAACATAAGTTGCAACCTCAACAGCTGAGGCTGAATATGTTGCAGCTGGTCTGATGTTCCCAAATATTGTACTTAAAAAGTCAACTTCAAGACTTTGGTATGAATGTCACAAATATTCCTATATTTTTTTATAATTCCAGTACAATTGCTATGACTGAGAATCCTGTTCAACACTCAAAAACCAAACACATTGAAGTTAGACACCACTTCATTAGAGATCATGTTGAAAAAGGGAATATTAACTTATCCAAAGTGGGTACTGAGGACAATGTCTCTGACATTTTAACTAAAGCTATGGATGAAAAGAGGTTTGAACTTTTGAGAACAATGTTAGGAATGATTAAATTGCCTAAGTAAAAGGATTAACTGAAAATTCATTTAAAAACTTTAAAGAAATACAAAGACATAGTTAGCTGTTTTACAGTTTCCCAACAGCTAACCTAAAACAGATCTCTATTCAAGGACAGTCATATGATGGCCTGTTTACATCATACAACTTAGAACTAGTACTTAACCTCACTACCCCTGTGGACCTTGGTAGCCTTCCAAAAACAAAAATAAAAAGGAGTACTCAAAAACTCTTCCCAAACAGCTAACCAACCATCTTAGATGTTCAACTCATATTCCCCTCTACAAGACTTGTTTCTAACCAACTCCAGATCCCTTGTCATGCTTGTCCTCCCCTCCATGTGTTCTTGCTGGTGTAGATGGACCTCCTTGAAAATACCTTTCCAACCATATTGGATGCCTCTCCATAACTGGGTCAATAGCAGTAACTGAGCACTGCAAGGGTGGACCCATGGTTCTTGGCCACCATTCCTCTACAACATCATAAGGAGGAAAGTCATCAAGAGGAGACATGAATGTTGCGTTAGTTTTTTTTTTTTTTTTGTAATGGGGTTTTCAAAACATCAAAATAAACACGTTCTGCATAAAGTTATATGTGAGTTTAGTTTATATTTTCTTCCCTATTTTTTTTTTGCTTCATACACTCTAGTTTATCTGCTAACATCAACTCGATACCCATGATGAGTGGGGGAAACGTTAATGTCAGAAAAGACAACGTGATGATCGCTCTTGGATGCATGAATCTCGAGCTTGGACTCAGGTAGCCAAACTCCTGCTTAACTAGCTCGAGTTCGCCTGAATTTAGAAGGGATATGGAAAAGTGGAAACACTGAAACCGCATGTGTGTGATAATCATGTGAAAAGGCATTCAGAAATTAATCAGGGGTGATATGTCCAGAGAGAATGTTTCCATAAGGTATAATGGCATAGGGAACAAACCTGATTGCATTATGTGGATGACCAATTTGGCATCTAAACTTAAGACTCTCAAGTTCAAGGTGTTGGCCGGATTGTATGATCGCCACCCATGGCTGTCCTAGGCCCCTGGCCCCCTCATAGACCCTTATTTTATGCTATCTCTTGATATCCTAACTCTCTCCTTATTGGCACACAATATTCTAGATGAAATCCCCTTTATATAGGTGTATGAGAAGTCTTAAATCAATACATGGAAGAAATCTTGTCAAAATAGAAACTGAGAAAAACTAGGTTGTCCCGACATTCACGGCCGTGCAGATTCGCCTACTCGGCCGTGCATCTCGGCTGAGCACTATAACTGGAACGGCCGTGCTCTATTTTCTCCATAAAATAGTAGCTTCTGTTCCATAGTACACGGCTGTGCGCTTCCCCATGCGTGGCTGTGCAGCCCTATTCTGCACATTCGATTCCTTCTCGATTTCCTTCTCCGTTTTGACCTCTTCTTGATCTCCACCAACCCTCTATGATTTAGACTCCTTTTCCCTCTCTGTCTCCTCACGGTTTTATGACTCCACGCCCAACATAATTAAGGAATGAAAATCTTGTTTCCTAATACACTTCATTTGTTGGATCAGCAAAATAGCCGAGCACGATAGTGTGTTTAGATTAGCACGCTTGTGCAAGTTGGATGAATCAATATATCTCAAAATCTACTCAACACGATCATGCGTTGATACTAGCACCCCGTGCAAGTTGGGCCGAATTGTGGTAACTTCAAATGTGAAGGAAACGGTCATGCCAATCGCCTGACTCCCCGCTCAAGTTGGAGCATGGAGATTCAGAATGCCCAACTTGATGAGTAGAAAATCAAATTGCTTCTTGTCCAGGGCCTTGCTAAAATTGTCAGCTAAATGAGCATTCATAAGAACATAAGAGGGATCTATAAGACGTGCTTGAATTGCATCACATACAAAAGTGTCAATCGACTTTAATATGGTTGAATCATTTATGGAAATTGAATTCTTAGCAAGATGAAGAGCAGATTGACTGTCACAAAAATGAGGAATAACCTTGGGATGATAAACACCCAAACTTAGTAAAAATGCCTCTAATAATTTTAATTGACAAATAATCACCGCCAGAGCGATGTTCAACCTCTGCAGAAAGCATGACACCGTGTCTTGTTTCTTGATCTTTCAAGAGGTAAGGGAATTACCAAGAAACACAAGCCATCCAGTAAGACACTTACTAGTAATAGGTCATGACGCCCAATCTGCATCACACCAACCTTGAAGAGATAAGTCGATATCGGCTCGTAAGCCTTTCAAGCAACAAAAAACATGAAAGACACCCTCCTAATGTTCAGCACGAGGTGCTTGCATGAATTGAGATAGAATAGAGACAAAGTAGGTCAAGTTTGGAAGAGTAACAACCAAATAAGTAAGACGCCGCACAAGGCGACGATATCCTTTTGAATTATCAAGATTCTTCCTAGTAACAAGACCGAGCTTGTGATTTTGTACAATAAGAAAATCAAATGGCTTGGCACCCAACAAACTAATCTAAAAAAGAATGTCCAGGGCATACTTGCGCTGATATAAGAATAAGCCAGTCAAACAATGAGCCACCTCAATCCCAAAAAAGTATTTAAGAGAGATAGAAGATCCTTCATTTTTAATCAGGTACACAACTATGTTTTAAAAGCTAGTAAGGCAATGGGATCATTCGTATATTTAATGAGATCATCAATATACACACGCATATCAATTTGAATAGTACCCTGGTAAAGGTGAATAACGAGTAATCAGAGTAGGACGGGAGAAATCCATACACTTTAGGATATATCAAAGTGGCGCAGCGACTCTCAAAATTAATAAAACTTTTAATTTGGTTAAGTGAGTCCATTTTGAATATCCCATTTCAGTCTGATATTAATTGATATTACTTGAAACTTCAATGCGTTGTTGCATCAAAACAGGTTATTCACAATATGAAAATACCGCAAGGATTTGCAAAGAAAGAGGGAGACAAGGGTATGCAATCGCAAGAAATCATTGTATGGACTACGACGTCAAGCTTCAAGAAATTGGTATCAGAAGTTCACTAAAGCCCTTTTCTCTATTAGCTTTCGACAATCAAGTGCCGATCATTCACTTTTTATCTTTAAGCACGGATCAACCTATGTCGCAGCCCTAATTTATGTAAACCATGTGTTACTATATGGGGAATAATCTCTCGAAGATAGAAAATGTGAAGAAGCAGTTGAATAATCTTTTCACCATATAGGATGTAGGGTTGATGAAATATTCCTGGGGTATTGAAGTGGCACGGTCACCTACGGGAATGGTACATAGCCAAAGAAAATACACTTTGGACATACTTGAGAAAAGTGGATGAGAAGGTGGTCGACCAGTGACTTCCATATGGAGCAAAATCAGAAGCTCAGTGCCGATTGTTGTGGATGAGTCAAAAATATCACTGCATGATAGGACAACTTCTTTATTTGAGGGTCACTTGATCTGATATCAAGTATGCATTAATCGCTTCAGTCAATTCCTTACAATTCCACACCGAACGTATTGGGATGCAGCCATGAGGGTACTTCGCTATTTGAAGAACGCTGCAGGATATGAACTTTTCCTTCCGGTCAGAGAAGCACTAAAACTTGAGGCATATTGTGATGTGGACTAAGTTTCATGTCCGATGACACGTAGCTCGTGCACATGCTGGTTTATTTCCCTCAGAGGTGCACCCGTTTCTTGGAGGACTAAGAAGCAATATGTACTGTCCTGATCGTCGGTTGAAGCCGAATTTCGAGCTATGGTTACCACTGTAAATGAATTGGTGTGGCTTTGTTGGTTGTTGAAGGATCTAAGCAGGACAATTAACAGCAACGCCTATTTATTGCGACAATCAAGTAGCTCTTATCATATTGCTAACAACTATGTCTTAATTTCACAAGCGAACCAAAAACATAGAGATGGATTGTTATTTTGTGCGAGAGCGGGTTGAATTAAAGGATATAATTCCTTGCAAGATATCTACCAAAGACCAAGTTGCCGAACTATTTACAAAGGCACTTGGGGCTGCTCGTTTTCAGATTTAGTTGCCAAGCTGCGCGTTCGTAATTTTCACGCGCCACCTTGAGGGGATTGAAGGATTTGATAATATCTCTCCATATGTGGAGAGATATTCAGCTTAGATATGGAGAGATTCGACTGATCTTTTTTGTGACTAGGCATATCCCTTCCCTAATTTGATACTCCCTCCGTCTCAAAATAGATGTCGTTTGGAGTGTTTAACACATATTAAGAAATGTCATTAATGCATGTGAAGAAGTCTCAAATACCCCTAAAGTAATTCAACTACCTAGGTAATTAAATGGTTAGGTAAGAGATAGTTCACTATCATTATTAAGGGTATAATTGATATAGAGCAATAAAAAATCTTTGAAAATAGTGAAACGACAACTATTTGAGACAAAATTTAACTCCCAAAACGACATATGATTTTGAGACGAGGAAGTATTGTTTACTTGTTCGTAGCCGAGTAGTTGGAGTAGGTTTGTATATAGTTCCTTCTTGTACACAGTTGTAAATATACAAGAGCAATACAATTTCAATGAAAGTTTGTCTTCTCAAATTTATCACACCAGAGTATCAAAACCTCAAGGCGGCAGATTTTTGAAACCTCTAAAACATACTGTAATCAATCTATAATACAATACAGGAAGGCTTTAACCGCCTCTTAGCCTAGGATAAAGAGAGGCTGAGATTTAATGTTAGAAAATTGATCGAGCGGTGGAAAACATACCACAAACAACCGTGCTTAACTCCCCACTCACGCATGAAAACTGTCTAACCTAAAACCGCCTCTCACCATCTCTGTACGCATCCGTCAACGTTTACTCTTCCCTTTTCTCATTCTTTCCACTCATTCCTTCTACGTTTCTGGGAAATTAGTCCAAATTTTCCAGAAGAAAAAGGACACTTAATAGTCTCTTTTTGAATTCTGGTATTTGTGTAGTGATTGTTAGTTTCCGTTCAAGTCTTGCGTGTGCCTCACAGAAGAAGAAGAGCCAGGGTGTAGAGTTTATCCAATAGTCACACAGATTTTGACTGATGGCATTGAAGTAGGAAGGTTCAAGGGAGGATTGGTCAATTGAAGGAGAATGATTGGTTGGGGATATTATTTTTCAGTTTCAATATGCGTTTCTTTTGTCTTTTAAAACTTTTCAGTTTACATTGTGAGTGTATTTGAATTTTTTAATTAATGTGTACTGTGTGAATAAGTGTGGTGGCCATTGTGGCTGCTGATTAATATATACATCGTTCATGGATGTATTTTAATTCAGGATTGTCGATACAGTAATTTCTTAAAGTATATTATGTGTTCATTCCTCAAAATCAATTTTGATTTTTTACATTCATTTGAGAGATCTATTCATGACTTTCTTTCTATATCTTTGTGAAATTATTATTTTTTTTTCGAAAGGATTGTCAAATATTTAGTTATTGTTTTGTAAAAGTTGAGTTTTCATATTTATTTCTGTACTATATTTTAATTAATTATTGTAGTTATTGAGAAATGAGAGGTTGGTTAGCTGTGTTAGTTTTTAACTATGGTTATTGTAGGAATTGTTAGGAGAGTGGCTGAGTTCTGTTAGATGTGTTATGAAAACAACATAATTACTCTTTTTATTATCTAGTCCCTCCGTCCCACACGAATTAGGATTTTTGGTCAATCCGATTTTACTTTGACCAATAATTTGAAGAAAAATAATGATGCTAGTAAAAATTTAAAAATTGTTACTAATAAATTCAATAACTCTTTTTAAATTTTCATTAAGATAATTATTTTTCTTCAAATTATGGTCAAAGTATAATTTGATTGACCAAAAATCTTAACTCGAGTGGGACGGAGGGAGTATAATACAATAGAGCTTGGTATTAACCGCCTCTTAGCCTAGGATAAAGAGAGGTCAAGATTGATTGGTAACCGTTTTAATCCTACGGTTGAAATTAACCGGCTAACACACGTTCTCTTCTCCCATACATCGAATTCGATCCAAAACCCTTACTAACCGCAATTCGAGTGAACAATCACGGAGGAGCCTCAGTCGTTCTTCAACCCCTCTCTATTACTGAACCCCTACCCTTCCTCACTTCAAATCTCTGAAGTATTATGTTTGGTTAGTTTTTTTGTTTGGTTAGATTTTCTTTCCTTACATCTGATCTACTGCAAATTAGACAATATAATGAAGTTGGGTGAGATTTTTTTTTCTTTTTTGGAATGGGGAAATCATTCAAGGATTCACATAATTTGTGGCCAATTTTCGCTGTGTGTATTTGAGTTAATTTGAGCAGCATGTCCATTGATTTTATTTTGTTTTGTCTAGATTAGTATTTTTTTTTTCTCTTTTAACCTTCTTCTTTTAGATAATATTTCAGTTCTTCTTCTTGCAATTTTTTGTTTCCATTTTAGAATCTCATTTTACTTTTGATGAAATACTTGCTACTGTAGAATTATTTTTTGAGGTAGGGGTTGAGAAAGAAACTAAGAAAGGGTGAACTGAAGGATTGTGTATTTATTCCAAGCTTGAAACGACATTCGTTTAACCCTAATGTTCATATTCTAAAACTAAATGTTGCAGGGATAGCATGAAGAGATACTGAAATTGTTTGTCAAGGCTACTGAGAACAAGTGTTACCTCAAGTGTTAGGTAACACCCCAGATAACACACACGGACAGAATGCACACACCCGAGTAAAAATAAATTTGTAAAAGAGTTTTGCAGCGGATAAAAGCACACGAATTATTTTTCTCAAGTTATATAAATATAACTTGAGATGCCTAAATGGCGAAAACCTTATAATCAATATGAGTACCAATTACAAAGTCAAAAGGTTCCCTATAGCTAATACAAAATATGATCTATGGAACCAAAATAGAAACAAAGTACGATGATCCCATCCTATCCAAAACACACTCAAACCCAAAGTATTTGAGTGTTAAAAGAGTGTATGGGAGAGAGGACCTAACGAGCCAAAAGTACTTTGCTCTTTGTGCTTTGGATGTGTGTAAAATTTGGCTTGGTTACAAAGTGTCCATCCTAACACTATTTATAGCCATCAAAGACTTGAAGGCTACTCAAATAAACAGCCCTAGGCTATTATAGACGTGTGAGGGGAGGTGGAGATCATGTGCGAGCCTTATCTCCACAGACAAGCTTGACTTGGTCTTCCATCCTTGATTCTCTCAACCGAATTCTTCATGCCCAAGTCTAAGCTTCTCCTTGTTGTACTCCATGCTTCCAACGTCTTGTACTCCTTCAAATCAGCAACAAATACTTGGACTTAGTCTTCTCACACTTTCCATATTTAACACATGTTAAATATGTTTGTAACTTCCTCAATTACTCGGCTTTTATGAGTAACTCTCCATTAATTTCTTCTCCACTTTTTAGCTCCTAAAATAACTTTATTATTACATGAAATATGGACCAAAAATACAGCCATCTAGACAATAATATTAGGACATTAGTATAAAAATTATTATGGAAAGAAATGTAAAACTATGACATATTTTTCGCCGGGTAGCACATGACTGCCAGCGATAACATCTGAGGTAACACCTCAGTTTACACTAACAATCTCTCCCTTAGTTTGAGATTTCTTTCCAACCTTCCTAAGTGATGGTACCTGCAAAATATGTTAGGCATACATAGTATAACAGAGCATCTCCCAGAAGATAAACTCCCCTTTAATCTAGGAGTTAACCAAAACAACAAAGATTTACAAAAACAATACTAGTTTAAAAACAAAAACAACTTTTGTGCCTCGAACTAGTTGTTTAAAAACTAAAGTAAATCCAAGTTTTAAAAACCACAAAATCAAAATATTATCCAAGGATAATCACCAAAATAACCACCAAAGTATTTAAGTTCTGAACTAAGAAACCGAAACACGAAATTGTTTTAAAAACCAACCAACCGAAAACAGAAATTATTTTGAAACCATTTCAAAGTACCATTAAAAGCCATTGCCCAAGAGTTGTGGCAACATCAACCTTCAACAAGGTTATTCTTCTTCTTCATCATATGGCTCATCACTTATGCCAACATCTCCAGTAACATCTTCATCAGCATCATAATCACCAACAACATCTAGCAGCACTTGTACCAGCACTAGTACCAGCACCACCATCTCCCCCAGGTTGGGAAGAAATCAAATTAATGAATCCGATGGAGTCTTATTGGAGGGTTAAGCAGCCGATTTGGAGGAAGAAAGGGCTTTTCTTTTGGGTTTCTTGGTGGCGGCAACAGGTGGTTGAGAAGTAGTCATGGTGGGTGTAGGTTGAGCCGAGGTAGCAACCATTGAGGGCTCATCAATGGACATAGCCATGGAAGGAGAAAATGTGAATCCTTGTGGATATGTCCATGGGTGAAATAACACCCGAGACAACACCCAGAGGCTCTTCTTGAGGTGCGTATTGTTTAGGGTTTCGAGGAGGAGAAGCCATTGTTGAAATTGAGAGGTAGGATTTGAGAATTTTGAGAAGGGTTTTGGGAAGGTTGCTGTGAAAGAGGGAAAGACGTGGAGAGAGGAAGTATATAGGTACGTGTTGTGAGAGAAAGAGAGAAAATAGGGATAGATATTTAAGAGGTTATGGAATGTGAATAGGAGAAGAAATTAATTTAAACTTAACTCTTATCATCTAAATTAACCAAGACCCCTATTTTTACTCACATTTAAACTATCCTAATCAAACTCCCCTATTTACTTGCACA
>JAOWBW010000280.1:0-204060 GCA_026119855.1 Campanula takesimana
CTCCAACGAATCAGTGAAACTGAAGGAAAGTCAAAATCTATGGCTATGATGGCGCACAGAGAAGCCGCGCCTACTCCTGCGCCTACACCTGCGCCTGTACAAGATGAGAAAAGCTCCGATCCCAAAATTTCTACATCTGAGCTATTAGACATGGATGATGAAGACTTCGCTTTATTTGTGAAGAAATTTCAAAAGTTCAGAAAATTCTCAAGACCCGGCTCAACCAACAAATCTCAAGGATCTACCAGCAAAGCTCCTCAAAAGTTTTCAAGGAGCAGTGATTCAAAAAGAAAAGAAGATCTTGTTTGTTTTAATTGCAGGAAACCCGGACATTTTGCATCAAGCTGCCCGATCCCCAAATTTGAATATATGCAGAAGAAGAGCAGCCATACTCCTAAATTCACTCCCAAGTTCACTCGACACAAGGGAATGGTTGCTGAAGAAGAAGCACCAGCAAATGAGCACAATACTTGGATTGAAACAGACTCCGATGAGAGCGATGAAGATTCCGATGATGGACTTGTTTGTTTGATGGCAAATGATGATGAAATTGATGCTTATGATTCTGATGATGACTTCTCCAAGGATGTTCCCGATATGAATGCCTTGAATAAACCTATCAAGAAATCTGCAGGTTTTCAAGAAGCGAAAAAGAAGAAAGGACCAACCATCAGCGAGCTCGTTGAACAAGGATTTCTCACTCCGGCTCAAAACGATGGTGGATTGTTATTCTCACGATGTGATCTTGGAGCAAGGAACAAATTGAGAAAAGGAGCATACATTAGACCACAGGTTGAACCAACTGCTCCAATCTCCAAAATCAATGATGAAGTGATTGCTGAACAAGAAAAATTGTTCAAAAAGGCTGAAAAGGTAATTACTAGATTTGATAGTATGAAGGAAGCTTTAGCACTATCATGTGATGAAATTTCCCAGCTTAAGACCGAGAAATCTCTACTTAAATCTGAACTCACCCTCCTTAAGGAGCAGATAAAGAGCATGACTCCTCTTACCGTTAAAAACACTTTTCTAACAGAACAGAACTCACTTCTTAAAGTTCAAAACGATGAATTGGTTGCTCAAATCACTGATCTTAAAAAGATTACAAATGAGTGGTCCAATTCTCGTGTCACTATGGAGAATATTTGATTCCCAAAAAGTCAGTGGTGATAAAAGTGGCTTGGGATTCTCATCAACTAGTGACAACTTTAAATGTGATGTCTGTGCTGAAAGAGATAGTGAATTTACCAACCAACAAACTCTTGAAATTCCCAAGGAAAAACATTCTAATTCAATGGGTAAAGGACATGAAAAAGTCAAGAGACAAACATTCCATTATGTCTACCCAACGAAGCAATTTGGGAAAGCTAATGGGAAAGATATAGCTACAGATGAACCATCTCCTAGCAAAATCATTCTTGAAAATAGGCGCGCTCCTTCTCCGAGTGCTCATTATGCGCCTAAGAGCCACGCGCCTCATCGCCGTGCGCCTCCTAGCCCTATGCGCCCTTCGAGAAAAAGCGCTCCAAAATTTCAAAAGAAAGATTTTGTTAAGTCTAGTTCATCTGACCCAAAGAAGAATGCCATCCCCAAGAAAAGTAAAGAGTTTGTGAAAACTCACGTGATTGGTGGCTTTCATCATTGTTCCATTTGTGATTGTTCAGGACACAAGGCCGTGGAATGCCTTTTGCGATTCACTCCCAATGCCAAAGGACGTAAAAATCCTAAGGTCAAGCAAGAGTGGGTTGTCAAAAGTTGCTAACCCTAGGACCCAAAAGGAATAAAGGGGACCTGCTTAAATGTCTATATTTCAGGTTCTTTGTTTCATGGCTGGATCTTCAAAAGCTAGAAATTATGAATGGATTCTCGATAGTGGGTGTTCAAGACACATGACTGGAGATGAATCCTTATTAGAAGATGTCCATGAAGAAAGAGGTCCCTCCGTAACATTTGGCGATAATAACAAAGGTCAAGTTATAGCATATGGAAAGCTCAAGAAAGACAAAGTGTGCATTGAAAGAGTCTCACTCGTGGAAGGGCTCAAGCACAACTTATTATCCATATCTCAATTCTGCGACAAAGGATTAGAATGCCATTTTACTTCAACGCAATGTCTTATCAAGAATGGCAAAACTGGAGCTATCTTACTCACGGGATATCGTAAGACAAATATTTATATTATTGATTTTCATAGTATGAACTCTAGTACTAATCTTTGTTTTGTAGCAAAAAGTGTGAACGAAAATAGTTGGCTGTGGCACAAGCGCTTAAGTCACTTGAACTTCAAGTATCTATCTAAACTCAGCAGGAATAATCTTGTCAAAGGACTTCCCAAAGTTGCTGATCATCATGACAAAAAGTGCGCCGCATGTCAACTTGGCAAACAACCGAAGCAGTCATTTTCAAGCAAGTCAAATCCTTCAACTACAAGATGTTTGCAACTGCTTCACATTGATCTATTTGGACCAGTTTCCACCGCAAGCATTCGTAGAAACAAGTATACTCTAGTTGTGGTGGATGATTATTCAAGATATACATGGGTAGAGATGATGATTACAAAAGATGATTGTTATGATATTCTCACTACCTTATTTCGACTGCTCCAAACCCAAAAAGAAGATGACATCGTTAGTGTTCGATCCGACAATGGAACAGAATTCAAAAATAACGGTGTTGCTCGATATTGTGAAGATCATGGGATAGATCACAACTTTTCAACCGCCGGAGTTCCTCAACAAAATGGCGTCGTTGAACAAAAGAATAGAACGTTGATTGAAGCGGGAAAGACGATGATAGCTGAAGCTAAATTGCCTAAGTACTTTTGGGAAGAAGCTATCAACACTGCATGTTTTACTCAAAATCGTTCCCTCATCAACAAACTTCACAACAAGACGCCGTATGAACTTTGGCGTGGTAGAACTCCCAACATTGCATTCTTCAAGATCTTTGGTTGCAAATGCTATATCCTCTACAACGGAAACGAACATAGAGGTAAATTCGATGCCAAAGCCGACGAAGGTATTTTTGTTGGGTATGCCAAACACTCTAAAGCTTTTCGTGTTTTCAATAGAACTACATTAGTGATAGTTGAATCTGTACATGTTACTTTTGATGAACATTCTCTCCTTGAGCCACATTTGGCTCCAAATGTTGCTGATGATTCTATTGAGTTAAATGATACAGGTGCTCCTATTTACGTTGCGCCCACTCAAGGTCAGAATCTATCAACACAAGGAAATCCATCTACATCAAATGCGCCTAATTCAATGTATTATGCGCCTGGTGAATCCTCTATTGCGACTCACTCAAATGATGCGCCTCATGATTCCTCTTACGCGCCTATTTCTACTGCTGCATCTGGTGTAAACCCAAATTTCAATTCTGAGCCAGTTCAACCCCCAAATTTCAATGACTTTGAATCTGGTGAAGAGGTACCAATTGAAGATCTTCAAGTTTCTACGACTCAACCTAACTTACCTCCTGAAATTCGTGAAGTTAGAGGTCACCCAATTGCTAATATCATCGGTGATTTACAAATTGGTGTTCGTACAAGGAGAGCTACAAACTTTGATGCTTACACTGCTTTTATCTCTCAAATTGAACCGAAGAAGGCTGATGAAGCACTCCAAGATCCTAATTGGGTTATTGCAATGCAAGAAGAACTCAATCAATTTGAACGATGTAAGGTTTGGACTCTTGTTCCAAGACCAAATGATCAAGGAGTGATTGGTACGAAATGGGTGTTCAGGAACAAGATGGATGAGAATGGAACCATCACGAGAAACAAAGCAAGATTGGTTGCACAAGGCTATAGGCAAGAAGAAGGAATTGATTACGATGAAACTTTTGCGCCCGTAGCAAGACTTGAAGCTATCAGATTATTTCTAGCTTACGCCGCTCACAAGAACTTCAAGTTATATCAAATGGATGTGAAGAGCGCGTTTCTAAATGGTGAACTCCAAGAACAAGTCTATGTTGCTCAACCACCTGGGTTTGAAGATTCACAATTTCCAAATCAAGTGTACAAACTCCAGAAAGCTTTGTATGGACTCAAACAAGCACCAAGAGCATGGTATGATACACTATCCAAGTTTCTCATCGAAAAAGGCTTCACTCGCGGTAAAATCGATACAACTCTTTTCATTGCCAAACATAATGGTCATAAATTACTTGTTCAAATTTATGTTGATGATATTATATTTGGTTCTTCTAATGAATTGTTGTGCAAGCGTTTTGAGAAACTAATGAAGAGCAAGTTTGAAATGAGCATGATGGGAGAACTCACATTCTTCCTCGGGCTTCAAATCAAGCAAATGAGTGAAGGCATTTTTATCAACCAATCCAAATACACAAAGGACTTAATCAAGAAGTTTGGACTTGAGAACGCTAAATCATACGATACTCCAATGGCCACCGGCAACAAACTCGACAAAGATCTAAAAGGTAAACGTGTTGATCAAACGCTCTATCGAGGTATGATTGGCTCACTCCTTTATCTTACTGCTAGCAGGCCCGATATTATGTTTAGTGTTTGTGTTTGTGCTCGTTATCAATCCGACCCTAGAGAAGCACACTTAATTGCTGTGAAACGTATTATAAGATATCTCTCTGGCACTGTTAACCTTGGACTTTGGTACACCAAAGATTAGAACTTTAAACTTGTAGGTTACTCAGATGCGGATTATGCAGCGTGCACAATTGATAGGAAAAGCACAAGTGGCACTTGTCATTTCCTCGGATATAGACTTGTGTCATGGGCGAGTAAGAAACAAGCTTCAGTATCTGTCTCAACAACCGAAGCCGAATATATCGCTGCGGGAAGTTGTTGTTGTCAAATACTCTGGATGAAGCAGCAATTGGTGGACTATGATATCATCGAAGAAAATTGTCCCATCTACTGCGACAATACATCAACAATTGCGGTTTCTGAAAATCCTGTCATGCACTCAAAGACCAAGCACATCGACATCAAATATCACTTCCTCAAAGACCACGTGGAAAAAGGCAATATTCATTTGGAACACGTGGGAACCGACTATCAAATCGCCGACATTCTAACTAAAGCACTTGACGCGAACGGTTCATGTTTTTGAGAGGTGAAATGGGTATGCTTGAACTCAACTAAATTCAATATAGTTTTGTCAATACTAATGATTTTATGTTGTGTTGAGTTATGAGTATATTAGGTACAAATGATTAAATCAATTTTTCAAAAGTTTCAAGGAAATTATGCGCCATCTATGCGCCTTACTAACTGCGCGCCCATCTCTCGTTTTCTGCGCGCACAATATCTGCGCGCCTATCAATTCATGCGCGCGCTCAACCATCTTTGCGCGCCTTGATGTGTAATGCGCCTTGATGAATAATGCGCCTAGATGAGTATGCGCCTTGCTGAAGTAATGCGCCTCTTCATGCGCGCATTAACTATTGCGGCTCAATCATTTCTCAAAATTCAATTTCAATGATTGAACGTAATAAATACACAAGTACCAGGTATGTTCATTCTGTTCATTTATTATAGGAATCTATGTCTTTTGACATTCCTTTAATTGTTCAAGGGTACTTGTGCAATTAAAATTTTTCCCTCGTTTTACGCTTTTCGAAAAATTTTATTTTCTGGGATATATTTCTTGCACCCCAAACTTACACCAAAATAGATGTTTTTGGTGTTTGTGCAAAAATTAGTCAAAATTGCTCATACACTTAAAGGGAAAGTGGAGCAGTTTTTCAAAAACCTAAATGTCACATCATGACACTTTAGGTCATTCAGCCATTAATGCCCCTCAAATCCCAAAAATCCCTCATTAATGAATGTCCTTTTTGTCATGATGAGCCGCCATTTTCAAAATCCCTCATAAATGCAATCCTTTCAACTTCCCATCTTTTTAAATTTTTGACTGTGTTTTTGCTTTATCAGTGCAAATTTTAAACATAAACCTATAAAAACACATCATCACCTTCCTCTCTTCTCACCTACTCTATTTCTCTCTCTCTCCCCGTCTCACTCCCTCTCTCCCAGACTCGCCTCCTTCTCTTCATCTTCATTTTTCTTCTTCATTTTACATTCATATATATAAGTTTATGGGTCCTAAGAAAGCATCAACATCTACACAAGACGATATGGTATGAATTCTCAACCTTTAATCTCCTTATATTTCTTTTTTTTCGTCATTTTCAGTGATGTTTTTCGTTTTTTTTAAACCCGGATTCATTTTCTTTGATTTCTCTTGATTCGATGATCCGTTTTCTATATCGTTTGTTGGGTTGTGTTCTATTCTTGATTTCGAATCTTTTAAAACCAACATTTTAACGATCAATGCTCTGTTTGTTACAAATCTGAGTTTTTGTTTTCAAAATTTTTCAAAATTTTCGGGCATTCTTTTGATCATTGTGCTTTCATTATTGATTTGTTCTTATTTTTGTTTGCATATTTAGATTCCTTGTCGTCATGCGGTCATTTTGATATATTATTTGTCTAGTTTGGTGAAGTTTCATGATTTTCGTGTTCTTGGTGTTCTTCGAGCATTCAAGGGTCGTTCTTCGTGTTCTTCGTCATTTATGCATGTTTTGGTCTCTAAAAATTTTCTAACTTGTTTTCGAAAATTTGAACTTTTTGATTTTCATTTCTTTCATTTGAATGCTTGTTGTTTGTTTTTCTTTCTAAGTAAAAATTTTCACGTCATGCGCCTATGTACTTCTTTATGCGCCTATTTTTTATGCGCCTGAATGATTTATGCGCCTCTACTTGTATATGCGCTTAAATCATTCTGCGCCTAAAAACCTTATGCGCCTAACTTCGTACTTAGTCAAATTTCGTTGTTTTAATTTTTCCTTAGTATTCACATAGAACCATATTATGCGCCTTGTAACTCTATGCGCCTTCAATATTTTATGCGCCTAATTCAATCATGCGCCTTGATTCTCTATAATTTTGTGCGCCTGTTTCAATTATGCGCCTATATATTTCATACGCCTATGTTACTTTGATCATTTTATGTTTCTATGCGCCTATATCACTTCTAACATCAATCATTTTTTTTTCAGGACCTTGCAAATTTCAAACTTGAAGAAACTCTTGATCTATTGGAGTTATCTGGTGAAGTGATGGGAAGAGAAATAATAGAGACTCTGCGCGTCGCTGGTCTGCTCCCTTTATTCACCATGGACCAAGATTTCTTCTCTGCGCTCCTCGTGGATGAGTTCTTCTCCACTGCTGTTCTAGTGGAAATTGACGTAAATGGGCGCACTCACTACCGGATTGAGGCGCGCGTTCAAAATGTTGACGTCCATATTTCATCATCTGTGATTCGACACTTGCTCGGTTTTCCATCTACCGGTGAAGATCGCATTATTGGGCGCCCGATGACTTACTCAATTGATGATCAGAACAAGATGGCTGCCTCACTTCTAAATATTCCCACGCTTCAAAACAATATCAAGAACACCGAAATTCGAGATGGTGGAGAACTCTTGACTCACATCGCTCACTTGGTGGGAACTTCAATAGTGTTCAAAACTGGGAACGTAAACCGATTCACGGTTGAACAATGGGAATACACAGCTGCTATCATGGCCAAGGAGAAGCTTCACTGGCCTCATATTCTGTTCAAGACTCTGCGTGAGCAAATTGATAAATTTGTGAAGAACAAAAGTGATGGAAAGACCCGATTCCGCTCACACTGCCTTATTCTCACAAAACTTTTTCTAACTTACCCTGAGTTAGTTAAGTTTTTGAATGAGAATCCGGAGTACAAGATCAACGATGTTCCAATGTTTGGTAAAGCTAGTTTGGACCTCAAGAAGCGCAGGAAGAAGCCCACAAAGCGCGCAAAAGGAATCCAAATCAAGACTGTTGAAGGCTTAGTTGATGAAGACACTGAGTCAGATAATGCGCCAGTCCTTAAAAGCGCACCATTATTAAAGAGCGCAGTAAAAGCAAGCGCTAGACAAAGCGCAGATCCAGTGCCAGGCGCAGATAAAAGCAAAGGCAAACGGGTAGTTGATGACCCTACTCCTGCGCCTGTCAAACGCACTAGATTTGAAACTGATGATGAGCGAGATCTGAGGCTAGCGCAAGAAGCCAGTAGGCTTGAGGCTCAACGAAAAAGAGATGAAGACTTTCTAGCCAAACAAGCTGCTGAGTCAGAAAAGTTAGAGCGCATGAAAGGCGCCGGATCAAGCGCAGATATTGAGAAAGGGCCTTCTGTTTCCGCGCCTTCCCAGCGCGCTCCTTCTCAACGCGCCCCCACTCCTCGTGCGCCCTCATTCAAATTTCAACCTTCCAATATGTCAAGGGCACAACTCCTCTCTGATTTCTTCGGCGATGACATTTCAGACATTGAGGAACCCGTTCAGGGGGAGCAAGAGACCATCCCTCAGCGCACTCCTTCTCCAGTTGCGCCTCCACCTGGACCAGATCCGATCTCAACAGAAACTTTTGATGTTGAAACAGTTGTTGTTGAAACTGTTGAAATTGAAACTGAAGATGAATTTGAGTCTCCTACTCATTCACCTCCTCCTGCGCCTCCATCTCCTTCTGCGCCCCTTCAAGATTCTGCGCCCCTTCAAGATTCTGCGCCCCTTCAAGATGATGCGCCACTCTCTACCCCTGCGCCTCCTCCGTCTGCTCCTGATTTGAGCGAGGTACTTTCCATTCTTCATTCTTTACAGCAGGGGCAAGCCAATTTAGAGCAAGGACAGGCGCATATAAAGTCTCAATTTGAACTTCTTACTTCCTTACTCACTGATCAATCTGAAGAGATTGCTGCCATTAAGGGGGAGATGAACTCTCTCAAGGCCAAACTTTCTGCTCCTTCTCCTCCTCCGGCGCAGACTCAGGTTCAAGCTCATACTGACCAGGCGCAAACCACCGCTTCTGCGCCTACGTTCATACCTCAATCTGCTGCGTCTCAATCAAATATGAATGTGCTTGTATCTAAGTTGGATGTCCTGAAAGAGTTGGTCGTCACTCATTTCACTGCTGCTCACTCAAGCTCCGACAGACGCGCTGAACATATTTCTTCAGATATTATCACGGCTCAAAATGCCATTGAAGCTCACATTCAAATCTTGGAAGAAAACATTTCACAGCAGCAGCAGATCACTCAGCGTTCCATTGATGAATACCAAAACATCAATGTGAATCACTTGAGTTATATTAGAGACGGTATTACTGCTACTCACTCCAGTGTCACGGACACTCAAGGGTTAGCGAACCGTAGTCATCAGCTCGCAAAGCAAATTCAGCGTTCTGTTTCAGAGATCGTTGAAGGATTGAAGGAAGATGATGCGCCTCCCAACCCTTAGCTTCTATTATTTTTTTGTAAATTTTTAGAATCTTTTGTAATAGAACAATCTCTTTTGTGATAGTGATTTTGTGCTTACTTGTTTTAGCACCTTTTGTTTTTGTTCTATTCAAAACTTGTAACTTGTAACTCTTACACCCCAAGTTTTAATGAGAACAATGCATCACTCATTATCAAACCTTGTTCACTCAAACTCCTTGTTTGTAGAACAATGAATATTGTTTAAATTCATAATGCATCATATTGAATTGTTTCATAACTTTCATGCATTAAGTTTAAACTTGGTTTAAACACATTTCAAAACTAAAAATCATATATCATCTTGAATGTGTTAAACTGTTGTTTCTATCTTTCCATATATAACTCTTTATTCTTATTGGAATAGATTAGGAATCTATATTTTGGACTAGTGTGTACATTAACTTGAGACATGAATTACCAATTTCATTCATTTGGACATGTTTTTATCAAGTATAATGTTTGTCCTTGATATAGTAGGTAATGGCATCAATCAAATAGGGGGAGATTGTTGGGTATGCCCACATATATCTCAGTTTTAATGTATTAGGATTTATTAGATTTGATTGATCCATCACCTAAGTTTTATTTCATGGACTTTAGACCCACATGTAAGAAGTATTTATACTTCATTTTTTAGGTTGTCCATTGTTATAGAATAGGCTTAGAAATAGGGCAAGAAGATCAAGTTTCAAGAAAAATCACTCAGTGAGTTTGAGCCGCGCTTATGCGCCTCCTGCGCCACGCGCCATGCGCCTCTTCACTCGCGCCTTGCGCCATTTAGAGCGCGCGCATAAGGATTTCTTCATAAGCTTACGCGCCTCTGCGCCCCTTGTTTTAAAGCGCACGCTTACTGTGCGCCTATTGGCTAAATGCGCCTCTTGGCTCAAACGCGCCTCAAAGTGTTTTTTCAACACTCAGTGATTTATTGAAGACTCGAAGACTTGAAGAGAATTCAAATTACGCCAATGATCCAACGGTGGTTAAAAGATGCATATGCGCCTAATCTGTTGACACGCGTCCATAACGGTCACTTTTATGTTGAGTGTCAAAATGGCCATAATATATGCATGCTCCAATCAACAAGCGACAGCTCATCTTATCCACAAGGATTTCCAACGGCTAGTTTTTTGAAGTTCACTATAAATACCCCATAACTTCAACATTTTGAAGTTGCTGAGTTTTGCTAAGAATTTCAAGAATTTCTCTCTCAAAGCATTTGTTGAAGATTTGAAGATTGCCTTCGTTTTTCCAGATTTCTCAAGAACATCTTCATACCTTCATCCTTAGCCCAGATCTTCAAAGCCTTAACACTTTAGTTTCTTGTGCTCTCCATCTCAAAGATCTAAAGAGCCTTGATTCTAAGAACACACACGCACCTCTTTAAGATTAATCATTTAGATTCATCTTTTAGAGATACACCGGTTATTGTTTTGGATTTGTTCTTTCACAGTAATAGATCTTGAGTTAGTGTATAAGCTCAAACATTGTAATTTGTAACACTCACTCATTATATAAGATCTCGATTAGAAATCCAAGACTAACCATCTTGGTAGAGGACGTAGATCTTTCATTGATCGAACCTCTCCAAATAGCTTGTGTTATTATCTTGTCATTTCTTTCAAGTTATTATTTTCACTCACTATTTGCTTGTTTACTCATTGTAGATTGATTGAACTGAATTGTGTTGTGTTTGTTTTATCATTTGCCTTAGTTCCTTATTTCACTCACTTTGAGCCAAAATACTTAGTGTGTGTGTTGCGCTCCCTTTATCACTTTGCGCCTACTTTCATTACTAAATTCCGCTGTGCATTTCACTCACTCACTTAGGCGCATTTCATAACGCTTACTTGATAAAGTGCGCATTCGCAATTGAGTTTTTCAAGGGTACGAAAAGAATTTTAAAACAGCTATTCACCCCCCCCCCCTCTAGCTATTTTTCATACCCTTGTTGCCCTTTGGGACCAACATCAGTTGGCTTAGTTAGTATTCAAAAATCAAAAGTTATCTATTCCAAATTTTAAGATTTTGATTTAACTGTATCTATTTTTTAACAACAGTATTTCAAAAAAAAAAAAACAATAGTATTTCAGTCAAGATTTATCTAGATAACTTTACTAACTTATTCAAATTCCTTCCAAAACAAACTAACTTAATCCAATCAAATAAACTTAATTATTGTTTTGATTTGTCCTTTATTTGGCTTTCTTGCTACAGGTCTTCTATATCTCCACTATCAGAATTCAACCGAGATCCAATGTTATGTACACAGTACATGTTAGTCAAGGATGGTGACTGACTCCATGATTGCCATGACACTGTCATCAGCTTGAAAGCTGTCTTAAGGTATGTTATTGAAACTCTGAGTTTGTAGTTCATGGCTTATGAGTTTTTTCTATTGCAGCAATGTGAATCATGGTGGATGGACAATTATTACGCCATTTGGATTCAGCATCTATATAATATATAAAAGCAGAAACATTTTCAGTCCTCACAGCGCGCCACATCATAAAGCCACATGTCAGCATTCGATTGGTCAGCACATTTTTTGATGCTTTTAATAAATATATAAAAAAACAAAATATTCTACCTTTTTTATATTTTGGCTGAATCAACATTAGATTTGAAATTTGAATTTCAAATTTAGCATGTCTTACCTTTTCAATAAAAAGAATCATAATTCTAGGGTTTGATTGAGCCTATTTCACTATCATCGCGTGATTTTGGAATAATGATACTTCTCAGTTGGCTTAGTTAGTATTCAAAAATCAAAAGTTATCTATTCCAAATTTTAAGATTTTGATTTAACTGTATCTATTTTTTAACAATAGTATTTCAAAAAACAAAAAAATAGTATTTCAGTCAAGATTTATCTAGATAACTTTACTAACTTATTCAAATTCCTTCCAAAACAAACTAACTTAATCCAATCAAATAAACTTAATTATTGTTTTGATTTTGTCATTTATTTGGCTTTCTTGCTACAGGTCTTCTATATCTCCACTATCAGAATTCAACCGAGATCCAATGTTATGTACACAGTACATGTTAGTCAAGGATGGCGACTGACTCCATGATTGCCATGACACTGTCATCAGCTTGAAAGCTGTCTTAAGGTATGTTATTGAAACTCTGAGTTTGTAGTTCATGTCTTATGAGTTTTTTCTATTGCAGCAATGTGAATCATGGTGGATGGACAATTATATGCCATTTGGATTCAGCATTTCATGTGAACAATGGAGCCTATTTTCAAGTTTCTGAAAGGTTATCATTCATTATTTCATGTCACTATAGAATCTAGACTATGACAATAGTCGCAACTATAGACAGGAGTTACTTTTATTTATTTTTTTCCTAATTATTTATTCTGTTTTTTTTTTTTTGAATTAAAAGTTTTTGTTGGTTTATTCTTGCCGCAAGCAAGAAAGCTTCCATTTTTTATTAGGCGAAAGTTACTGAATTGTGATCAACTAACGAACCTATATTTTTCATGACGGGAAAAGTATTACTCCTCCTTCTGTCTCAAAATGAATGTCTAAAAAAATGTAGTTTTTCTTTTGATTAAAAGCAATTTTTTTTACGTTCATTTTAAAACGGATGTAGTATTTTCTATTATTGTATTGTAATACCCCATCGGAAAGATATGGGCTTTGATTGTGATATATAAGCTTCCACTATACTACCATTGAGCATAGTGGACCCAGTTGTTGTACTCAGTAGGCCAGTTGTGTGGTACTTATGTATGTAGCGGGTCGGGCTTGCGGGTCGGGTCGTTACATGTATAGATTCATTAGAGAATAAGTATTTGCAAAGAAGAAAAAGACACAGACATGGTTGAAGAACTTCATGATGGAATGAATTGTTGTTCTTAACCGTAGTGAAAGAGTTGTAGAAATTAAGATGTCAACGGATGGATCGGAGGAGCAAAGAAGATGGAAACATTTGAAGTTCACACTATCAACTTGGGTGGAGTATTCCGGGCCTTTAAAAGGCAGGAAGAACATCACAAATGATCAAACAATCACCATTTGCTTCATTAATTTATCATTGTGTAGTTTTCAAAAAAAAAAAATTATCATTGTGTAGACAAAAGTACATATTAGTTCAATTTTTTTATTTATTTGCTAAAAATAGAGAGGGTCGTCTAGCTTTTAATAACAACTACTCCTCTATCCTTAATTGAATGACAGTTATCAAAAAATATTTAATCTCAAAATGAATATTTTTAAAAAATTAACTTTGTCTCTAAATAATTTTGTACCAATTTTTTTCATTAGGCCTTTTTTACATGCAAAACTAAATGTTTAGCAAGTGGATAACAAGAATATGTATAATTGTTTGCCACTAAATTGTATTAAAGTTAACATTTTTTCTTAGTATCCCTTTAAATGAATTTTGGACATTTATTTACAGACGAAAGGAGGGAGTATAAGATTTCAAAGTAGCAAAATCAATAAACTAAATCTATGAAATTCACACATAATAAAATGTTAAAGTAGCAAAATTAAAACATTTCATGCGTTATTTTTCTTAGAATCTGAGATAAAAGTCATAAACTAAAAACTTCACATATGCAAGTTCTACAAATAAATACTTGCATGTTCCAAAACAAATTCTTATTTTTTGTTCTTAACACCATTTAATTTTGGATGGAGGGAAGCAAATAGTTTCTGATTTAGGGCAAACCCAAAAGTTCACCTAAATTACATCAAACTTAAATTTAATTAGAGTTTCTAACACTGGTAAGAGTAGCTTTCAAAAAAAAAACACTTGTAAAAGTAAGAAAGGAAGATCAAGGAAGAAATGGGAAATAGCCATTTCTTAGAATAATATCAGGGACAAAAAATAGTGACAAAATTTTTCTCACAAAATCTTAAGTGTAATAATTATTGGTTAGGAAATCTTCATATTATTAGTAGAACTCCACAAGTAATATAATCTTATTTCAAATTTGAAGTTCAAAATTCAAACTTCCCTAAATTATAGCAACACTCATTAATTATGGTAAATGAATTGGAGTTTTCTTAGGAGATCTTTCTATTCAAAATAGTTTGAATTGAAAGTTACTGTTTTATTATTTTTAGAGTTATGTAATCTATTCTTTTGTTAAATATATCTAAACCAAATTATAAATTCATTATTTTTCATCACCGAAGTAATAAATACTAACCAAAATGAGTAACAAGTAAATGAAAATAATATTTGCAAATAAAGAAATGATAGAATTTTACTAATTGAGGATTTAACCATATTTGTATGAAAATAAATTTATTATGATGAAAACATAATTTTTTATTTATTTTTCAGTTATAGGTCCACGTGAATTTATTAGAGGTTTCTCTCAAGATTAAATGTTTAATACATCAAAAAATCTTCTTTATTAATTAAAGTGAAATTATGATCAATAATGAAAATGGTATTAATGGATTGGAAATAGTTTTGAGATTTGGAATGATGTACCATTTTAAGATGGAAAAAAGAATAACTCAAATTCGTAATTTATCTCGAGATGAATTTTTTTAGGAGGGACTATTGACACTACATTTTATAAGTTTCTACTGCATATTTTGTGAATGGACGACACTATACTCTTTACTTATTCACTACATTTGAATAAAAAATTTAAATACACCCTTCATCCTATTTTAAATTGCAAAATTTTTCATTTTAAGTGTCACACTTAAAATTGCAAAAGCCTAAATGGATAGTTATAATAATTTTTAATTAATGAACCCAATTTTCATACTCAAATAAACCAACCCACTTACTATATGTTATATATATAATCCCTCCGTCTCACTCCCACTCGAATTAGAATTCTTGGTCAATCTAATTATACTTTGACTTATAAGTTGAAGAAAAATAATTTTCTTAATGAAAATCTAAAAATAGTTATTGAATTTATTAGTAACCGTGATACAATAACAATTTTTAATTTTTTATTAGCATCATTATTTTTCTTCAAATTATTGGTCAAAGTATAATTAAATTGACCAATAATCCTAATTCGAGTGGGACGGGGGGAGTATTATATAGACTGAGAGAAAAAAACAAGAGATGGTAAAATACTGTGTTGAAACCAAAACCAGATTAGCTGAAAAAGGATGTATTAATTTGTATATATAAAATTTGAGTGTTAAGCAAATACTATATTTTTGTTTATTCAATGATTTTGTATACATTTTATAATTTCTCATCTTTAAATTCTTATATTTTTCCTATCATGATTGGAGACCATAGCAAAAACACACCCTAAAAGAATCTTGGGAAAAATACCAAAAAAACCCTATAAAAAAAGTCATATCCAAAAAACCCACAAAATATTTCTTCAATCTAAAACGTCCTAAAATTAAACTATCGATACCAAAAAACCCAAACATTAACGATTTGACTAACTCATTTAGGTTTGAGTATTCATATTAATAAAAAATTAGTTTTTCTTACAATTAATGAAGTATTACAAATACAAAATTTTTTAGAATGCAAAATAATTTAATTGTAATATTATTATAAATAAAAATAATCATAACAACAACATCAATATATAATTATTATTACTATTTTACTTAAATAATGATTTTTAATAATACAGTTAATAATGAGAGTACTAAGAATAAAAAAAAATTAATGAATATGATATAATATTGAAAATAATATCATATATATATATATATATATATATATATATATATATATATATATATATATATATATGATCTTGCATAATAATAAAAAAATAAAATAAAGAAGCACCTTCCAATCTCTTATATGTCAAAAAAATTTATTTCATTAATAAATATTTTTCAAAATATTAATTAATTAAATAATAATAATAATTAATTTTTGTTATTGTTTTAACTATTGTTATTATTATTTTATTATTACTATTATTTTGTGTTGTATTTTTTTTTAATATTCCTAAGACGTCATTAATTGAAAGGAAAATTAATATTTTATTAATATGAATGTTCAAACATAACAGCGTTAGTTAAATAGTTAACGTTTAGACTTTTTAGTATTGATAATTTAAATTTAGAATTTTTTAGATTGAAGAAAAAAATTGTGGGTTTTTTGGATATGAATTTTTTTTAAAGGAGTTTTTGGTAATTTTTTTCCCAAGAATCTTCTTGATTAATTAATTTATACCTCACTATCAAAATTTCATACACGATTAATAGAGTGGATATAGTTTTGAGATGTTAGATGAGTACTTTCAAATTTTGAGTATAAACAGAAGGAGAAGATTTGGTAAAGCAATATTTAAAGATAATTTATTCTTCAAAACTTCATATCATTTTGTGTCTAAATTTTAGAGGAAATGGACATTCATTTTTTTTATTTGGGATAATATCTTGCTAAGTAATTAAAATTTTAAGAAAAATAGGTTTTATTCCATCTTTTCATTTTGGCTTCTAATTTTATGGTGATTCCCAAAATACAATTGACAATTTAAGGTTTAGATAGAGCTTTTGATAAATTTTAAGAAAAAACAAATAACTAAATTGATGTACACAACATAGTTAGAATTTCACAAGACGCTATCTGTGAGATTTATTTCAATTTTGAAGTTTAAAATTCAAAATTCTCTAAAATATAGCAAACAATCTTTAAATTATTCATAATTGCCCATACATTTAATTTCTTTATTTCCAAATGAATTTTCTATATTATATATATATATATTATATAAGATAAAAGTTACATTTTTAGAAAACCAAAAGATAATATTTAAACACTACAAAGAAAATGAGTTTAGTCTTAGAGTTTCCTACCTTCAAATTTCCATGTTGTAAACTTTTACGCAAATTCATTTGCACATTGTCTTTGGGATTTCGCGATAAGCTTCATTGCATTAAGTATTGTTCAAAACCAAGTTCAATGATTTTCTCGCAACAATAACAATGATAATAATTTTTTCTATTTTAGGATTAAAAAGGTTATAGTTGATTTTTGATTGTATAAGATAAACAAGAGACGTATTGCATAACATTATCATTACACAGGTTAGTTGATGAAATGATTCGAACGTCCATGGTGATGTGAATAAAGTTATAGCTTATTATGTAATTTTATATATTTTTTTCATAATTATCTTCATCAATATAATATATAGCAGAATGTCATTCACACAACGCGCTTTGTGAATTTATGACTTGAAATTTCATGTGGCATAAGATTTTAAAATGTTAGGTTTTGTTTGTTCAAAGGCTCAAATGTATCAGCCATTGTGTGGAAAGAGAGAAATGTGGGGGTAGTGAATAGTAAGTTGATTGGTGTTGTGAGTGTAAAAATAAAATATGAGAGAGAATGAGTAAGAGGAATAGTAAAGATTATTTACCATTTTAGGAAGTGGGTATTTACTTTGAGACAAACTAAAAAAAAATGTCGACACTTACTCTAAGACGTAGGGAGTACATTAGACTCGTTTCTTTGTAGTTAATTGACTTATTCATTATTTTGAAGATAATAAAAATTCAATAGAGATATACCTGAACTATCATTTTTATCCTAATTATTTATTTTTTTAATCCAAAATATTCATTTGATAATTTTCAAACTGCTAAATTAGTATTATTTTCCATAATGAAATTAATATCTTATTATATTAAAATTTTCATTTTAAAATTTGAGCCAAAAGTCATAATATTAATTTTATCCTAATATTAAAAATCTATATAGACTTATGTTATCCTAATTTCATTAAAATTTATTTAAACTATAAAATCTAATTATTGAAGAGAATGAAATTGTCTAATTTTGAGTATTTACCACTTTTGAACGTAAACCTTCCTCAAGTCAATTGATCCTACTTATAGATAGAAACTAATCTATTCTATATATAATATATAAAAGCAGAAACATTTCATGCTTCCACATTCATCCACGTAGAATTATGACGTGGAAGTCCACGTGGCTTCGTTTTATTGGCTAATGTATTCAAGACTTATTTAAGGGAATATTTTGACATTCATTTTTAATCTAATAGAATGAAAAAAAATTAAATTTATTTGAAATTTTAATAATGCGAAAACTACTATATTTAAATAGATGATTTCATTATTTATTCCTATCCAAATTTAAACCCCAATTCAAAATCATTTGAAATTTCATTGCAATCAATATTAGGAATTTATCCATTTTGATGATAGATTTTTTTTCCTCTCACAATCAACTCTATTTTATTCTTCTTTTAATTCAGTCAATTAAAAATTTTAAACAATCTACGAGGTGATTCTAAATTCTTCATTTTATTTCTCTTATTCAATTTTTTTTCTGAGCGTGTAATGTGTTTATGTTGCAGTTCAATGTTTGTGCATTGTCATGTTCACGTGAGATTTACATCAACATTAAAGGTCATTCAAAATACTTATTTAAAATTTTGAGATTTATTTACCTAATACTCCCTCAGTTTCAGAAATATAATCTCATTTTGATTTTTTATAATCAACAAAAATAAAATTTGACCACATATTGGTGTCAATTTAATGATCACAATGAAATTATAAAAATTGTTATTAATAAATCACTTAATGATTTATCAGTTACAAATTTTAAAATTTCACTAGAATAATTAGATTGTCACCAATGGATGTCAAAGTTCATTTTTGTTGACCATAAAAAGTCAAAATGAGACTATCTTTCCGAGACAGAAGGAGAAGGAGTATAAATAAGTATCAGGCATGAAGAAAGCCATCTACTACAAAGAAATTTCAAATTCAGTTTCCCTTTATTTTATAAAAGATAATTATCTCAACAAATCAAATCTTATTAAAGCTAAATACATACTCCCTCTGTCCCAAAATGATATTCACATTTGACTATTCAAACTTTTTTAAGGATAGAAACACTTGCTTCACTAGCCATGTTGTGTTTATGAACATTTAAGCCTAAATTATAGAAATAAGAAGAACTTTTTGGGACAATGAAAAATAGCAAATGAGAAGATCATTTTGGGACGGAGGGAGTATATCATTTGTCAAATTTTGGTTAAATCAAATTATGGATAGTATCAAATCATTAAAATTTTAAATGTGTCATAGTTGTCTTAGTTGGAATTTCCATGTGACTTGGTTGGAAGTTATTCGATTATAAGCTTAATAAACATACCCTTCATCACAAAATCAATTCAAATCTAAAATTGGTGAATTGATTGGCTTGAACAAGCCTTAGCCCTACAAGTGAAATTTGATTTTGAATGGCTTGAAGGGGGCTCATCCATACGAATTAGGAAGCCTGCCATTTAATTGTTCATATTCCTTATTCACAGTCACAAAAATTTAATCTAAGTAAATTGTAAATTATTTAAATTTTCAATAAACCGAATTACTTTGGTATGGTATCGGTTTTACCCCAAAACAGTACCATACCATACCATACACACCTCTGGATGCAGCCAAGTACAAGGGGCGAAGCATGGTCTTGAAGCTCAAGTAATTTGTTCCTATTTTTGTGGAACTTGAGCACAAAAAGAGGAAACCACTCAACCCATTCTCTCTCACTTTAGCCGAGTTATTCACAAACATGGGGAGTAACCTCCAAGACTCCCTAGCCTATATGAAGACAAGGATGAAGACATTGGAGGTGTGCCAAGAATCCATAAACACACTACTACACACATTCTTGCATAAGAAAAGATCATACACTGTTTGAAAGATGAGCACAAAATTAATAAGTTAAGATTCTTAAGGGTGTTGACGTGCTGTGCTTATGCAACTAATTGTATTTAAAAAATCAACTTTCTCTAATATCACTTAATTGTTTCTTTCTTGCTCAAATACAATAAAGATGTGCATGCATTTGGAATTTATCTTAGCTAACTTTAAATTTGACAAAGATGTTAATCTCTCATTACCAACATAAAGAACTTTAATTTTGGTTTAAAAATTCATTTTGAGACAGAGGTAGTAATAAAAACGAGACTAATTATATTTATTTGTATCATCCTTTCTTTCTCCTTTTTTTTTTTTGTATATTTGACAAATAAAATTAGTTGTATCACTTCTTTTTAATTGGCCAATTAGTAATACTAATGATAGTGAGAATGAAATACAATTTATTCATAATCTTATATTTTTTTAATCATATAACTTCAATTATATTTTTCTATTCTTAGAATTAGTATGCTTCCGTCGAATCTCGACGGGTTACTCACTAGTTGTTAGGTAACTTGTATATAACAATAGTAAAGGTTTTCTTGAACTTTAACGATAATGACAAATAAATAAATGAACCAAAATAAACTTAACGGGGCAGAAAATAAGGATAAACTATAAATGCAAATATTAAATCAAACCGGGCAATAAATGAAGTCGAGTCTTGTGTTGGACACAATCTCCGCAAGAAGATATTGCCCCGCACTGGTGCTAACGGTCTGCGGCAATCTTCTCTCAAGATGAAACGACTTTACAATCGTTAATAGAAGCACTTCAAATTAACGATTTCGGCGAACATAACAGTGTTTGACACTTCCAGACAATGAAGGAACTTATGCAACAAGATGATTCTATCTTCTAACCGATGCCATGAGAATTCCTTTGAATTCTAACAGAATTCCATCGAATTCAGTTAAGTATTTAACCGAGTTCGTTAACTCAGTTAAATATGTGCTCCTCTACTTCTGATATGAAGAGAGAGTGATTTGAGTGCTATACAATTGTGATTGAATGACTTGGTCAAGAATGTCAATCCTGGTGGGGAGTATATATAGTTAATGAAGAGATAGGGTGCCTTTTGGGAATAGACACAAATTGCGCCTGGTGGAATCTCAGCCATTGGATCAGATCTTGGATGGAGGGATGTGATTATCTGGATCGACCCAGAACTCCCGACCCGCCTATTTGAACAGGCGCGGGTCGCCCAACCCCGAACCATCACGACCCATGGTCCTAATCCCAACCGATCCGCTACAGACCAGATGGGTTTCGGCCGAGGCCCATCAGCCCAAGCCCACGAACCCAACGTTCTGGACCGAGCCGCCTTGACTCGAACCATGCCATGGGACGGACCAACATCGAGCCCATCTTTGCCAAAAATTTAAGCTCCACAGCTCCCAGCGGCCGATGCGAAGTGCAAAGTGCGCCCTAAACCGCCCATTCCGCCCTTCGCGCCGCTTCGCGGGTCATAGGTCTATTTTGGGCAAGCCCAAAATTAACTTATTTACCCACTAGCTTGCATGGTTAGCCCAAATGCCCACTTAGCTTGGAAGCCCAAGTCCACACTTGATTGGAACCTTCTTAGATGAGCCATATTAAATACTCTCCTCTTTTTCATTTTCCAACCAATATGGGATACATGGGTTTACACATTCCCAACTCTTCATAAACCCACTTCAACTTGCATACTTTGGACATTAATTTCTCATTCACCCGGAATTGGTTTTGAGAAAATAAATATACCACACTAATCTACTCCAAACGTAGATTATAAATATGCAATTAATTTTCATTTACACAAAATGGAACCTAATGAAATTCTTGGTCAAAAGTCGGTCAAACCACACTTTTTCCAAAACAAATTCCAACACTAGTTAATATAAAATGGGGAAATTAAAGTAGAGTTGGAATGTTGGAAGATAACCTTGACCAAACTTCAATAGTGAAGTGGTCTTTTTGGTTATGTTCCTTTTTATAGAGATTGCATACACATTAGAAGAGATGAAAGATGAAGAAAGTAAATAAGGAGTTTTGATAAAGAGAAATAATAAATAAGATTAAGAGTTTAGAAGAAGAAAGTGGGCATTGTACCTTGTGCTTTAATGGGGGAAGAACCAAAATTGTCTATAGTAACCACCCTTTGAAAATGGACTTTTGTGTTTTTTTAGAGTGTTCTTGAGTTCATCCTCCTCCCTCCTTTCCATGGTGGAATGAGAAGGTTTATATAGGTGTAGGGAGAGTGTTTGTGGTCACAAAGATGGTCTTTCCTCGGATCAAGCCAATGCATAATGGCCTTGGGGGTTACAAATCAGAAAAGGAGGGAAATTTGGCAAAATCTGGGATTCTGGAGGTGGGAAGCGCGCACGTCCCACCCCCTATGGGAAGCGCACGCCTCTCACAAAGGAGGGCAAAGGCGCGCACGCCCCACCTTCAGAAAATCCATATTTTAGCCCAAAAGTTGGTCCCGTTATGCAGTTAAGCCCCGAAACTAACGAAATCAGTCAGAAACTTAACGAACACCACGAAAGTCAACAAAAACAAAGTAAACAAAGACTCAAGGTTGACTTTGTCACTTAGTCAAGTCCAAGACTAATGGAGTAAGTCAAGAACGTAACGAAAGTTAACGAAAAGTAACAATACTTAACAGAAAAGAGGAAGACAGAGAATGTGTACGCAATCGGGACATGAGAGGTCCAAAGCGGGGTGTCTACAAAACCATATACAAAAAGTAATATTTTTATAATTTATAGAGAAACTAGTTTTCCTCTAAAGCCTACTCTTATAATTATTATTAAATTAACTTATATTATTAGTCTTAATCAAGTTTGATCATTAAAAATAAAATAAAACATTTTTTTCATGGCGGAAGGAGTGTTGACCATATTGTTCTCTAGAAAATTGACCCAATATTCATGTTCAAAAGATGTGATTTGATCATTTAATTAGAAGATAGAATCTTGACCAATAATTCGTAGATGGAAATTTGGATAACGTCGGAGATGATGCTATTGCCCCCAAAAAGGAGCAAGGAAGTAGACGCCCTTGAAAGAAGGTAAAGTCATAAATGGATTTCATATTAATTTGAAAAAATATCCCAAAAGTTCATTAAACTTGAAAAAAATCCTCTTCTTCATTCACAAGTTTTTCATTAAATTAAAATACTCAAAAAGTTTTTATGCAATAGTATATTATACTGCATGCAACACGTAGTGATAAAAAATATGATACTGCATCAATACTACTGCATCCCGCCGCCGGTTGCCTGAATTTGGTTGTTGGAATCCGGTTTCCGGCATGCAGTATTATACTCAGTGAACGATGTTATGTAATGCAGTACAATTGCTAAATAATACAATATGTTGTGAGGAATTTATAGAGAAAAGATTTGTAGAAAAGAAACTTATCAGGCATTGCCCCCATTGCCCCTATTAATTTACATATGGGCCTCTTAGCATCGAGCTTCATGGGCTTTATACTTTGGCTTGACGTGTTGGGAATAATTTGATTTATTTTCACATCTCACTAGCGAGTAACGCGTGCTCTGCACGGGAAATCAATACTATGTCTTAAAAAAATATTTTAACTATAGTTAACTAATATAGTAATCATCATTTAAACTAATACTAATAATAATAATAATTAATCTATATGATTACTATTATTATAATAACTATTAGTATAACTAACTAATATTATTGATAGTAATAGTTAATATATATTAATAACAATAATTAATCTATATAATAATAATAATAATGATTATTAGAATAAATTAATACTGTTAATAGTAATAGCTAATTGATATAGTAACTATTATGATTAATTAATATTAAAAATTAAAAATTAAACTTATATAATACGGAGTAACTATTATAATTAACTAATACTAATAATAGTAATAATTTACATATATAGTCTATTCTAGTTAACTTATACTATTAATAGTAAAAACTAACTTATAAAGTAACTATTATAGTTAACTAATACTATTAATAGTAATAATTAACTTATATAGTAACTATTATAGTTAGCTAATACTATTAATAGTAATAGTTAACTAATATAGTAACTATTATAGTTAACTAATACTATTAATAGTAATATTTAATTTGTATAGTAACTACTATTGTTAACTAATACTATTAATAGTAATAGTTAACTTATACTATTAATAGTAATGGTTAACTTATACTATTAATAGTAATAGTTAACTCATATAATTACTAATATGATTAACTAATAGTATTAGCTAAGAATGAGAATATCAAAAGTCATTATATTTTAAGATGATGTTGATGTGGCTTCTCCAAATTCAAGCTTTTACTAAAACTTGTACACATGTCAAACCCACAACCCTCCTCACCAACTTTAATATATATATATAAGATTTTTAAAAATTGACAATTCGAAATCATTAAACTTTTATAATTAACCGATAAAGAGAAAGAGCATACCAGTGTTTAATGAGAACAATTTCTAAGTGAGTAGTTGAGTAGTAACTAAACTTCTTCTAAAATAATGATGTAAATAAATACTTCCTCTGGTCCAAGATAACTGTCATTTTTTGTCAAACAAATATAAGTTTGACCAATAAATTTAAACCAAAAATAATGATTCTAATAAAAATCTAAAAATTGTTATAAAAGTACTATTAATTATAATATAATGACAAATTTTAGATTTTTATTGGCATCGTTATTTTTTATTTAAATTATTGGTCAAAGTTATATTTGATTGACCAAAAGCGACTGTTTAACGGTTTGAATATTTAAATAAAACTATTTATTCTACATACAATATTCCCCCCCCCCCCCCCCCCTTCTTATAGATCATCAATTTTCTTAATAAAATAAGTCTCCCTGAACATGGCATGTAGTAGGGGGCCAGACGACCAGATATTATTCGTGATCTCCGGTCAATTTTCTATACTCGATTTGATTATGTATCTCGAGGTCTTTTGAGTAGTATACAATCACCCCCTTGACATTTTTCAATACTCCCCCGTCCCAAAATGATCTTCATAATTTCTCGACCGTTATTACAAATGAACTTTGAGAAAAAAAATTTAAGTTGATTTAACTTTCTTAATAAAAATCCAAAACTTGTCATTGATACATCATCAACAATACTATCAACAACAAATATTAGATTTTCATTAGAATAGTTAAATTAATCTAAAATTAATGCTCAAAGTTCAATCGTAGTAACAGCGGAAAACGTATGAATATCATTTTGGGACGGTTACTTACCTAAATTTTCACTTCTCTCACTACTCCCAAAAATCTAATCTCTATGTCAATTTAGTTTATTTTTCCAAAGATTTCAAAATTTATGTTTGATCATAAATGGAATAAGATGTATAAAAGATTCATTTTACATTATCAAAGTATGAATGTGAGTTTTTCCTATTCAATTGCGTAACAAGTAAGATGACGTAAATAATTAGGTCAAATAAGATATGAAATATTTAAATAACCTTAAATAATTGTGTGAGTAAGGATTGTTGAGACTAAAATGAACTCTTGAAATTATATTCACTTCAGCTGTTTCGTGGTTCAACTGCATGGGCATGGAACATGCTTTAAGTGTAAAGGGGTAGACGGAATCTTTTGTACCGGTTTTGTGTATCACACTGTGTGTTACTTGTTACTAGTGATCTAAGACCATCCACAGTGGTTTCAACGAAAAAAACCATTCAACACTCACTTTATCACTCCACATCAGCTTCTCTCTCTTCCAACTCATCCATTCAACACTCATTCACATAACACCCTACAATGGTTTGTTTAATCCCTCATTCAACACTTTTCTCACTCATCATCCTATACCCACTACTTAAAATTTATTTTTTATTTTTTATTTTTATGATTAGCGTTGAAATAGTTATTATTGAGATCCATTTTAAAAAAAAATGGGTTTTTTTTTTTTCGTCGGAATACAATGAAACTTACGTCAATTTAAAGAGAATTTTTTTTAGGAATTTTGGTGTAAAAAAAAAAAAAAAAAAAAACTCATTTTCTGTGAAATAATTGAGCTCAAAAAATTGGGATAAAAGTAAAAAATAGAGCCAGCCAATCATGCGCTGACAAGTGTCAACACAAAAAAAAAAAAAAAAAAAAGGCTGACTTCGGCGCAGACGCGCCCTTGTCTGCGCGTGAAGTACACGCGCCTCTCTGGCCCAATAGAGAGGCGCCACGTGGCAAAAAGGGATCCATTTTTTCCCATTCACAGTGTGAATTTTTTTCACAAAAAAATTCACACTCTTCCCATTCACACACCATTGCACCAATTCACACAAAATTCACATGTGAAAGACCATTCAACACCCCAAATTCCACACCATTGTACATGGTCTAATCAGCTATACTCTTTCCGTCCCACCTCACTTGAGACTTAATTCCATTTTGGTCCGTCCCACTTCACTTGAGACTTTCCAAAATGGTAATCTTTTTATGATTTTATATTCAATCTACCCGACCCACTCATTCTCTCTTATCATTTTCCACCACACAATTCATTCAACCAACCTACTATTAACACCACTCATTCTCTCTCTTCATTTTCTATCACATATTTTCCTTATTTTATTCTTTTTCCTTAGTTATTGTGTCACCTCTTATGTCTCAAGTGAGGTGGGACGGAGGGAGTATATCATTCTTGACATCATGATGATATTAGATTTGATAGACTGATAGTTCATAGCCGTATCTGATGCAGCGGAATACAACCTAGATCAACCACAACAGAAGATCTAGCATCAAATGGAAGGAATGAAACCTTCAACAAGCCAACAATGGCTTCTAGGGTTAAAACCCACAAAGTTGCAAAGCAAACTTTAAAATTAATTAATCAAAACATAGTCAATACAAAGTAGGAAAAGAGTACTTATACCCTAGCAACTAATAAAACAATAACCCTAAAATCGTTTTAACAAAATACCGAAAATAACCCAAGTTTACTGCAAAGAAAATAAAAGACGGAAAATAAAATCTCTGGCAATTCGGCGGGCACGGTCGTGCCCCAATTTCAGCACGATCGTGCCATTTCATGCGAGGCCTCCGTCTTATTCACCCATATCGTGCACGGTCGAGCATTGGAACTTGCACGGCCGCGCGAAGCTTGGTCCGGCCGGGTTGCTCGCGGATCCGGGCGGATCTTCCTCCTGGGACGGTTCTTCTTGTTATACACCCCCACTTTAAAATGATTCGTCTCCGAATCATGTACCATAAAAGGACCACGCATCTTGGGTGTAGGCAGCTTGTACTTGTCACGGGAAGTCGCATGTGTTGGATGTCTCTCAACAAGAACTGGTGGAACTCGAAACGCATCCCTTCGCTTACCTCTCCGTGCTACAGCAGCTAAACCAATTGTCCGAGCAGCACCTGAAATAAATGGTTTTGCAGCACACAAGGAAATAATTCCTTTTCCGTTTATCACTGCTAGGACGAACCCCTTTTTCTTTCAACGGGCATAAATGAATTTTGACCCCCTCCTTCACAAAACTAATAACATTAGTACACCCATTGTGAGTAGAATCGACGTCATAATGCCAAGGTCGCCCAAGCAATAACTGGCACGCACTCATATCAACAACATCACAAATAGCGACATCCTTATAATTACCAATAGAAAAAGGAACGACACATTGTTCAGTTACCTTTATCTTACCGGTAGCATTAATCCATCCCACATGATATGGAATTGGATGTTTCGTAACCTCCAGTTTTAATTTATCCACCACCCCCTAGCAATTAAATTATCACAGCTCCCACTATCCACAATGACTTTTACCTTGTTATCTGCTATAAGCCCAATAGTGCGGAAAATACCATGTCTGTTAGGAGGTTCATCGACTGCTGGAGTTGTCAAGATCACTTTATTACACACAAGTGCCTGATGGTCACCCTCATCACTTTCCTCATTCGGATCAACCCAAATTTCCTGAATGTCATCATCAGCCTCCTTATCTGCTAGATTAACGTGCCCCCGATTAGGACAATTATTGGACAAATGACCAGGTTGCCCACAACGAAAACATTTATTACCAAAATTCTTGGCATAAGGATTGGGATTTTGACGCCCAGTAGCAGGATTAGTACTCCTCCCCACCGGTTGATTTGGAACAATATCCTGTTTCTCATTAGTGGTTTTAGGCCCTGTGGACTGTCTAGTTTCAACTAATGGGGATTTAAAACTCGAAGATTGTCCAATATGAGTGGGTTGATGGGACTTAAAAAGTGGGCTAGATTGGTTGTGTTTAACAGTTTTAGCACGAGATATGGCCCCATCAAGGGTTTGAACAGGATACAATTGAACTTGAGATTGAATACTAGGGCGAAGACCATTCACATACCTCAATGTCTGTTGTGCTTCTGACTCACCCAAATCATTACGCGCAGAAAGTGTATGAAAATTGTGCGTGTACTGATCGATAGTCCGATTGTCCTGCTTGTATACGAGGAACTTCTAATAAATTAACTGCTCAAAATCTGCAGGCAAAAATCGCTGTTTCAGAGCTATCTTCATACGCCCCCATGTGCGAACCGATAATTTATGCTGCCTTCGCTGGTTGTTATTGAACTGCTCCCACCATGCAGATGCCCCACTGCGAAGCTTGTAGGCCACATACTGCACTTTCTTCTCGTCCGGAATATTCATCAACTCAAAATACTTTTCCACCTCTGACAGTCAATCTATAAATTCCTCCATGCCGAGCTCACCCGTGAAAAGGGGTATATCAGCTTTAATTTTAGGAGTCTGATCCACGGGTGCAGCGATAAAATCATCTTCACCCTCCGAATCTGAATCCTCTCCTCCGACTGGCGGATTACGGTTGTTTCGTCCGTTTCCCACAGGAGCTGCATTAGCCCCTGCCCGTTGCCTTCGGCGACCATCAACCTGCAAACCCTCCAAAACTCTAACAAGATCTGTATGACGAGCTGTAGCTTGTTCTTCATGCTAACGGTCTCGTTCTTCAGCTTGTCGGTGTCTTTCTTCGGCTGCTTGATTCATACGATCAAGGATTGCAAGAAGAGCGTCGTTGTTGTTTCCGTCGCCGTTCACCATCTTCTCTGAATCTCACCTTACTGATACCAATTGATGCAGCATAATACAACCTAGATCAACCACAACAGAAGATCTAGCATAAAACAGAAGGAATGAAATCTTCAACAAGCCAACAATGGCTTTTAGGATTAAAACCCACAAAGTTGCAAAGCAAACTTTAAAATTAATTAATCAAAACATAGTCAATACAAAGTAGGAAAAGAGTATTTATACCCTAGCAACTAATAAAACAATAACCCTAAAATTGTTTTAACAAAATACCGAAAATAACCCAAGTTTACTGCAAAGAAAATAAAAGACGGAAAATAAAATCTCTGGCAATTCGGCGGGCACGGTCGTGCCCCAATTTCAGCACGGTCGTGCCATTTCATGCGAGGCCTCCGCCTTCTTCACCCATATCGTGCACGGTCGAGCATTGGAACTTGCACGGCCGCGCGAAGCTTTGTCCGGCCGGGTTGTCTCGCGGATCCGGGCGGATCTTCCTCCTGGGACGGTTCTTCTTGCTACATTAGTATCACATGTGGTGCAGAATGTAACGCACAAAAGTGGTACATGAAAATTTGCTTTCATATAAGGGGGGGGGGGGAGTTTATAAATTCAAAGATTGCAGGGGCTTGTTTTAAGCATTTCCAAATTCTACACACTCGTGTCTTCTACGGCGGCTAAAGTAAAGTCAAAACTGACGAAAGAAGAAGTTAGGTGGACAACGCTCCCGGACCTTCCCCTCATTCCTTAAAAAAAACCATCTCGAATTCATATAAAATCCCAATTCAAATCAAAAACCCTCCCAAATAATTCCAAGTTTGCCCTAAATTCTCATCGAAAAGCTGTTTTTTCTCTGCTCAATTCATACACTTTCTTGAAAATAAAGTTGGCCGCTTTTTGTTCCTTCAATCGCAGGTTAGATCTCATTTTCACTTACATGCAGTTTGATCATCATTTTTTTTCTGGGTTTTTGATCTTTTAATTTACTAATTTAATGGTTTTAAGTGAATCAATTTTGTATTTTAGTACTGATAATTACTTATGTGAATTTCTGGGTATGATCTTGTTCTAAGTGCTCGTTTGCTGATCAAGAATCATGATTTCTCTTACCTGTCTACATGTCTTCAGGTTAAATTTATACCAAAGCTTTTAACAATGGCGGCTGATGGTAAATGGTCCATTGAGAAAAGAGATTCTTTTAATGAACCTGCTGTAAAAGATAGTGAAAATGTGACTGAAACTGGGTGTCTTTCCATTATTGTTCTTGGAGCTTCTGGTGATCTTGCTAAGAAAAAGACATTTCCTGCTCTCTTTAACCTTTATCGCCAGAAATTTATCCAATCACATGATGTTCATATTTTTGGCTATGCAAGAACTAACATTACTGATGATGAGTTGAGAGATCGCATTCGTGGGTAATTTTCGATTTCTAGTAATGTTTTGTGTTAGAATCATAACCACTGGTCCCTCCGTGCCAAAATGAAAGCCCATTTTTGTTATTGATCAAGAACAAAGATCAAGAATGACAAGAACAATAATGGACATTCATTTTCGGAAGGAGGGGTATGCTTAAAATTGTAAACAGTGATTTTTAGCCTTTTATCTCAAAATATGTGTTTTTTATTTTGGTTTTGGCTCATTAAATTGATTGGACTTCTTATTTTATGACCGCAGATATCTCAAACCAGCCAAGAATGCTTCAGCAGGACATGCAGAAGATGTGGCCAAGTTCCTGCAATTGGTTAGAGTAGCCTTATCGGGCTTTCCTTTTGATTTTTTATACTCCCTCCGTCCCAAAATGAATGCCCCAAAAATATCAAATTTGCTCTGGAGGGTAGAAGTCAAATATGACTTACTCATTGAGTCATTTCTAATTTCTTGTGTAGATCAAATATGTATGTGGTGCCTATGATACGGAGGAGGGATTTCGGGGTTTGGATAACGCAATATCTCAGTATGAGTTGTCTAAAAACAGTACAGAAGGATCATCAAGAAGACTTTTTTACCTTGCCCTTCCCCCATCAGTGTACCCGTCTGTCTGCAAAATGATAAAGCTTTATTGTATGAATAAATGTAAGTATTCTTTTTCGGGATTTCTTCCCTTAGCTTACATGCATCCGTTGTCGTTTACTTGTTTATTATTTTATTGGCGTGTGAGATATAAATTTATATGTGTAGCTGATCTTGGTGGATGGACTCGGGTTGTCGTTGAGAAGCCATTTGGCAAAGACTTAGCTTCAGCTGAGGAACTGAGCTCACAAATTGGTGAACTGTTTGATGAGCCCCAGATTTACCGTATTGATCACTATTTGGGGAAAGAGTTGGTCCAAAATTTGGTATGGAAAATGCCTCTTGAAGCTGTCTAATTATTCTGCCACTGGATTTTAAATTTCTTTAAAATTTATTCTAACTTCTATTCATTTCAAATTTTGCAGCTTGTACTTCGTTTTGCCAACCGTTTCTTTTTGCCACTTTGGAACCGTGATAACATTGATAACGTGCAGGTGAGACTTATCTTCCTTTTATTCCCACCTAAGCTTACAATGTTCATTATTTTAATTTCTCCTTAGATTCTTACTTTTGTTTACTCCTATTTTTCCTTCTCTCTCCTTCAGATTGTGTTTAGAGAAGATTTTGGAACTGATGGCCGTGGAGGATATTTTGATCAATACGGGTATAATTACTCAAATAGATGCGAAAAGTTTTATATTTCAGGATTTGTACGTTGAAAACCGGGATTTTCCCCATTTTGGGCTCTTCTCCACGTGTGTGTGTGTACCCTTTTTTAGACGTTATTAAGATTGCACTTAATGATCTCCTTGTCGTTTTCTGTTGGCAGAATCATTCGGGACATTATTCAGAATCATCTATTGCAGGTGAGAAACGACAGTTTTTATACTATTAATGAGTTTAAAGCATGCCTGAAACGTGCCATCTACACTCTCAAGTTATAGATGTAATTTTGAATTAGAAAAATACTTGCATTCCACTATGAGAAACCACAAAAAGCTGATTGTTGTGGAGATCTGATTTTTTATTTTTATTTTTTTAAATCATTTACAATTGTTTTAATGGTCTTCATACCCTTTTTGTATTTGGTGTGTAGTCTAATTTGATATAGTGTTCCAGATGCATTTAATTTTTCAACGCATGATTTTTCTCTTTTATTTGCATTGGAGTTGTTGCTATAATCGTAATGTCAAAATCCAGGTTCTTTGCTTAGTTGCCATGGAGAAGCCTGTTTCTCTTAAGCCTGAGCATGTTCGAGATGAGAAAGTAAAGGTGTATATCTAACTATCCCTCTCAATAGTATATTAACGTGAGCTTCTTCATTCCTCGATTCACCCTATAATGACATAACTACGAAATTCAGGTTCTTCAATCTGTTCTTCCAATTAATGACGAAGAAGTTGTGCTTGGACAATATGATGGTTACAGAGATGATCCCACAGTTCCTGACAACTCGAACACTCCCACATTTGCAACCGTGGTTCTAAGGATACATAATGAACGATGGGAAGGTGTGATAATAATTCTACGCTTTTAAAGTCTGATACTCTCTCCGTCCCAAAATGAATATCCTTTTTCAAGAAAATTTTGTCCCAAAACATTTTTCTAAAAAACTTTATCCCTTTTTACCATTTTTTTTTTCACTAGTCATTATATACTTGTAAAATTAAAAGTTTAGAAAGTGGAGAAGAAGGATTTTCATACGATTTTTGATACTAGTAAAATTAACAAGAGGTCAACTTTTTCACAATGTCTCTTAATGAAAAATGGACATTCATTTTGGGATGTAGGGAGTATTATCTTCCTTCACAAATTCCAATTATTAATTACTTAACCCAAAGCTCTCTTATGTGGGAGTGGGAGTGGGAGTAGTATCATCATATACTCGTGTTGCAGGTGTTCCTTTCATTATGAAGGCAGGGAAAGCATTGAATTCGAGAAAGGCAGAAATTCGTGTTCAATTTAAGGATGTTCCTGGTGATATTTTCAGATGTATGATTTTAGCAACTTTCTATGATTATTTGATCTAAACAAAGGTTTCAAAGCAATTTAGTACGTACTGATTTGGTAAAACTTTTTGATCTACTAGGTAAGAAGCAAGGGAGGAATGAATTTGTGATAAGATTGCAACCATCAGAGGCTATGTACATGAAGCTTACCGTAAGCTTCACTCTTCGTTTTCATCATGGTTATATATTTAGACAACAATATTGTATTATGGTTTCTGAGTCGCTTAATTTAATCTTAAACAGGTCAAAAAACCTGGGCTCGAGATGTCAACTGTTCAGAGTGAACTGGACTTGTCGTATGCGCAGCGATATCAGGATATCACCATTCCCGAGGCTTATGAACGTCTCATTCTTGACACGTAAGCTTCCGTTTCCGATTATTTTTATTTCACTTTACGTACATAATAAGGGGTGAAACTCATAACAAGATTGGTTTTTGGTTCACAGAATAAGGGGTGATCAGCAGCATTTTGTTCGTAGAGATGAGCTTAAGGTAACGTTATTGATAATCCTTCTGTCCCATTAATAAATGTTGCTTGCATCTTGACTTTTTTGGTCAACATAATTATATGTTGACCAAAAAGTTACTAAAATCGAGTTATATTTATTAAAATCTAAAAATCGTTATCTTTAGTATTTTTGATGAAGTATCAATAGATTTTTTTTTAGAATTGATCTGTGGTCAGAGTTTAATTAGGTTGATAAAAAAAAAAGGTCAGGATGCGACATTTATTTTGGAACGGAAGGAGTGAGTATATATGTACAATGCACACTAATTCTTGCATGTTGACTTTTACATGCCTCACAATCTAATCACCTGTGTCGCGTTGACTTTGTATATTAGGCGGCATGGGAGATTTTCACCCCTCTTCTGCACAGAATTGATAGAGGTGATGTGCAATCGCTTCCATACAAGGCAGGCAGCCGAGGGCCAGAAGCAGCAGATCAATTGCTGGAAAAGGCCGGTTATGTTCAAACACACGGCTATATATGGATCCCTCCAACTCTTTAGGCCGGTTAGGATGGTATTTTTATAGACGAATACATAATGCGATATTATTATTATTATTATTATTATTATTATTATTATTATTATTATTATTATTATTATTATTGTTATGTAGTGTATGATCCTTGAACATATGTATGTGCCATTGCTTTGGATAGATACTTCTGATGTAAAATAAAATGAGTGTTTGATTGTCATTGTAGACACAATGTCTCATAATGTTGGTTTGGGGGCAATATGGGACTAGGGTTGACTTGAGATGCAAAGTTGGAGCTCACTCCATCTTATTTTTATGGACTATATTCGGATGTAGTATATTGTAGCTGTGGTTTGGTGTTTGATGACAGAATAAATATATTCCCTCCGTTCCACCACAAATGAGACCAACTTGCAGGACACAATAATTAAGAAAAAGGAAGGAATTAAAAAAATTTCTTATGTGCTCTCGAGTTAGGAAGAAAATGAAATACAGTAACATTCAATTTTCCCTCATGCCCCTGAGTTTGGGTGGAAACGAGGGAAAATTTACAAAAAACAAAAAAAAAAACTTGTTTTACACTTCTTTCCTTCCTTTTCTTTCCACATCCCTCTTTAAAAAATAAAAAACATAAAAAGTATTGACTGGAAAGTTTTTTTTTTTTTTTTTTTTTTTTTTTTTTTAAAAAAATTTCCCCCGCCTTTCCTTTCTTTTTCTCTATTTTTGAAGACTCGAGGGGTGGATAAGCAAAGCGCACTTTGAACGAAAGGTTTACTTGCTTTTTATTTTCCTTATTCTTTGGGAACTGATATTACACTCTCACTTTAGCGGTCAAGACTAGCTGGCATTGACCACTAATAAATACTCCCCTCCATCCCAAAATTATTTTCTCAATTGCCATTTTTCATTGTCCTAAAAAGTTCTACACATCTCTAGGATTTAGGCTTAAAAGTGCATAAACTAAACATGGCTAGTTCATATTCTTAAAAAGTTTGAATAGTCAAACGTGAAGATCATTTTGGGACTCCCTCCGTATTAAAATATTATTTTGGGAGTTGAATTTTGTCTTAAATTATTTTTTGTTTTTCTATTTATAAGGCTTTTTTGTTGTTGTATACCGATTATACCCTTAATGAACCATCTTTTGCACTAATTGCCAAGGTAATTGAATTAGCTTAGGGGTATATGAGACTTTTTTACATGTATTAATTGTATTTCTTAAGATTTGTGCAAGTGCTTAAAACGGTATCTACTTTGAAATTAAAACGACATCTACCTTGATTTGAGACGGATGGAGTAAGTAAATATTAATAGCACATGTTAACCATTTGCTACTCTCATTATCTTTAGTAAATTTATGCTCCCTTCTCAAATATCTAGTTTTTACAATATTGTATCAAAAAATAAATGTATAATTTCTAAGAAAGTTATATCTAAATGATAGCTTACAAAAAAAAAATCACTAAACGTGGTTGACAAAAATATTTGTGCGTATTTATCTTAAATTTTACAAAAACTACACATTTTCAAATTGTCCTTCACGTAAAAGTCGGTTTTTTTTTGTTTTTTTTTTTTGTGCAGAAGTATGAAAGTGTATTTATTAGGGTTAATTGCAATTTGGTTACCTGAGTTTTACCAAATTCTGCAATCGGTTACTAAATTTGTCAAAGTTGCGATTGGGTTCGTGAATTTGCTGAACCGGAGCAATCAGGTGTAAAATCCGTTAACTTGTTAAAATTTTAACAAAGTCGTCACATGTGCCAAACACGTGACATTTTACTGAGGTCAAAAATGTATTTTCTCAACCAATATTAACAATAGCCCCTTTCTTTCTCTGAACCATTCCGGGCAACACCGCCTGAGACCTTTCCGGGCTAATTGATGTAGACCCAGTTGAGGAAAGAGAGTGAGGATTTGAGGAGGGTTAAAGAACCTAGAGATAAGAGGATTAGAAGATAAATGGGTTGAGGTTTGAGGTTTTCAATGGAGGAACAGAGCTCCATTGTTGCAGAAGAGAAGAGAAGAGAAGAGAAGAGAGTGTGTTTTGGAAGTGAGAAAAATGGATCTGAGAAATTGGGTTGTGAAGAAAATATAGGGCGGATTTAATAAGAACTCTCAACTAATAAATTCACATTTATAAGAGAAGAGAGTGTGTGTCCAATCCGGCCTTCTTGTTGTGGGCTTTGGCCCGATTGACCTGATACTCGTTAATCGTGATTCCGACGACGTTTGCGCCGAAGTGGGCTGCAGTTGCCCGCATCGGACCACCGACGCCGCATCCGGCGTCTAGGATTTTGTCTCCAGGCTTGACGTTGAGCAAATCGACGGCCATATCTTCGTGGATCCGGGTGGTTTCACGGTCGGATTTGCCGGGGATATGAGGTGAGAAATGGAAGGATTGGCCCCAACCCCATTCGTCGATGTCGGTGACGAGGTTGTAGAAGGTGTCGACGAAGGCAGGGACGTTTTAGGTGTTTTCGATCTCTTTGGGACGGCGGAAGAAGGACCACTATTGGTTGTACTTGTCTTGGACTTTGTCGTGAGAGATGGAGCCGCCGGAGAGTTCGACGGCGCGTTTGCCCTTTCGTTCGGCGGGGCCGAGGACGCAGACGAACCAGTAAAGGCCGCCGACGATTAGGGAGGTGGTGCAGACTTAGGAGAGTGAGAGAATCCATATTTTGCTATTTTTAATATTGGTTGAGAAAAGACATTTTTGACCTCAGTAAAATGTCACGTGTTTGGCACATGTGACGACTTTGTTAGAATTTTAACAAGTTAACGGATTTACACCTGATTTCTCTGGTTCAGCAAATTCAGGAACCCAATCGCAACTTTGACAAATTTAGTAACCGATTGCATAATTTGGTAAAACCCAAGTAACCAAATTGCAATTAACCCTATTTATTACTCCCTCTGTCCCTAAATGAGTGTCCAAATTTCATTTTAAGGGACACTGAAAATCTCAACTTTTTGAACAATTTGGTAACAACGATTCATATATAATCTTGTAATCTCATTTCCAAACCTTTAGTTTTGCACGTATAAAGAAACCGGTGAAAAAAATTTCGAAAAAAAACATTTAGGGAGAAAGTTATGTTCAAAAAAGACACGGACAATGATTTTTTGAAAATGGACACTCATTTAGGAACAGAGGGAGTATATTAAACTGAGACAAATTTTATTTAAAAAAGTGTACAAATTGTTTCTAAAAAATACAATAGACAATTTTCATCACCACAAATCTCTCTCTCTCTCTCTCTTTCTTTCTCTCTCTCTCTCCCTCTCCCTCTCCAGATACAGAGCTAATTGCGTTCTTTCTCTCTCAAAACCTATACATACATCTCTCTCTATACGTATGCAATCTGTTCAATACAAATTTGAGAGTCCTCGTCTCCTACATTTACTTTGTTTATTCAATTGGGTCAATTTTATTTCTCTTGGGATTGGATTGTTTATTCGCACTGTTCATATTTCGAAATTCAGTTTTGGATTTTGCCTCACAATCATCTCCATTGGTGAATATCACATGTAAGTGTATTTCTATCTTTGATCTTTAGGTTTCTTGCGAACCCTCCTATTCGTTGATTCGGTTCTTGTTCTTCCCGCAAGACCCAGGTGTATTTTTCTGTTTTCTTTATTCACCCATTTCTATGTATTGATTACCCCCGATGCGAATTTGAGCTCTTGGGTTTGGTGAGTAGTTGAATTTTCTTGGAATTTCTTTATTCATTTTCTTGTTTTGGTGCCCTAGAATTTGTTCTCCTTTTTAGGTTGTTATGTAGGGAACAAGGTTCTCTGATCTTTTTATCTGTATTTTTGGGTTCTCTTTCATTGTGGTTAGTTATTAGTCATTGGGTACGTAAGGATACAATGGATTTTGATATTTCTGGTGACCGGTTTAAGGCTAAGGAGGAATTTCAATTTAGGTGTTTGGATCATCTTAATGTGAACCGGGAGTTGCAGAATTCTCATGATTGCTTGAAGGATGTTGATGTTGTGGATTTGTTGCCCTCTGACCCGTTTGATATGGAAACAAGTGGTAAGAGGTTTGCAAGAATTTTGATTGAAGAGATAAAAAATGAATCAGGGTCAAGTAGCTTTGGATTCAGAAAGGATGAAAAAATTGAGGGGAAGAAGAATTGTGACTTTAGGGGAATGAATTTCGTGTTGAAACATTCCAGGAGAATTTGTCCAAAACCATGTGACAATGCTACTGATGGAAACGAAGTTGAGTCCATTACAAGTAGAGAAAAAACTGACGAGTTGATGAGTTTTTGCCAGAAACCCGAAGAAGTTGAAAGTAGTGAACGTGTTTGTCTAGATGATGATAAAGGTGCTCCACCTGATGGTTTGTCTTTTGCCTTCCGTTATCTGGGAGTGAAGGACCTTCTTTCGGTTTTAAAAGTGTGCAAGTCTTTACGTGATGCAGTACGAAATGATACCCTGCTTTGGAAGAATATTCACATTGATCATCCCTTCAGTTTAAAGATCACTGATGATACACTTTTACTGCTGACCAGCAGGGCTCAGGGTAGCCTAAAGTGCCTGAGTGTTGTAAGGTGCCCATATATCACTGATAGTGGCATTGAGCGCGTGCTTCGAAGCAACCCAAGGCTGAGTAAGGTACAAAATCATTGCATTGATTTCATCATATTTATTGATATGGTCAATAGACTTATAGTTAGTATTGCATCACATCTTCTTACAGTTGGTAGTTATTGATAATGAAGTTGTCAACCTTATATTAAAATGTGATACTCGTTGTAATTGTTATTCTTGTTTCTTGATTTTCGAGGTTTATAGGTACTGTTAACATATACGCCCTCCGTCTCAAAATACATGTCGTTTTGGGAGTTAATTTTTGTCTCAAAATACTTGTGGTTTTACTATTTTAAAGGCTCTTTTGTTGTTGTATACCAATTATACCCTTATTAATGATAGTGAACCATCTCTTGCACAATCAATTGCCTAGGTAATTGGATTACTTTAATGGTTTATGAGACTTTTTCACATGCATTAATTGTAGGAGTATTTCTTAAGAATTGTGCAAATGCTCAAAACGACATCTATTTTGAGACGGAGGGAGTAGTGAAGTTATTTGATAAATACTACCTGACCCAACAAAATCCAGAAGAATCAGAGTAAAAAGAAACAAATATGTAGGGCTTCCGTCCTTCAATCATTTTCGAAGTTTCAAAAAAGTTAGTCACAAAATTAGTGTCCTTTTTCTAGTGAAGTAACTAAATTCATCTTTGTCGCGTACTATATTCTCTACAATCATTTGGTGAATCATTAATGATATTTATGTACAATTGCTACTTCTGAGTTAGATACTCATTTTGGGAATAAAGGTACTTTAGAGGAATTACAAGTACCAAAAGAGAAACAATTTAATAACCATAATTGTGCATGCATAGATTGTACCAAAAGATACCATCAAGAATGAACAATGCATGAATGCATTGCTCTTTCATGAGTGGCTTGACAATTAAGTCTTGACTCGACCTTTTACGTTTGTAGCAATCTAACAAAATCTACCCCCCCCCCCCCCTTCTTTTGCAGTTAGGCGTGCCTGGATGTGGGAAAGTGAGTGTGAATGGTATAATATCCATGTTAAAGGCCTTGAAGTCTGAAGGTTTACTCAGAATAAAGCACCTAAGAGTTGGTGGACTTTTCAATGTAACGCAAAAGCAGTTTGAAGAGCTGAAGTCTTTACTGGCCATAGATAATATGCAGCAGAGTAGTGCTCTGAAAACTCGATTCTATCAACACGGGGACTCGTATCTCTCGTTTGATGACGATCGTGCCATCGACATCGAGACATGTCCAAGGTGCCAGGAAGCCAGACAAGTCTATGATTGCCCAGCAGAGAGTTGCCATTCAAAGAAGCAAACTTGCAGGGGTTGTACTTTTTGCATTTCTCGTTGTAACATTTGTGGGTGCTGCATCACTGAGCGAGCCTACGATGAGACGTTTGTGTTTGATATCCTCTGTTTTGATTGTTTGAAACCCCCCTTTATGAGGGAGATTAATCTCTACATCAGAAGTGGCTAGATTCGGGGAGGGGGGTTGTTTCCAAAAAAAAAAAAAAAAAAAAAAGAAGAAGATAGAAATGAAAGAAAGATGGGGTTTTGGGGGATACATTGAGTACATTTACTTCAGGGACAAGTACTCTGCCTTGCATAAGGTGGCCGGGACATGCAGGCGTTGAGGCGTACTTGTTATTTTGATTTCGAAATTATGTAATATTGAGGTGTGCGTGAATATTTGGCGTAGAGAAAAATATATGCAGCTGAGAAAAAAGAAAAAGATAAAAAGAATTAGAGAGAGAGAGAGAGAACATTCGAGTATAGACCTATGTTAGGATAAAGACACTATAAGAATAAATTGAAATTCTGCGAAGGAGAGGTGTGAATCAATCATGGTTGGTTCGGCTAAAGGATGCTGCAGACTAGAAGAAGTCAGAGGACGACAAGAAAGAAGTGCTAAGAGGTTTACAAGAATTATGATTAAAGAGAGAGAGAACGAGTCGGGGTCAAGTATATGGAAAGGGTTAAGAGACTGAGGGAAAGAAGAAGTGTGATTCTACAGGAAAGAATTTTGTGGTTAAACATTCCATGAAAATGTATCCAGAACCATGTGACAACGCTACTTTGCTACTGAAGTAGCGATTCGTTTGACGGTAAAAATGACAAGTCAAACGTGTTTCAGCCAGAAATTCGAAAAAGTTGAAAATAGTCGAAGGGTTTGTCGAGATGATGATAAAAGTGCTCCAACTGATGGTTTGTTTTATGCTCTTAGCCATCTGGGAGTGAAGGACCTTCTTTCAGTTCAAAAAGTTTGCAAGTCTTTGTGGTATTCGAGCACGTGCTTCAAAGCAACCGAGGGTTGACGAAGGTACACAATCGTTATATTGATTTGATTACACAATCGTTATATTGATTTGATCGTTTTAATTTATAATTAGTATTGTGCCAGATTTTCTTACCTTTGGTAAATATTGGTACTGAAGTTATCACCCTTCTTTCTAAATGTGATACTCGTAATTGTTATTCTTGCTTCTTGATTGTTGAGGTTTAAAGGGTTGTTAATATATAGCGCAGTTACTGTGTTTGATAAAAACCAGCGCAGTTACTGTGTTTGATAAAAACCGCCTAATCTAAACAAATTTCAAAAGAATCAGAGTAAAAAGGGAAACAAATTTCTAGGCCTTCCGTCCCTAAATGAATGACGAGTTTTCAAAAAACTTTGCATGCAAACTAAGAGAAACAAATTTATAGGTATTGATATTTGTTTATGTACAATTGATACCGACTTACTGAGTTTAAAAGTTGACCTTCATGATTTGCATGCAAACTAAGAGTAGTTACTCATTTCCGGAAGAAATGAATATATAGAAAATTTTAAGTAGCAAAAGAGAAACAAATTAATGACTTTCCGTAATAATGGCCTGATGGTATCTTTCTTGAATGGCTTGACAGTTAAGTCTCTACTCTGACATATTCCGTTTCTAGCAATCTAACAAATCTATCCCCTTGCTTGCAGCTAGGCGTGCCTGGATGTACGAAAGTGAGGGTGAATGGTATGATATCCAAACTAAAGGACTTGAAATCTAAAGGTTTACTGGTCTATGATTGCCCAGCAAAGAGTAGCCAGTCAAAGAAGCAATCTTGCATTTATTGCATTCCTCGTCGCGACATTTATTGGTGCTGCATCACTGAGCAGGTTTGAAACTCCTCGTTTATGAGGGAGATTAGCCTTATACATCAGTACTGGCTAGATGTCAGAGGAGGGCAAGAATGAAGTTTGTAGGTGTGTTTGCTTGAAGACATCGATCAACGGCATTATGGCTTGATGTGTTTGCTGGTTAGGTTGCAAGGGAGGATTGTGCACACCCAAAAACGGTGGTGGTGGTGGTGGTTGGTGGGGGAGGGGGGCTGTCGGAGATGTACGAGTACTGGTGGCTGAACTAAAGACTCTTGCTTTGTTTTGCAAATCGGGAATTGGTTTTGTTATGCATGCTTTGATGCTGAAAATGGTTATGGAATTTGATTCTGATTCTTTTAAGTTTTCTTTTCACCTTGTTGCTTTTACTTCTTGAAATATGTTGTAGAAATGCAGTTTAGCTGTTATTTTCTTTGTTATGTTACTTGTGTTGTGCCAAATCATTGATGTTGTCTGAACTGTTGCAAAATACTCCCGACTCAGTGCTGTCATCAACCTCAAGTTCTCTGGAGTCCACGATTGGCGATTGGCTCGTCCTGTCCTTATCTAATTTGACTCGGGTTTGACCTCTGTTGACCCGCATTGATCACAGATCGTCACCGGAGAAGAACTACGATGGGATCCGGAGGGATTTGGAATTCTTTGTGTGAAATTAAGAAACCTGCCCTGCTGTTTTTGTTATCATCTTACCACACTGCACAATGTTTCACAGATTTCCTGACATGTATAGCAAAATTCCTGATATTGTGTGAAATATAAACTGTTGTTCTTGTTATCAAATCAATCTTATCACAACGCACGAAATTTGACAGATTTCCTAACATGTGTAGCAAAACTACTGATGCAAAAAGCAAACAAGGTTACTGAGCGCGTGTCTCTATCCGATACCAATGGGCACTTTTGGTCAAACTAACTTGAACTTTGACTAACATTTTATGCTAAATTATTAATCTTCATAATTTTATTTTATTTTAAAAAAGACTAAATTAGTAATAGAAACATTATCAATAACTTTTTAAAAATTTTATGGAGATAAATTATTAAGCATAAAACGTTAGTCAAAGTTCAAATAGGTTTGGAGTATAAGACATAGGGCGAATTGCATTTTAAGCCCCAAAGTATAGAGGCTCTTTTTAAGTTGGGCCTCAAAGTTTCACTATTTATAATTTGATAGCGTTGAAGTTGAAGTTGAAGTAGTTTGAGGGTATTTTGGGATATTAAATATGCTTGGGTGAACTTATAAGAAGTGGGGGTGACAATGATAAAGAGGTGGAAAATCACAAATATCAACCCTCTTCTCCTCTCCTCTCCTATAAACCCTTCTCAACCGCCCCATCCTACGCTTCCCCCGCCACCGCCCTGTTCAAGTCCGCCGCCTGATCACTTCTTGCCGCCGCTCTTGATTGACTAAGGTGACTTCTTGTAAAAAAATTGTTTTCGACCTATTCCGTTTCTGAATTTGCTGCCCTGAACTGGATTTTCTAAAGATTGTTTTTTTATTTAATACCCATCTCAATTAAGGAAAAAAAAAGTTGATAATTGTACATTAAGATTTACATCTGTTTGATAATTGACGAAAACATTTGGATTGGGTGACCAAAATATTAATTTTGCTTCTTATTTTATTTTAGAGTTGCATTCTTAAAGGCATAGCCGCCTTATAGACTTATATGCTATTTTTAGGTTTTCCTTTTCCCAGAATAACAAAGTTAAAGAAAATGGAGAACGGAAGCAGCAATGGTGACATCCCCGAAAACGCCAATGATCGTAAGCCTATAAATTTCCCTTCTTTTTATTTTTTAATTTTTCCACAACTGAATATTTTTCTTTGTTTCTTGTCAATTTAGTATCTTTCTTTCGAATTGGGTTGGTTTATAATTGTTTGGTGCTTTGGTTTTAGATTGTCCGGGCACTGAATCTGAGGATGCCGGAAAAGCAGATTCCTGTGCAGGATGCCCTAATCAAGAAGCGTGTGCTTCTGCCCCTAAAGGCCCTGACCCTGGTTTGTTTCTCTATCTTTGTGTGTATATCAATTATTAGTCAATTTCTCGGTTGGGTGTTTTCTTGTGATTATCAAGAAGTTTTATTACTGGGTTTTGGTTTTCGGTTTTCCAATTGAGATTCTATGCGCTGTAGTTTACATTAATTAGTTGCTCTCAGTTGGTTATTCGGTTTTTGCAATGAGTTATCATGATTACCTCTACTGTACTAAAGTATTCATCTCCTTTGTTTTATGAATATAGTAAAATACATGTAGGATTCATTACATGGAAATTAGTTGTGAATATTTTGTTATGGTTGTGTGTATTGATGGGTCGACTCCCAACTGTATAACTGGTTGACTTAATCCATTTTGTTCAACATTTTGAACTAGTCCACATCTTTGAAATGATAATTTTCAAGGAATTAAATGAAAACATCTAGGTTCCTGTTATGAACCGGCTATGAGATTTCACGATTGAGATAAACAATTAAGAGAAGTAACAGAATTGAGAAAGATGTAGAAGAAATTAGGGTTAAGATATAGAAGAAACAGAGCAGTATTTAGAGAGACAGAGAGAGATTGATAGGTAAGATTAAAGAGAAGAATTCAAAGATGAGAGAGAAATTTGGGGAGGAAACTCTGTTTATTTTCATTGATAATCTTTCAACAAGCTAATCACGTCACATGGCCTACGGCTAAAACATTGTTGGACTAAAATTTCTCCCTATAACAACACAAATAACAGTCGACCCCTTCTATCTATACGACGACGTAACTTAATGCTTAACAACTATACTAACTAACTGACTAAACTAACTCAAAACGATATTGCAGGCTTTATTTGAAAACTAACGGTCACCACCAAAACCCTTAACATAACAGTTCCAAAAAAAAAAAAAAAAAAAAAAACTGTAGCAGTCTTCGGGAAGCTGTAGATGGGTTAGATAATTGTAGACGACTTGAGCGTCCAATCGGTCCAAACATGTAAAAGTTTAAATTTGCTTATGATATACATATCTATTTTCATATTTTCTCTAGTTGGTCTATAATGGGCTATATTATCACTTCATGTTGGTAATTGGAGAAAACATGATTTCAGTCATGAATTTTTCAATGGTTCAAAAACTTCATTTTTTTCTAAGGAATAATGTCTTCCTGTGGAGATTGTAGTTCATCATATACATCTTGAAAACTTTAATACTCTTGCCATGAGTTAGTTACTTGGAACTATTTTTCCCTGAAACTTAATAAATGTAACTGGTTATGATAATTTGCAAGTGTTGATCAGAAACATTGGCACCCTTTTGTTGATAAGACGCAAACTTGGATTTATATCAAGCTAGAAAAGAGAAGACAAGCTTTAGAAGTGAAACGACCAAAAGTGAGACAAAACAGAGAGCTTGGAATACAACTTAGTGGCAGGATTACTGATGGAAGGCTGTTAGATAATTATCTTGGATGACCAATGATTACCAAGATAAAGAGGTCAAAGACTATGTCATAGAGAAAGATTTGGACGGAGGAAGTTAAATGCATTTGAATATTTGGTAGTTGAAGTATACCCTTTTAAGTCCACGGGAAACTTTGTTGGACAACTGTTAGACTTGCTGTACTTTTGGGGACTAAGTTTTAGGCTCTCTGGGAAATAACATGATCCAAAATGGGGGCAGCTTAAATGAGTGTGCTAAGATGGATGTCTACATGAATAAAGTTTAAATGGACAAAATTGTGAAACAGTAAAATTTGTTACAAGGGGAGATTAATTGATTGTTTGTTGGGCACTATGAAGTGTATCCATAGACTGGAGCAGTTCGAAAGAGTTATTATTTCAGTATCAAGAATAATGCTATATATGTGGTGGCAGAGCAAAACCATCGTGGACAACATTAATTTCGAAGGATATGTGGGACTTTGATTCATCACACGATCTGCCATTGGACTGAACGTAGTGGTGATCAGTGAAAGAGGATTCATGTTGTTACCCCAAGTAATTTGGAGAAAGGTAGTTGGTGACTCGACCAATCAGTGGATTGATTGTTGTCTTGATCAATATTCTTGTAGCCTTGATGATAAATTTCTTTAACTAAAAGGAACAAACGTTAACTTGAGTTGTTGTAGATAGCTGGTTTATTGCTGTAGCTCGATGGAGGATGGCTAGAGAAGAACACGTTTACTTTATCCTTTTAAGTATGCAAATATTGATACATGAGTCCCAATCCAGCTCTTTAAACCCTCTAGTTATTCAGCCACGGTTGTAGACAGTCGTAGTCCGTTTCATCTTCCTTTTGTTTATTGAGCAAGTGTATAAAATGAAAAATCTACAAGGGGCCAAATCTATTTACAGAAGGGGAAAAAAGCAGCAGACAAACATCACAAGAAATAGAGAACGCAAGGAAGGGATGGTAAAGGCTTCCTTCTATTTACCACCTCAGTATTCAGCCAATAAGAACAAAGATTCTCCAACCAAATCTGTATGATTTAGTTCTTCAAGATCTAGAATTATGTTTTGATGCGTTCATCTGGCACAAGGTTTTGGTTCACTCTTACAGTGTTCCAAGGAAGAAATTTAAACATAAATCCATTAAGGCTATGTATAAATCTCAACCCCGGAATAATGGAAACTTGATACCTACCTCTCCCCCTTTAACATACATTGTGAGCCACCCTTAGCCTTACCCCCTAGCATATGTTCCCTCTAAGTGCTCATTTTCTTTGTTTAGAACACAAGAGATGTCGGTAGCTTATAAATTTTTGGTATTTGAAGATGTATAGCATGTTTGTGTCGTGTGCTCCTCTCATTTTTGTGAGTGTTACTAAAATAGAAGCAAAACTAACCTTTCAAAATCTGTACGTATTTGTTATCCGGGACTTGCTCTTCCATATAAGTTTCATGAGATGCTCGGACTCTTTGGTTTACCCCACCGTACCCGTGTCGGACACTCCTATTTTAGTCTTATTGAGACGAGTCCGGCGGAGTAAACCAAAGAGTCCGAGCACCTTAGTTTCATCAGGAGCAGTGCTATGTATTTGGTTCTGGTTTTAGTTGGTTATTCCCCCTTGTATATCGCATATTGATGGACCTAGGTTTGTGGTTGCATGGGCGAGCAGGGAGTTTTTAGTATGATCTTACATTGTCGGTCCACGAACCTTTTAACAACCTAAACATTTAGATGCTTGAGATATGTTTAGAGTGGTTAACTGGATAAATAAGAACTGACGGCACACAGTTTGACATTCTCCCAATGGACCTCATACGATGAAGCTTTAAGAGATAGACATCCTTGAGTTATCAGGAGTAACAAGTCCATTGTTTTTGAGGATAGACCTGAGCTTTTTTTCTCTCAACTTCTTTCAAGTTAAGCAAAACATTTTTTATGAGCGGGGCTGTATTTTATAATCAAAATATCAAATTTCGTGATCCGTTTACAGATTTGTTGGTAATTTTCTTCTTTCTAACCACTGAAGTTGCGGTTTAGTTTGCTATCTCCCCTGGAATATTATGTTATATGCATGTAATAACCCTCCCGATTGTATTGCTTATTGTTTTTCAATTCAAACGTAAGCTTCTCAGCTGTGGCTGTATCTTCTTAGTTTATGTTTATATTTTATATGGGCCTCATGTCTGAGTATGAAAAATACTGATTTGGCATTTTTCTTTGTCTTGAGTAACCTTTTTTTGTAGGAACCACCTCATTTCTGATCTTAGTTTTTTTTTTTTTTTTTGGCAGACCTGGTTGCCATTGCAGAAAGAATGGCTACAGTGAAGCATAAGATACTAGTTTTATCCGGTAAAGGAGGTGTAGGCAAAAGCACCTTCTCTGCTCAGCTTGCTTTTGCACTAGCAGCCATGGATTTCCAAGTAGGCCTCCTCGATATCGACATTTGTGGTCCAAGCATTCCAAAAATGCTCGGTTTAGAAGGCCAAGAGATTCACAAGAGTAACCTCGGCTGGTCTCCAGTCTATGTCGAGTCCAACCTAGGAGTCATGTCAATCGGCTTCATGCTTCCTCATCCAGATGATGCAGTCATTTGGAGGGGCCCACGCAAGAACGGTCTGATCAAGCAATTCCTAAAAGACGTTTATTGGGGTGAACTCGATTTCCTAGTCGTTGATGCACCACCGGGGACCTCTGACGAGCACATCTCAATCGTTCAATTCCTCCAAGCAACAGGAATCGACGGTGCTATAATAGTCACCACCCCACAACAAGTCTCCTTGATTGATGTCAGGAAAGAAGTCAGCTTTTGCAAGAAAGTCGAAATCCCAGTTCTGGGTGTTGTGGAAAACATGAGCGGGTTGAGTCAAATGTTGTCAGACATGAAATTTTCGAGGATGTCAGAAACTGGTGAGCAAGAAGATGCAACAGAGTGGGCTATGAAGTGTTTGAGAGAGAAAGCACCGGAAGTCTTGGATTTGATTGCATTTAGTGAAGTCTTTGATAGCAGCTGTGGGGGTGCAGCAAAGATGTGTACTGATATGGGTGTACCTTTTCTCGGGAAGGTACCACTGGACCCGCATCTATGTAAAGCGGCTGAAGAAGGTAGGTCGTGTTTTACTGATAGTAAATGCGGGGTGAGCGCTCCTGCACTGAAGAAGATCATAGAAAGGTTGGTTAAAAATGAAAATTTTACGGATGCGTAATTTCTGTCAGAGATTTGAGTTTTGTCAGTCATGATTCTCTTTCATGATGTTTGCACACAACTTTATGTTATTTAGGCTTGAAGTATTTATTTCTGAACATTTTTTTTTCTGCAGTCTTTTTTTGATTGTATGGTGTTGTACTATGGTAGGCTATGAAATAAATTTATCTAGGTCATGTTTGATTTATGAATACAAGTTATTTTGTAGCCATTTTTTGTAACTTTATTATTTCCTATCAATATATACCCTGTGACTTAAGTGACCACCTGTGAAGAGCATGATACATTAGCTATTTTGTTATGAGGATGACACTTTACTTATTTGGTCCATCGTAAAATTATATTCCTTCCGTCTCATTTTAAACTTCAAAAATTTTCCATTTGGGTGTCCCATTTTAAACTTCAAAATTCAAAAAAGGAAAGTTATTTATACATTTTATTTAGTGGGACTTACATGTCATACACACAACAACTATCCACTAACTATTCCCTACCTCACTTTCTCTCTTCTACCCACTTTCTATACTCACAATACTTTACCCCACTATCTATATTTTATAATATAAAGATTCTCATCTTAATTCTTGTGCTTTTTTTTTTGAAGTTTAAGATGGGACGGAGGGAGTATTACATTTACTCTTTTTGTCTCTAAATAAATTTTAAAAAATTTTCTTTCATATTTTTGCTCTGAACAAGAGCAAATTTAATTTTTTTTTTTTTGACTGAGTACTTTTTTATTTAAAAAGACAACAGTTGAATTGAAATAATAAAAAAACCTTGTACTGTGAGAAAACACTTTTTCACCTTAATTTTCACCTAATTTCATTTGGATCCTTCATCTTTTACTATTTCAGCCATGTTCTTTTATTTTTTCAGTTGATTATCCATTTGAGTTAGCTCATTTTTGTTAAGAGAATCGCTCCCTCTATCTTTAAATGAATCCATTTTTTTTTTTTAAAAATGTATCTTTTTTGAAATAAATTTCTTTAAATGTTGTTTTTACAAAAATAAAATAAAATTATTCATCCTTTTTTATATGCAAAACAAAATTTTATAAAAAGTAAACATTTTTAATGTCTTTGGAAAGATCATTTTTTTTTTTAAGGAGGAAGAAGTATTAAAAAAATTGTAAGAAGAATTGACATATAAAAGCACATGAACAAAGTAAAACATTACATTGAGGATATGAATTTGGGCAAGTCCATATAACTTCACTCCAAACGCCGCCCATTCTCCGCCGTAGCAATCGCCCATTTTCAACTTAGACCACCGTAAGCTAGGGTTTCCACTGCATGCCCATTTGCTGTGATTCGCCTTTGACTTCGTTCTAATCATCATCTTCACTCATGTATTTGCCGGACCATAAACCTCACCCGATTGATTTCTACAAAGAACCGACGCCAGTAGCAGTCGGAGTAGGCGACGGCGACATGGTCATTGAAGTCAACCCCACTAACATCGATCACCATCACCACCACCAGCAACAAATGATCATCGGCGACAACAGCAGCGGCGGCGAGGACGGCCACGAAGTGAAAGCTCCGAAGAAGCGAGCTGAAACTTGGGTCCAGGAAGAGACTCGGACCTTGATCGGTCTCCGCCGCGAAATCGACGGCTACTTCAACACTTCTAAGTCGAACAAGCATCTGTGGGACCAGATCTCGTCGAAGATGAGGGAGAAAGGGTTTGATAGGTCGCCTACCATGTGTACGGACAAGTGGAGGAATCTGTTGAAGGAGTTCAAAAAAGTGAAGTACCAGGATGGGGGAAGCGGCGCCGGTAAAATGCTGTACTTCAAGGAGCTTGAGGAGTTGCTTAGAGAGAGGACTAAGAATGGTGATGCTACTTACAAGACTCCCACCGTTTCCAAGGCCAATTCCTTCGTTCAGTTCTCCGATAAAGGTATAATTAGCTCTCAATTTCATTTTTTTTAGCTTTTGTATGTCGAAATTTACTTGTATCCGAGTATAAACAGAGGTTATGGACATGCTATTACGAGTTTGTATTTCCCAAGCATGTGATACTATTGTGTGCTGAATCCGGGCACTTAAGGGACAAGGGTTTTTGCTAGGGAGATTATGATTATTTTTAAGGACAGTGATAGTACATTTGAATATTCAAGAAAATGTCATCGGTGTTCTTATTTCATTGCCGATGCTGGAAACTAATCATTTTTGCGGTAAACATGTTAGCCAAAAACTGCAGCATATTTTGGAATTTCTTTCTTACCAGTCGTTAACATGTGTGAACGAATTGTATACAATTAAATTACTTTATTTTGGGTGGTGTGTTAATGGTCATTTACTTCAAGGTACTCCTTGTGGATAATTTGGGTTTGCATGGGCGTAGATAGTTGTTTTTCCGAGAGAGTTTTAGAAAGAGCAACTGTTAGCTTGGTACTAGGCTAACTGCCTTCCTTCTTCAATAGGTATTCCTAGCGAAATTCATAGGCTATCGATAATGTTTAGTTGCGCAATGAATAGAATATACACACTTTCAATATTTTTTGTCTGTCAAATGAACAAGATAGCTCATTATTTTTGTTCTCTTTTTACAGGCCTTGAGGATGGTAGCATTCCATATGGATCAGTGGAAGGTATTTGCTGTTACTGAACTTGATACGCCATTTATCTTGGTTTTTAAGTTAAGAATGTTCGACTGTTCATTTGTTGTCATTTAATAGTTCTCTGTCTGTCTCTGAGAAATCAGTTGGGCTGTAATTGTGCTATGTTGAGGCCCAAACAAATGGTGGAAGATTATTGTAGTTTCTCATCTTCCTTTTAAGAAGTAACATCAGAGGAGGCTGTTTTAGAAGAATAACACTATGAGAGAACAACAATGCGGAATGCCCAAGATATAGTTTCTCACTTATGTGAACTTAGTATGAAGAATAAACTATAAAATATAAACCATCACCAACACTTTTGACGTGGAAAACTTTCTCAAAACAACATGAGTAGTAAAAACAATTGGACAAAGTCTGATCTCAATTTCTCCATTTAATTCAAATCCCTATGTGTTGAGATTTTTCTGTCCAAAATCAGCTTAGGCAGATCGTGGACAAATTTGTAAACGCCGTTTGTTCATATATGCGCCAGTATGCCTCCTATGCGAGAATTCTATGCAGTCCACTGTTCTTTTTTTGGCTTCTCTCCGCAAATTTTTTCTAGCAAATAACAAGAAATATAAAGGTCTAAAACCCTGTCTGGATGGGGAAAAAATGTGAATGGAATTGAGGCTGTGAGAATTCACATTCTGATTACAAAAGAGCAGGAATCTGTTGTTACTGGTTTAGCAGCATTGGTTGTCTAACCGTTTATCTGTTGTGATGATACAATTGAATGATGTCACTTTGGAGGGGGAAAGTGTAGTGGTTATTACATGGAGAAGTGCTGTAAAATTCCTTCTTTTTTGTGTGTGGTATCTTATGATATTTAGAATCCTTAAACATCGTAGGGGTATATTGTTTCAGTTGCTTTAGTTCTTGTCTTGTTTTCCCGCATAGCACACTAAGCGTGTTCATTATATCTAGTATTCGATTTCCTAAAACCTAAGTGTCTGCTGGCTCAGTTCTGCTGTTAAGGTCCTTGGCATCTATGTAGGTTGTTAAATTTCCATTTGATAAATCTTATACCTTATTATAAAGTGCTCTTTTGAGAAGACAATAATTAAAGTTTCTGATTTTCTTTTAGAAGCATGAATAGTTCACATATAAACTGAAACAGTCATGTACGGTAAGAAAATTGGTGTTCCGTCTTTGAATCTTTGAGGCAAATGTTTCTTGAAAGTACAATAGCAAGAGTGGAGCTTTATATACGGGTAGAAATGGGGGCAAGTTAAGTTGAATGAAGGATATTGGTGTTTCAACTTTGGATTTTCTAAGAGAAACGTTTCCCCGAGTACAATAGCAAGAGATGATATTCTCATGTCCTCAGAATGAATAACAGATTGACATCAATCTGTTATTCATTCTGAATACAGAAAAAGCAGCTTCAAGAGAAGGGCATTACAGGGCTTTGGAGAATAAATAATGTATTCAGATTTCATCACGTGTAACGGCATCGTTGTAGTAAATTGCAGATTCACAGAAGGCCATCGTGTGTAGTTAATGCTAGGGAATATATTCTTCTGGATGTGCAGCAAGATGGCGAGTCTAATTGAGGGTTTCTGTAGTGTGTTTGATAGAGCTAGAAAAGAGGACATTAAAAGGCATTACACATTTTATTACAACATCAAACAGAGGATCTTTGAACCCTAACTGATAGATTATTATTTGTGTGCCTCGAAACCAGGACCCTGAAGGTAAGGTAGGTTACTGAATGGACTTACTTCTGGTTGTTCATTGGGTGTATTATGGGTGTTATTGTTCATTTCCACACTCCTATTAATTTGTTCTCTCCTGCCTGAGGACAAAGCCTACTGTAACGAGGGTGAACCTCACAAATCTATGTGCTAGTTCCTTTTATTCATCTGTTTCATTGTTTGCATGCATACATACAATCTGTTTTTTTAACTTGTTAATATGATAGAGTTTGTCAGCACTAAACCAAATTCTTTTATTGATATGGAATATGGACCCATAGGTAATGAAACTTGCAGAATATAGTTTTAGGCTATAATTAAAACCAGGTTTCGTTATATGATCTTGCAATAGCTCAAGACTTAATGCACTTGTCCGCTTCTTTAATTTTGGGATTGTCTAATAAGCTCAAGACTCCACACTTGCCTGCATCTTGAATTTTGAGATTGTGCTTGTATCCCAAAGACCTCTAGCTCGAACGGTGTCAGGTGTACCTTTCCACGAGAAAGGTCAGGGGTTCAATCACCACCAATTATAGATTTACTCTCAGATGTCACCCTTGTTATGGATTACGTCATTATTTAATGAAAACCATTAAAAATTATACTTGTATGCACGATGTCTGAAGAAGCTATTAAAATATGTATGTGTTCCTTTGTGCGAATGCAGCCCTTGTAAAGATTAGGTTATTGATCAGTGTATTTGTATTTGCATTTCTTACTGTCAAGATAACAATGAATGACATTTAGTACCTACTGCGTAGCATGCTCGCCTTTAGTCAGATAATCTTGTTGAAAGTGGTATTATGCTAGAAATGAATATAAAAGCGTGAATCATGTATAAAGTATCTTCGTTACACTGTTTTCTTTCTTGTAATTTACCCAAATTGGTCTGCAACTTTGAAATAAGATCATTATTTGGAAAATATTCTTTCTTTTTCGCGTGGAATTTCTTATCAAGTGTCTTGTCTGGTCCACAGCTAGCGTTCGCACAACAGTCAATCTCGAAAGGCCTTTAGATAACGATGGTGACCCTCTTGCGATCACTGCAGCAGAAGCCATTGTTGCCAGTGGTGTTCCCCCTTGGAATTGGAGAGAGACCCCTGGAAATGGTACGTGTCTCTAGAATGATAGTCTTGGCCGTTTGATGACTGATATTGTGTGGTTTTCGATCATAAGAGTGCATATACATTGGGTACCATATTATGGCTCCCTTTTTTTATATAAAAAAAATAAAAAAAATCTTTTTATCTCAGTATCATGTACTCTTCTCGTCCCAAAATGAATGACCAAAATTACTTTTGATCAAGAGCAATTTCGGTCGTTCATTTTGGGACAAAGGTAGTAGTTGTTATGATTCTTAGTTTTTGTATTCATCTTCTATGCCCTGTTGTCGAATTCACTGTCATTTTGCTTGACTTTGACTTAGACTTCTCTTTTGCTGACCTCACATTACTCACAGCCTCAATCGTTCACCTCTTTCAATAATTTTTGAAAACATGCCTATATTTAATACTGAATACTATTTCCACATCTGCAGGTGCTGAGAGTCAGTCTGCTTACGTCGGGAGGGTGATAACCGTCAAATGGGGAGAATGCACTAGAAGAATTGGCATCGATGGCACTGCAGATGCAATCGGAGAAACCGTCAAAGTTGCCTTTGGCCTTAGAACTAAACGCGCAATTTGGTTGGAGGATGAGGATAGTATCATCCGTACTCTTGACAGGGACATGCCTTTGCGAACTTACACCCTTCACGTTGATGAAGGTAGTTTCCTGGTCACAAGAGTTTGTTCATTATTACTCCCTCTATCCCTAAATGAACGTCCATTTCCAAGGATTTTTTTGTCCAAAATGTCTTTTATGAAAAAAAAAAAAAAAAGTTCGTCCCTAAATAAATCTTTACCTTTTTTTTTTTTCACTACTCTCTTTGTACTTGCAAAACTAATTGTTTGGAGAGAGGATTACAAGAATATATATGAAACTTTGCCACCGAACGTACCAAACGTAGAGATTTTCAGAACGTCCTTATAAATGAAATATGGAGACCTATTTTTTTTTTTTTTTCTTCCATTTATGAGTTTTGAATAACTATGGCAGCATTTTATTGCAGGAGTGTGTATTAAAATCTGCCTTTACGACGGGTCAGACCGAATGGCTGTTCGTACTGAAGACAAAACTCTATATACAGAAGATGAATTTCAAAGCTTTTTGGCTCAGCGGGGTTTGAGCGGTTTAAGAGAATTAAATGGATATAGAACGTTAGATCATCTGGATGATCTTCGACAAGGTGCAGTGTATCAAGCTATGAGACTTCTGGGAGACTAGATAATACTCCCTCCGTCCCAAAATGATATTCTTATTTGTCATTTTTCATTATCCCAAAAAGTTCTTCACATTTCCTTAATTTAAGTTTAAAAGTGCCTAAACAAAACATGGTTAGTGAAGCAAGTGTTCATATTCTTAAAAAATGTTTGAATATTCAAAAAAAAGTTTGAATAGTCCAATGCGAATATCATTTTGGGACGGATGGAGTAATATATAGAGCTTTGTTTAAGTAGATAAGGGAAAATGATAAATCTGTACATCAGATATAGAGTTTTGTGGTATGTATGCATAAATGACGTGTCCCGTTTTAAAGATTGCGCATAGCTTGTTTGTACAGCGGTTAAATTGCACCAACACTATTCTATTTTCTTAGAACCAACTGAAATTTATTTTGGGACGATGTGTCAAGATTTTATTGGTGCTTTTAATTAGAATGTAGCGGGTTCACAATCGACGCAATCAAGAAAATATCGCCACCTCATTTTGTAGACTTCTTTTGTGTCCCTAGCATTGCCCGTTACGGTGTTTTGGAACAAAAAAAAAATGTGACATGTATTATGGGATGATAATCTTGAGAGCCCTTGCACATATTTGGCACAAACCCATCCCCCCATTCTCTAATGATGGTGCAGCAATGACAAGGAAACACTAGTTAAAAGACTTGTAATATTTAACGCCTCCGCGACAGTTCAACTGTAAAACATTAAAATACGAATTTTGAAGAGAAAATGCTAGTTATGAAACTCGAACTCGCAATCTCAAGGCAGATAGCAAGACACTTACCACATAACAACACACAATTTGATTCAGCTGGTGCACTTGCACCCACACGTATAGATAGGCATAGAGATCCGCCCCTGGTTTAAACCCAAGGCATCATAACAAAGGGTCAATAATGCTGCTATACATGAACGAAAAGGGAGTTCATGAACTCTTCTCACCCTCTGTCCCTCCTATGTTCTCTTTTATGAAATAAATCCTACCATCTATACCTTTCTACGAGTCAAAATTAGAGTATTACTCAGTACCAAACAACATAAAAATTTATTAATCAGGAAAACTTAATGAAAATAGTGATGCATACGCATTGATAGTGAACTCATTCAATAGACCAATGATCAATGTTACTGCCATCACAAGCCAAAATATCATAATTTTCGCTCTACTTCTTTTCATGGTACAAAAAGAACAAGTCTCACAGTTTTTTTCTTTTGATTCATGCAAAGAAGAACATAGGTAGTAGGAAGTGAGGCAAAAACAGCAATCACCAAGTAGCCGGACCTGAAAAAAAAAAACACCAAAAAACAGAGCCTGTCAGAACTCAATCCGAAGCCAATCAGCTATAGTGCCAAAGATCGTCTAACTTTTTTGGTTGTTACTATGAATGAACTTTGAGCAATAATTTTAGGTTGATTTATTATCTTAATGAAAATGTAAAACTTGTTATTGATAATTAGGGGTGGCAAAATGGGTATCCCGGATCATAATGGGTAAAACTCATACTTGTCCATTAAGATAATGGATAAACTTGGATATTACCCATTTATACCCATTATAGTTAATGGGTATAAATGGATAATATCCAAGTTTATCCATTCTCAAATGGATATCACCCGGGTATACCCATTATTTCCACACAAATTAACTGCACTCACATTACACCCACGCCACAACCACCCCACCCCCACTCACCCTCTACCCCACCCACACCCACACCCACACCCCACCATACGTCCCATTCCAATACCGCCGTTGTTGCCGCCACCGCCCCTTATTTCCCCACACCTCCACATTTATCATAATATATTTTTTTTAATATGAGTGAAAAGAAGTTTTTTTTTTTTGGGTGGGGTAGGGTGGGGGTGGGGTGGGTGCTGGGGTAGTTGGGGGTGGTGGAGATGTACATTTTTTTTTTAATATGAGTGAAAAAAAGTTTTTTTTTTTTTTTTGGGTGGAGTGAATGGGTGGGTGGGGTAGGGTGGGGGTGGGTGGGTGCTGGGGTAGTTGGGGGGTGGTGGAGATGTTCATTTTTTTTTTTTTTTTAATATGAGTGAAAAGAAGTTTTTTTTTTTTTTTTTGGGTGGGGTGGGTGGGGTAGGGTAGGGGTGGGTGCTGGATTAGTTGGGGGTGGTGGAGATGTTCATTTTTATTTTTAATATGAGTGAAAAGAATTTTTTTTTATTTTTTTTTGGGTTGGGTGGGTGGGTGGCGTAGGGTGGGGGGTGGGGTGGGTGATGGGGTAGTTGGAGATGTTCATTTTTTTTTAAAAATATGAGTGAAAAGAAGTTTTTTTTTTTTTTTTTTTTTTGGTGGCGTGGGTGGGTGGGGTAGGGTGGGGTTGGGTTGGGTGCTGGGGTAGTTGGGGGTGGTGGAGATGTTCATATATTTTTTTTTTTTTAATATGAGTGAAAAATTATTTTTTTTGGTGGGGTGGGTGGGTGGGGTAGGGTGGGGGTGGGGTAGTTGGGGGTGGTGGATAGGATGGATGAAGAGGGTGGTGTTAGAGGTGTAGTGGGTAGGGTGGGGTTTTATGGAGAGTTGGTTGGTGCAAAACTTTTGGATAAACCCATTGGTTATCCGGGTTAAAACCCATTTAATCCATTAATATTGTGGGTATATATGGGTGTTTACCCATTATACCCAATATACTATTGGGTTTAATGGATAACATCCAATAAGTCTTTTTATAATGGGTTAATGGATGGACTAATGGATTGGATAAAAAATTGCCACCCCTATTGATAGTATTGTTGATTATGTATCAATTACAAGTTTCAGATATTCATTAGTATAATTAAATCAACCCAAAATTATTACTTAAGGTTCATTCGTAATAACTGTATGAAAATGGGAAGATCATTTTGGGATGGAGCGAGTATCATACAGAATGAGATAAACACGAGGCAGACTCTATTTTCTGAATGAAACCATTACTAAAACAAACATCATATCCTGATATATAAGAAAACAATACCAATAATTAACCATAATAGTACACAAGAATGATCCTTAAATACCTTGCAATTCATAGAAGTCAAAACATGACAGAGCTCAAACAAAATCACGCTTACTCCCTCCGCCAGTAAACATTTTGGATTATAGTGTTACTTGTTAGCACCTCTTTAAAATTGCAATATTATTCTATATTCTATAGTAGAGATGTGTTTTTTTAGGAACGGAGGGGGTGGGGATGGAGTGACATGGTTCTGCACTAATATTGTTCCTATATGAAAAGGTGACACATTATTTTGGGGTTAAGGGGGTAATAATTTTACTTTGAATAGTAAAAAAGTTCTCATAATCACCTAAAAAGTACTAGCAAGTTGAAATGTTAATACTTTTACTCATTTAGACCCCTAATTATGAACAATTTGCAGCATTCTAACAGAGGATCCTTCATCAAGTAGTGAACAACATGTTCGCCCATACCAAATATTTACGACACGGATCTGAGTTAGGAGAGCAATAACTAAAAAAATCATGAAAATAACAAAAGTACAAGTACACAGTTCCGTTACTGAGAACAAATGGCTTACAATCCAGTGACAAGGCCATGACTTTCAATGAAAAGAGTCATCATTGTAATAAGGTCAGTAAATTGCATGGAAATATGTCTCACCAGGGGTAAAACTATACAATGGTTTAATTTTTTTTCCTAAATAAGAAGAGTCAGAATAGATAGAACTTTTCCTTTTAGAGGTAAAGAGTTACTCCAGAGTTCAGATTTAAAGGTAGGAAACTGTTAATGCTTCAAACATAAAGGGGGAAGGTAACTCCTTAAGCTCTGGCCTCACCACTGTCACAATCAAATTTTCATATCCAAAGGAGAATTACAAGTCGGAATGTATTAACGCTTAGACCATCCCAACATGCGCATTACATCTTTAAAAGCGTAAATATACATGCACGCAACACCTAAGTGCATAATGAGTTTCATTCTCCAAATCAAAGAAGCCTATAGCTAGCAATGACCTAGTAACTTGCAATAAACTGGTAACATTGGAAGGTCAGCTCCAATTATATCCATCTTGTTACACACGTTAACACCAAACATTGCAGCGATCTGACTGTATCTTCCATGCTAAGAACAAACAATTCTGGTTTGCAAATATAGGGTCCAAGGTTAACATTTTCATAAGATAGCTTCATCTCAAACCATTGTTCAAAGGAAAAACAAAAGAGACCATGAAGGCCATTTATGCCGTGTTCATTTACAAACTCCCAAAAGTATATGAAAGACCAATTTGAAAAGGAAAAAGCAGACTGACACCAAAACTGAGCAGCAAAATAGCCCAAAAAGCATCAACAATCAGGACATATGGATGGGGAGGAATCTGAATCCAGATGAAAGTACCACAACTGACACTGATCGGGTGAAAACACAATAATCTTGGATGTAGTCGATAGTAAAAAAAATAATCATATCCTAATATAAAATAGTAGTAGATAAGATAGGTTCAAACAATGGTGAATGGTCCTATATGTGACATATCTCAATGCAACAATATTTGGACATATACTAAATGTGATACGATCCCGATATAAGGAACTTCCGCTGATTTCTACCAAATAATTCAAGCATAAAAGCACCGCTAAGTGCCATGTTACTCTTACATAGTCCTACAATAGGAATAACCTACCGCACAATGAAAGATGATGAGAAAACGTTGAAACCTACAAACATAACATCATGAACATAAAATTTAGCAGAGGTAAGGTCAATAGATGTACCTATTCAGCGTGTCTGATTGATCCCTAGAATCAAATTGCTTCCACTGTTGGGCAGGTACATGACATTACCACTTTTGGACAATGTTGAGGCAATTTCTCTAGAAGCTTCGATTTTCCTAAGCTCAATCAATCCATTCCCGGCAGCTTGAGTGGCATCAGAAATCAACTTAGCAGACTCACTCTCTCCCTCGGCTCTAATGACAGCAGCTCTCATCTCCTGCTGAGATTTCGCCACCACAAACTTCGACCTCTCCGCCTCCTGCTGCGCCACCTGCTTCGCTTCAACGGCCTTGGAGAACTCCGCACCGTACGACAGATGCGTGATCGCCACGTCATCGAGCACAATGTTGAAGTCCTTGGCTCGCCCGACGAGGCTCTCCCTCACGAGCTTGGAGACGTTAGGACGCTCCGTCAACAGCTGATCGGCGTTGAACTGAGCGACGACAGCCTTCAGGACCTCGTTTCCGATCGAAGGGAGGACCTTCTCGTCGTACTCGAGACCTAGGGTTTTGAAAATGGCGGGAAGCTTGGATACCTCCGGTCGGGAGAGGACACGGAGGGTGAGGTTAACCATCTGGAGATCCTTGGTGCCGGAAATGGAGGAGAAGGTATGGGGACGGGTACGGATGTCGAAGATGTAGGGTTTCTGGAGCCATGGGATGAGGAAATGAGTGCCTTCGCCGACGGTATCATCGATGACTCCGCGGAAACGGTCGAAGAGGACGGCGCGTTGGCCACCGTCGACGGTGTAGAGTGAGGAGTTGACGACGGTGGCGCCGAGACCGAGGCCGAAGGCGGCACGGGCGACGTTGGTCAGAAATGAAACTGCGGCTTGATTGCTTCCCATTTTCTATCGCCGGAGAGGTGAAGATTTTCGGGGATCGGAATTTGGGGAAGGGTTTAAGAAATTGGTGGGTTTGGTTTGTTGCGCAAGTTAATTTTGAAATCGCAAAGCCCTAGCCATAATTAGAAAATGGGCCTTGATGATGATACCACACAAAAGTTATGGGCTTTTTTAGCCCAATCCGAAATCAACTTGTTGGATAAAGTATTTGGTAATGGATAGTCTTATAACCTTTTTTGTTCGATAGTTGATGTTGTTAGACCCCAAAGGTGATATACCACATTTCCAAACAAATTCTGATGTTTTTTTATTAACCAGATCAGACGTTGATGTGAAAAATACTCGTTAGATAGGGTATTTTTGACAAAATTCGTTAAAAACTCAGTTAAAAAGCATGTGACATGCACATGACTAGCATAATTGGGTAATGTATATAATCTTTTAACCTTTTTTGGTTCGATCTTTGATGTTGCGTAATTAGTCCGGCGTTATATAACTCTGTTGCTTTGAACTCCCCAAAACAAATTTATGGAGACAGGTTTGGATGGTCAAGATTATAAATTAAAAGATAAGTGTTATTAACAGTAGACTGTTATGCAATCAGAATGCACTGCTGCTCCAGATATTGAGTTAAAAACGAAACAACACAATGTCACTAAGATATTAAAGTGAGCTCTTCTTTAAGATGGAGTTCAAATGGAAGTTTGGTGATCCCAAGTCATTAAAAAGACATAATTTATTTGAGTGGTTGCATATACTCCCTCCGGTCCAAAATAACTGTCGTTTTTTGACTTTTTACAAAGATTAAGAAATGCAATTATTATGTCATATTAATGGTGAAAGTTCCATGCTTACCCTTATTTATTGTCCATCTTTCTTACATTATTACACTCACTAAGTCAATTAATAAAGTAAAACAACTTCCAATGTAAGGGTAAATTAGGAATTTTAATTGTTTTGACCCAAAAGTGACTGTTATTTTGGACCAAAAAAATTGCTCAAAAGCGACATATATTTTGGACCGGAGGGAGTAATAAAGTGGTTAAAAATGATTGTAGAGTTAGGGCCAAAAGATAGACATCAATGAACTCCATTAGTGTGAGCCACCTTCATTTGCTCCCCACACCTTAAACCAACACATAAACTTGTGTTGTGGGATGGGATGGGGTCAATATTTGATTATCCTACAACTTTTATGTCTCTCCATAAAGATTTTAACCTTTTACCCATCCCTTTTCTTCTCTCGCAATAAACTTTACCTTTTACCATTGAAAATTTTGCAGTCTACCCCTTTTCTCGCAATAAACTTTCAACTTTAATTTTGATTGAGATAAAAATGAATATTTATTTTAAAATGCGGTGCAGTACCAATCCATGTCCAAAATGCAAGGAACACTAGGGATCGGAAATTACATGTAAGTGGTTGTTCTAATGGTGGTTGAACTATGAGTGTGGGTAGGGGGTCGAGAGGGTTGTTCATGTGTATATAGATGTGGTGGTGGTGGTGGTGGTGAGCGAGGTATTCAATTTGAGCAATTAATCGGCTTATCTTTAACGCTTGTATCTTAAAAGTGCTACATCCATTCTAAAACGAATGTTCAATTTTGTTATTGGCGAAAAATAAAATCTGACATCTATTTTATGACTGAGAGAAGGAGTACACCCTCTGTCCCGGACCAATGGGCACAAATTTTCTTTTGAGCGTCCTATTTAAATGGCCACAATCACATTACTGAAAATAGTAAAGAATCTATATTATTCCTCTCACTCGTTCTTTCTCCTACTTATTTTTATACTCACAACACTTACACTTTCTCTCTCCTACTCACTTTTCATACTCACTTTTCATACTCACAACAAGACTAACACACTTTGCTTAATTCCCGTGCTAATTTTTTTTTATACCCATTGGTCTGAGTTGGAGGGAGTATATGATTTGGTGGTCCTTAAGTTTCTTAGCTAGCTAGCTTGTTCACTATGATGTCCACTAGCAACATCTTTTTTTTTTTTTTTTTTTTTTTTTTTTCATGAAATTGGTATTGGATAACAACATTTAGGCATTGCCATTAATATGTAAACTACTTTTTGTTTAACCCCATCACATGTGTAGTAGCCAACCCCTAACCCATGAGTGAGATAAGGACTAGTTTGAGTGAGTGGGAGAAATAAAGGACTTGAGATCTCCTATATCATATTTGTGTGCACTCCATGTATCACTTGTAATCCAACCGTTCACATGTTTGCATAATATTACAATAATACCAATCTCAATAACTGTGAGCTAATAGATCACTTGTAGCATATGAAATAGTACACGAAATGGCACAGAGGATTTGGACTCGAAATAAAGGTAGCAAGATAGGGTTGAAGATTGGTTTGGGCATATGCATTATTGCTGATAAAGGTGCTAAACCTTCAACCTTGTATGAAAAAACTCTCTTTCTTGCAGAAACTTTTTTAAGCTAAAAAGCTTGTTCATCACATGGCACACCTCTTCTCTTCTTTTTAGTGGGTGTATTTATGTGGTCCAAATCTCTAGTTCAGCTGTCTCTACATTTAATTCTATTGGCTTCCCACGAAACCAAGCCCTAAATATATATTTTTTCTCAAAATACTTATAAAACATACTCCGTCCCATAACAAAATACCCATTTACTTTTGAGAACAAAAATTGAAAAAAATAAATTATTGAAAAAGTAGATGCTGTGAGTGGGAAAGAAAGAAAAAGTGGGGGTAATTGGTATGGGACAGAGGGAGTAGTAAGTAGATAGTTGTTGTGAGTGAGAAAAAGAGAGAAAGTGGAATGAATCGTTTCATTTTTGAGAAGTGGTACTTTTAGTGAGACACCAAAAATGACAAAATAAGTATTTGTTATGGGACGGAGGGAGTATACTCAATCAAACATGTATATATACTCTACATCTTTATAAGAAACCAAGTCACCATGGATTTTTCTCTCAAAATACTTACAAATATACCCCTTTCATATCGAATACTCCCTCGTCTCATACTTATTGCTACCAAATGAGAGTGCACAGAGATTAAAAAAATATATTAGAAAAATAAGTATTGTGAGTGGGTAGGAGAGAGAAAATAAGAAAGTGGATAGTTGTTGTTAGTGGATAAGATAACAGAGAGAAAAGTGAACATTTTGGGTAAGTAGCAATAAGTATGAGACTATCAAAATGAAAATAAATAGCGATAAGTATGAGGCGGAGGGAGTACATACTATCATTTGATTTTTAATAGTCTATACAATTAAATTTTGACTAAATATTAATGGCTATCTAGTTTTTTTTCGAAAACAACAACTTCAATTGCATTAATATGAAAATAGACGGCACTCCACAAAGGCCGGAGGCTCATCCCAAACATTCATAATAGATCAATTTTTTAACCTACAACAATTACAATCTCGATGTAAATCTTGAAACATACAGATTCCACTCCAAGTAAAACTTGGAAACTGCCTCGATTCGGCATTCAAAAAATCCCCCTTTGGATAATATTTCGCTTTGAAAACTTGACATTGAGAATCTGGGTTGACGAATAAACGTCCACCAAATATTCCAAAACCCTCAAAACGTCCTTAAGTAGTAAGAGCAATGGCATCCTTTTTGTTTTGAGATGACGTGAGATTCGTCATTAAATATTGAATTGCAATTGTCCCTACAAAGACAAACAAACAAACAAACATACACACAAACTCTCAACGATGGAGAGAAAACCACGGCTCCCACAAAGAGAGAAATCAATGGCTCCCACAAAGGAGAGAAATTTATTAAACATCAAATTTTAAAAACAAAAAGCAAATTTAAAAATAAATCCCTAATTTTGCATTTATTAATGACAAATTTGTCAAATAATAAATGCAAAATTTGGGATGTTAGTGATGAATCAAATCAAAATAAGAAGAATGGAATGGAAATCAAAGAAGAAGAAGATTAGTGGGGTGGATTGATGAATATACAAAAAGCTAGATTTTGATGATGAAGAAATGAAGTAGACGAGAGGGAGGGAAAGAAAACGGTTTTGCAACATTAATGGCTATCTAGTTATTTTAATAGGATTTTAATTTTTTCATTAATTCAGTATAAGCAGGATGAGACATAAGTCCGTTACAAAAGTACATTAAATTATTTATCAATAATAATTTTTTAAATATTACTATAATTAAATTGACATTATTATTTGATCAAAATTTATTATTGATCAACATAAGAAGTCAAAACAAATGAGTTAATTTTAGTAATTCAAAAGAAAATTTTTAATTATACTCCCTCTGTCCCTAAATGAGTGTCAATTTTCAAAAAATATTTGTCTCAAAATGAGTGTTTTTTTTACATAACTTTGTTCTTAAATATTTTTTTTCGAATTTTTCACCGGTCTCTTTATGCGTGCAAAACTAAATGTTTGGAAATGAGATTACAAGATTATATATAAATGCCACCAAATTGTACAAAAAGTTGATATTTTCAGATGTCACTAAAATGAAATTTGGACACTGAGAGTAGTATACTTTTTTTTTTCACATAAAAAAGTCAATTTAAAAGGACTTGTTTAGCCACCGGCCTTTGACACCTTCTACTTCTTTAATCTTTCTCAAAGTAGTTCAAGAAGTTCTTGACTGGTATAAATGCCTAACATGATGAGCTTCCTTCTTTTCTCCTCTCAACTGACTTTTAACGAACGCGTTAATAACAAATTAACAATAAAAATGTTACTATTAATCACTACTCCCTCCGGTCCAAAATAACCGTCGTTTTTTGGACTTTTCACAAAGATTAAGAAATGCAATTATTACGGCATATTTATGGTGAAAGTTTCATGTTTACCCTTATTTATTGTCCATCTTTCTTACATTATTACACTCACTAAGTCAATTAATAAAGTAAAACAACTTCAATGTAAGGGTAAATTAGGAAATTTAATTGTTTTGACCCAAAAGTGACAATTATTTTGGACCAAAAAAATTGCTCAAAAGCGACAGATATTTTGAACCGGAGGGAGTAATAAGTACTATATTTAATACTCCCTCTGGTCCAAAATAATTGTCGTTTTTGGTCAATCAGATGTAACTTTGACCAACAATTTAAATAAAAAATAATGATGCTAATAAAAATCTAAAATTTGGCATTATATTATAATTAATAAAATTTTTAGATTTTTATTAGGATCAAAACATTATATTTTCACATATTCTTAATCAAAATATAATTAAGTTGACAATTCTAATCAATATTTAGTTTCATATGAGAGAGAGGGAGTACTTTAAAAAAAAAAAATGTTTTTTAGAACTATTGATAACTTAGCAATATGTTTGTAAATACAATTTAACATTTTTGTATTTTAAGTATTTGTCTTGAAAATGATCTTTAACACTCTCTAGGCCATTTCATTGTCACAACTTTTTAGAAATTGTGATTCATTGAACCCCTCAAAAGGCAACTCTGCCATCCATTTTCTCAGCTTTCTCCCCCAACAAAAATATTCACAGGCTTCTCCTTTCTGGTTAAGCTTTCTACTTCCTGTAAGTTTCTCTCTCTCTCTCTCTCTCTCTCTCTCTCTAAGATATCTCCATCATTACCATATATTCACATCTTTCACACTTCAAAATGGGATCTTTCTTTTTTTTTTTAATAAAAGTTGTATGTAGCATAATGTTGTCCAACATTATTTAATATAGAAGTACAAATTTTTTCTGTATATTTTCCTCCATTAACACCCTAAAGATTGTTTCTTTTTCAATAAACCCAATATTCATTCTGATTAAATTTGTTGTCCTCCTAAAATCTTTAATTTTCTTACAAATTTTATTTATTTAGCCCCCCCCCCTCCCCTCCATCTTTTGTATGTAGGCCATATTCTGGGTTTTCTTTCCAGAAACTAATCATGGCTCATTCTCTATTGTCTTCCCTAATACTCCCTCCGTCTCGATCTTCATATTTGACTATTCAAACTTTCTAATAACATGAACATTTGCTTCTCTAGTCATGTTTTGTTTACGCACTTTTAAGCTTAAATTATAGAAATGAGAAAAAAAATATTTTGGGACAATGAAAAATGAAAAACAGGACGATCATTTTGGGACGGAGGGAGTAAAATTTATGAGAACAGTTTCTTTGCTAGCTTTTAATTAGCATTTAAGCTCAAGAATTGCCTCTCACACACACTGGCTCTTTCTTTAATCAAGCTAGTTGGAACTTGTACAATCTGCAGTAATAGGTATACCTTTATACAATTTCATGTGATTCAACAGTTATTTTCTTCCACTTTATCAGGATTTTAATGGGGTTTATAATTATGCTGGTAGCTCAACTGTCCATCAACACTATTTTTATTAGCTTTTTTTCCAATTGTTGTCATCATTTCTGCAAGTGAGCAATGTTTTTAACTCTGTCATGCCTGTTGTCTTTAGCTTTTCACATGCTTTTGTTTAATTGCTTTTAATCTCAGTTGGGTCTTTCTCAAATTTCAGTTCTATTATACAAGATTGAATCTTTAGTATGCCTTTTCTTGCTGTGAAATTTCTTGCAATTTTCTTGATTTAGGGTTTGTTATTGGTAAGAAATCTGGCCCTTAAAACCCCTTTTTTGGTATAGAATTGTAAACAAACTAACTTGGGTTTTGCCGAGAAAATTTCAATTTTCTTGATATATTCTGTTAATTTTTCGATTTTCTTGATTTGGGTTTAATAGATAATTTGATTTCTGCAGTGACCCTGTAGACCCTTCTTTTGTGCATAGAATTGTTAAACAAACTGATTTAGATTATTTATTATTGATCAAAAAATTGTTGCTTTTTGGTAGTTAAGGTTACTACTCTTCTCAATGCCGCCCACATACTTCCCTCTCCGGTGGGAAAGCACCGGAGACCAATGGTGGTATGCTTCTCCGATCGATTGGGCCGCCGCTAACGGTCACTATGACTTAGTCCGGGAGCTTCTCCGGCTAGATGGCAACCACCTCATGCAACTTGCATCTCTCCGGCGACTCCGCCGCCTCGAGACGGTATGGGATGACATGGCGCAGTTTGATGACGTGGCAAAGTACAGGTGTCAAGTTGCTCGAAAGCTTTTATCAGAATGTGAATCGACTAGGGGGAAGAAATCACTGATCGGAGCAGGGTACGGTGGGTGGCTTTTATACACTGCTGCCTCAGCTGGAGACTTGTGCTTTGTGCAAGAATTGTTGCAGAGGGACCCACTTCTTGTTTTCGGAGAAGGAGAGTATGGTGTTACTGATATATTATATGCTGCCGCACGGAGTAAGAATTCGCGGGTTTTTAAGGTTATTTTTGATTTTGCGATTTCTCCTAGGTTTTTGAGTGGTAATGGGGTTGAGTTGGAGGAGCATGCTGGGGATATTCCGTCTGCTTATAAGCAGGAAATGAAGAACCGAGCTCTTCATGCTGCTGCAAGAGGAGGGAATTTGAAGGTACTCAAAGACCTTCTCGGTGATTGTTCTGATGTATTGACTTATAGAGATATTCATGGATCGACTATTTTACACGCGGCTGCTGGTCGAGGACAAGTCGAGGTGAGTCTTTTGTAAATATTTTCTGACGGATCTGAGTTTTGTGCAGTCAGTCAGACTGCACAGAAATCCGACTTCAATAGTAAATGAAATTGCATATTCTAATAACATGGGTTACATTTTAGTTGCGTGCGAGAATATTATACTGTGCAGTCTGACTGTACAATCCCCTAACCCATTTTTTGATGCCTACGTCGATAATTTTGTTATTGTGACAAACTGGAAGAGTAACATATGTCTGGTTATAAAATGCAGGTAGTCAAGGATCTAGTCGCATCTTTCAACATTATCGACTCTGTAGACAAACAGGGCAACACGCCCCTGCATTTAGCTGCGTATAGAGGCCATTTATCCGTGGTTGAAGCCTTAATCCAAGCTTCTCCGTCTTCTATCTATTCAACAAACAACGTTGGGGGAACGTTTCTTCATATGGCCATAACGGGTTTCCAAACTCACACTTTCCAGAGGTTTGACCGTCAGGTTGACCTCATGAAGGAATTAGTACGATCAAGAACTTTCGACATTGAAGAAATCATAAACGTAAAAGACAATGACGGGAGAACCCCTCTTCATTTGGCAATCATCGGGAACATTCATTCAGACTTGGTGGAATTGCTGATGAGCGTTGAGGGTATTGATGTAAATATCCGTGATGCGAGCGAAATGACCCCGCTCGATCTTTTGAAGCAACGGCCACGATCTGCTTCGTCAGAGCTTCTGACGAGACAGTTAGTGTCGGCGGGCGCTATTTTTAGTAGTCAAGACTATTCTGCTAGACGAATGATTGCATCCCATTTGAGAAAGCGTAGCATCGGAAGTAGTCCCGGAACTTCGTTCAAGATTTCTGACACAGAGATATTCTTGCACACGGGAATCGAGAATCCAATTGTCCATTCAGCATCAGTCAACTACTCTCCAAAGTCAACCCAACTCGAGTCAACTGCACAAGACTGCAGTAGCCCCAAGAAGAGGATCAAGCACAAAGGCATAAAACGATTCCTTCACTGGCCCAAGACGAAAATCAAAAAGCCCGAGACACCCAAAAAACTGGTGGGTCGACCCATAGCTTCAGAAGCCATTCCGATCCCACTTCGAGAGAGATATTCGAAGGCATCGCCCCTTCCTAATAACAAACGAACACTTTCCGTCAGAAGCAATCTACCTAGTCCAACTGCTAAAAAGAAACTTGCTTCGGGACTAGTGGATGGAGTTATGCAGGCAATGCCACATTTGAACATGCCACGTAGATCATCGCGTTCTAGTTCATTTTCAAAAGTATCGGTATCATCCAATAATTCATCCGATATTGCGGGGCCCTCTTATTCAAATCAAGGGCTCGACGATGATGAAATCATGAACATGAGTCAAGAACATGGGTGTGGGACTAATAAGAGGCTGATGAACCAGATCTTCTGTTTTAGAAATCCGGCTCCACCGGGGAAATCATCTGCTGCTGCAGTTCAACAGCCACACGAGATCTACGATCGTTATGTTCTATCAATAGCTTGAACATAGAATTGAACAAATTAAGGAAAGCGAAGATGCTCCTAAGTTAGAGGTCAGTAAGCCTCATTCGTAACTATTTTGTTTTTTTTTTCCAATGTTTTCAAACTTTATAACATGTTTGCTTGCTTGTAAAATATGTAACATTTAGCTTATTAATGTTTGATCTGATCTAAGTTAATGCAATGTTTCGTTGCATTTGTAATGTTTGTAAGAGGTACTGTAAAATAGTTCATGTTTTGTAAAACTTTTATGATGTTTTTGTACAAATGTTTAAGGTATCTGTCAGAAGAGTTCGATTTAGCCTTGTCAGGTGTTCGGCAAGGTTATGGTCAATATGTTGGTCAAATGCGACTGTATATGTGTCCTAATGGTTCATTTTGGAACAGTTTTCCCAATCCTTCTCAAAAACATTGGTTTATTGTCAGATTTCTGGGAGTTTGATTATGGTTTTTGTATCAAACGTTACTCGTCAGGGATTCGTATGACATTTTATGTCGATTTTTGTTGTGTTTTTACTAGTGTGTTGAATGGAGTAATTTTCAAACGCATTCTTCTCCAACTTACAATTTCTTTTAATCTTTTAACTCGTCTAATTTGATTTAACTTCTATAATTCAGATCTGTATATTATTATTGGGAGTCATTTTGGTGGTCGTATCACCAATCGAGGGCTACAAAAGATCATTATGCAAGCCCAGTATTATAAATTCTACTCTTAAGCGTTCTTCCCAGTCTCATATGTGCGTGTGTGCGTTTCCCAAAGTACCCCAATGGAGATACGAAGATTATGATGATGATACCAAAGATAACACGAACAACTGGCTGAAGGATTCATCAACAAACAGATGGGCGTTTCATACATCGTAGAATGTTTAGATAAGGGAAATACGATCATTAAAAAAAAAAAAAAAAAAAAAAACGTACTATGAGTGTGTTTTTGTATGTGCATATGTATCATATAAGTTGTGTTCAGTTCTTATATTCAGACAGAAGTGAATTTGTCAGTTTCATGAATCTATCTATGATTGTTTCGTATAATGTGTGTGTTTGTGTGCGTTCGTATCAGAATTTTTTTTTTGCTGAAAGATGAGTTTGATACCTGAAAGCAGTTACGAACGATTGATCTTAGAATGCTGTCAGTGTTCTTCCTCTGACAGCTCCGTCAACTTGGTCTGCAACTTAAGTTCTGCTATAAAAATGAAACAGCTAAGCATAATTAGAAAATAAATACACTTAAAACCATTGAAAATTCAGTTTAACCTCGTCTTCTCTCTCACGTTTATAATTAATTTAAATATCTAAACAACATTTTAGTGGCACGCGACAACTACCCGCTCTGATTTACCTAGATTTGAGTCATTTTGATAGTAAATTTAACATTTAATCTACAGGTCAGTCCAAAAAGGCGGTCACATATTATTTCGCACGAAAAAAATAATTGACATTTATTTTGAGACAAATGCGTATCCTGCCAAAACTGTCATCAATATCAATATATGCCAGCTCATTTCGAAGAAGATTCCAAAGATTCTTTCTTGTTTGGTTTAATTTGTACTTTATAAGAAGAAATCGGCAAAAAATTAAAATAAATGCAGTATATTTACAGAGTCGATGTTCCTTAAGTGCAAATATTTTGTAACGGGCAGAGGCAATATATACACACAATTTATATCTCTGTTTTTTTCAAGTTATTCTTCTCTAAGTCAACATTCATAGACATGGGTTCTCAAGCTACAGATGATGAGGAATCATATATTCAACCATCTGCTATATCTAAAGATGATGATTCCACCATTGTAAGTCTCTCTCTCTCTCTCTCTCTCTCTCTCTCTCTCTCTCTCCCTCTTCCTCTCTCTCTCTCTAATTTTGATGGTACTTGCAGGATGGGAGGACGGCGGAGCAGAAGGCGATAGATGATTGGCTACCAATCACCTCATCGAGAAACGCAAAATGGTGGTACTCTGCATTTCACAACGTCACGGCCATGGTTGGAGCCGGAGTCCTCAGTCTTCCTTACGCCATGGCAAATCTTGGATGGTATTACTTCTCGTACATTTTCAATTATCACACACACTCACACTCACAAAGGGGCGGATCTAGGCCCATGTATATGAGTGCAAGTGCACCCACTAAATCAAATAGTGTGTCTAGTTCAGTGATAAAAGTTCCAAGATATTACCTTAAGGTTGTTGGTTCAAGTCCCATTACCATTACAAGCATTTTTCCTTCAACACTTGACATTTTAAAGTTTTATGGTGGAATTTGTACCCCCACTGAAAAAATATTTCCCATTCCGTCACTCACACACACACGGGCAAAAAGAAGGCTATTAGCATAATAGTGTAACTTGTGCACCCGCTATAAAAAGGTTATGAATCCGGATTCACTGCACACACACAGAAAAATGAAGGCTAACACGAAATTTTGATCGATGAATTTAGGGGACCCGGTGTGGCTATATTGATCTTATCATGGGTGATAACTCTATATACGCTATGGCAAATGGTTGAAATGCATGAAATGGTACCTGGGAAACGGTTTGACAGATATCACGAATTAGGGCAGCACGCTTTTGGGGAGAAGCTCGGTCTGTATATCGTGGTTCCCCAGCAGTTGATCTGTGAAGTAGGCGTAAACATAGTATATATGGTTACTGGAGGAACTTCGTTGAAGAAATTTCATGATACTGTGTGTCCAGACTGCAAAGATATCAAACTTACCTTCTTCATTATGATCTTTGCTTCGGTCCATTTCGTGTTGTCTCATCTCCCCAACTTCAACTCCATTTCCGGCGTCTCTCTGGCCGCCGCCGTCATGTCCTTAACGTAAGTAAGCTGATTTTCTCTCTCTCTCTCTCTCTCTCTCTCTCTCCCCCTCTCTCCTTCAGCCTCTATCCTTCTCACGCTCTTATGTACTCCATCTGTCCTCGAAAGTTTGTCCCTTTTGACTTTTTATGGTCAACATAAATGAACATTGACCAAAAATTAGTGTCGGTCTAATTATTCTGGTGAAATTCTAAAAATTGTAATTATAAATCATTAAATGGTGGTGAAAGCGGTAGTGGTTTGGTGATGGTGGTGGTTGTTATGCAGGTGGTGGTGAAGAATTAAAAGCTATTCAGATTTTAGGGTCAAATGACATTAAAGCCCTTATATTTAGGAATCAAAAGACTAAATACCCGTCATGTGCTATGCACATGACTATTTTCGTTAAATTTCTAACGTCTGTCAGGATCCAGGGTGCAAAGTGGGATTTTTGAAACATTGGGTATGATATCGGGACGAATTTCGCGCGAGGGTGCAAAGTGGGATTCGGTGTATACTTTGGGGAGATAAACGTATTTTGGCCTTAAATGATTTATCAATTGTGATCATCAGATTGACACCAATTTTTGGTCAAAATTCATTTATGTTGACCACAAAAGTCAAATCGGACAAACTTTTTGTTTGTGGTTTTTGTGGTATGAAACAGTTACTCCACCATAGCCTGGACGGCTTCGGTCCACAAAGGCGTCCAACATGACATCGACTACAGCTACAAAGCCACCACGACACCCGGACGAGTCTTCAACTTCTTCTCCGCCTTGGGAGACGTAGCCTTCGCTTATGCGGGCCACAATGTCGTGTTGGAGATTCAAGCAACAATCCCTTCGACACCCGAACGGCCTTCAAAGGGACCCATGTGGAAAGGAGTTATAGTCGCTTATATCGTTGTCGCCTTGTGCTACTTCCCTGTTGCTCTCATCGGGTACTGGATGTTTGGAAACAGTGTTCATGACAACATCCTCGTATCCTTGGAGAACCCCGCCTGGCTAATTGCCGCAGCCAACATGTTTGTTGTCATTCATGTTATTGGGAGCTATCAGGTTTTGTTTTAACTTATAACCTCGGATTCTGCTAAATTGTTGTCGGAAAAGAAAGTTCTTACCTTTGAATCCGACATTCTGTGTGTTCTGCAGATCTATGCGATGCCAGTGTTTGATATGATTGAGACCTTCTTGGTGAAGCAGTTGCACTTCAAGCCTAGTTTCATCCTGCGGTTCTTTACACGCAGCACATACGTCGGTGAGTGGCAATATCACAAACACACACACACACACACATATACTGATACATATGCACGCATGCATACTCACACACACACACACAGAGAGAGAGAATCCAGAATCGTCGTATACTTTTGAAATAATCATCTCTCAATTAATCTTCTATGGGGTTCAGCCTTCACGATGTTCGTCGCCATTACTTTCCCTTTCTTTGGTGGCTTGCTTGGATTCTTTGGAGGGTTCGCGTTTGCCCCAACAACATACTTTGTAAGCAACTCTATGTCTATTATACACAAATCACGATTTCTCGTTGCTATCCTTCCTAAACTAATCTGATGTTGGTTGAACTTTTCTTTGAAGCTACCGTGCATTATGTGGCTGGCAACCTACAAGCCTAAGAGGTTCGGGTTATCTTGGTTCGCTAATTGGGTAAGTACAACACACCATGTTTTATAAGGAGTAATTATTTGACCCGTAAGTCAAAGAATGACGGCCAAATTGTTCTTGAATTTCAGATTTGCATTACTTTTGGACTTATGTTGATGATTTTATCGCCTATCGGAGGACTAGTGAACATTATAAAGCAAGCCAGCAGCTACAAGTTCTACAATTAGTCATCTTATAACTAGTAATAACAAGATGCAAGAAGGTTCTATGAACCCTAAGTCTCCAGAAATCAGTGTCGTTTCTTTGTTCTACGTCTAATTTTTGCATCTGGTTTGTGCAAGTTAAGAGCTTTTTGTATCTATAATTGGCACTATATCTATCTATCTTTAGTGCATTCATTTCCTGAAAACTCCCATGAAAAGAATTCAACCTAGTACTGAAATGCTGTTCTAACTCACCGGCCTCTGTTTTTCTTGTGACCAACCTAAACTGCATCTACCACATGCTCAACTACTTCTGACAACAAACGGACATTAAAATTTAAGAGTAAGTAATTGTCTAGACGACCTCGTCTACACTAAACAATAGCCTAACGTACCTACCCACGGCAAAAATCAAGGGGTAAGAAAACAGAGAAGCAAGAAACCATTACTTGTTGCCTACCAATTCTCAACTTAAACCCCAGCTACTTGTATCCTGCCTACTTTCTTGTGCCCCTTCAGAATTAAAATATAGACATTAGAGTACAATTTTTTTAGATGCTGGTTCAACAAGGGATTGACTAGTATGCACTATGCAGACTATCAATTTTTTAGATGTTGTTATAATAATTAGTACAAGTAACGTACAAGTTTCGAACTAGTTATAAAATTCAGAAGAATCTAAACCCGCCCACCAAGTAAACAATTGTAGAAACATTATGCAATAGAAAAAAATACGGAATCTTGGCATCAATGTCATCCAGACCTGAGAATGTAAGCATTCGAATGAAAAAACTCTTTCCTTCTGAGAAACAGATCCAAAATTAAGAACAGAATAAGTTAAAAACAGAGCTTCAATCTATTATTCCAATTAGAAAAATAAATATATGTAGCTACATAAAGAACAGCCCATGCCGCCCGCTTATACCTATTTCAAATCCTCTGTTTTTTTTTTCTAACTAGTTCTTTTCTCTACCTTGCTGATTCTTTCTCTATACAACTCAATCCAAAGGTTAGAAATCCACAACCAACTAACCAATATCGCCGTTACAACTACGACAATCCAAGACATCCAAATCCATTTGGGTATGACAGAATCAGCAGCCCCACTCCAATAAAACACACCCATTTCATACACAAAAAAAGGTCCGGCCAAGCCACGAACAATAGAGTAAAGAACATAAAATGGAGGAGACAAAAACGCATACACCTTAGCTGCAATCTTCAAATCCTTTCTCCTAGCACTGGCGAGCGTCCATGTGTTCTGGCAAAAGCTCGTTACTTCCGCGAGAATGAGCAGGATCAGGACGGCGTAGGCACCATGTCCGACGACGTACCGGCAGGTGATGAAGACGAAGAGGGTGGCCAAATGGTGGCCGATGAACATGACATCACTCGGGTAAAAGATCAAGTAATGACAGAGGTCCATCAAGAAGTACGAAATGCTGTAATCAAGGACTGAATTTTGACGGGGAGTGTTGGCGGAGCCGAAGCCACGGTTGGGGTCGGCGACGATGGCGGTGGCAGCTAAGAACACCGCCGGAGTTCCGTGAGCTAAGGAGGTCGCGCAGCTGGCAGCTTCCGGCCGGAAATTGGGTGTCCAATTTCGGAAGATGATGAAATAGGCAATCAAATAAATCGTTAAAAATCCTGTAAAGAAGATTGGGATATATGGGATTGAGGGGATTAGGGTTTGATTCATGACTAGGGTTTCCATTTTTCCTATTGAAAACCCAAATTGAACTGAATTGATTCAATTGATTATACAAATTGTTTGTGAAAAACAAAAAAGTGATAATTTTGTGAAGATTTAGAATGTATTTATATATGAATTGAGCTTCTCGAGACGATTGGGAAGTTCAAGAAAATGGAGAAAGGGAACTTGGTCATGGTCGTCTTCCCTTCCAAATAATTTTGCTTTAAGGGCAAAGAATCGACTTGGCTTGGTAGGTGGTTTAAAAGTTTTTTTTTTTTCTTTCCATTTTAATCCATTCTTAATTAGGAAGTGAAATCATGAATATTACTATGATTACATCATCATAAGTAACTATAATTAGTAACTAATTATAGATTTTTTTATTTTTTCCATTCTTAATTAGGAAGTGAAATCATGAATATTGCTATGATTACATCATCATAAGAATCGACTGGTTTGCCCACGGGTCGACCCACCAACCCGCTCCGCTGCCCGCCTGCTCCAGCCCCCTTCCTCCTCTCAAATTTCGACACGTGTCGTGTAACGACCCGAAAACCCGTCTCTATTTTCTTAGTAATAAATAATTAATTATTTATTTATTGCTTATTTATTTATTAAAATTATTTAATTATTTAAATAATTATGTGTGTACTTTGTGTTTCATAATATTTTTATGCCTGGCATTTTAATTGATCATTTGTGCTAGTGTAGAGTTATTAGGTCTTAGTTGTTAGTGGGGAATATGGGTTTATGTGTTAGTAGGGCTAGAGGGGGGCTTAGGTGTAAGATTTTGAAAATAAATCAACTCTCCCTCACCTCCTCCCTCACTTTCTCCTGCACACACACACACACACACACACTTTTTTTTCTCTCTCTCCTCCATTGTTGAAAGAAAGGTAAGAAAATCTCCCTCTCATTTCCTTCATTTTGATCATCTTCCTCTCATTATTTTTTATTGCTCATTTTATGAAAAATGTTTAGATCGTCGCTAGGATCGTGTAGAGCTAAGAAAATTCGAATTCCGTCATCTTTGATAAATTCCAAGTAAGTTACTTTTCCCCCATTTTTATGCTAAAATGTTCATCACTTGTTTGAATGATACTTTAGTGATATATATGATGTTTTGGTTGAGTTTAGAATTTATTTGGATTTTTGGTTAAATTTGTGATAATATGAATGTTGGGGTTAAATCTTAGTTTGGGTTGATAGATGTTGTTATTTAGGTCCCTTATAAGTTTATAAGTTGGTTGGGTTCATGGTTAGGCTTGTTGGAAGGATTGATTTTGAGAAATTTGTGAATTGGTAAGAAAATATGAAGAACCCAGCTGCTGCCCGCCCAGATCGCCGACCGGGCGCCCGCCCACCTGGCCATTTTCCTTCGGCCAACCTCCTGGCTAAATGAGCGCCCGTCCGCCTTCTTTTAGGCGCCCGCTCGCCCACTTTTTCCAGAATTTAGGTCGATCTTCCGGAGGCCATAACTTCTTCGTCCGGACTCCGTTTTAGGCGTGTAAACTATCGTTTCGAAGCTCTCTTCGAGTACTACAAGATGGGATAGGTTGTTCAGTTAAGTTATAAGTTTTACACTTTGGGATTTTATTGGGTGTTTGAGGTTAAAAGGAGTTGTATCGATCCATTGTGATCAAGTTCTGCAAATCCAATTGAGTGACTTTGTTGAGTTGTTGTGATCATCTTTGTGATATAAGTGAGGATTTCATACTTTGAGACCCATTAATTGAAAGTTATTTTACTGATCGAATTGATTTTTTGGATAAGACTTGGTCTAGGTTTTAGGTGATATCCTATAGTACCTAGAGGGTTGTTTTGGAACACTAAAGTGTTGGGTTTGGGTCCGTATGTGATCATATATGAATAGATGTAACCTTTTGGGTTCGTTTGGGGTGTTGAGAATTGGTTCGTTTATGAACGGATGTAAAGCGTGATATGGTGATTGGGTACCTGTGGTTTTGATTAGGTTCTTTATGGTGTATTCATTCGGAATTCCTATTTGGAATTCCAGGTGTGATGAAATGGTTGAGTTTATAGTCCTAGTATATCTTCATGAGTAAACGTTTAGGGAAATTTTGGTAATAGTCATTGTACTATTTGTGAGCGACCGTTTGGGTTGTACTCTTTATGAGTAACTTGTGAGTATCATCTTTAGAATGTGTTTGGTATGTGACTTATCATGGAATCATCATGTTTTTATGGTCAATGTTGTTGGGCTCTCTATGAGCAATCTCGTTTATCGTTGTTGGACTCTTTTATGAGAAACTTCTTGTATTCGTTATTGTTGATCTCTTCATGAGTAACTGTTTACATCTTTTGTGATGAGCTTGGCTTGGTTCCCTACTTTGGAATCATTGCCCCCGTTGTTGTTTCAAGCGAGTATTTACTACTATGTGCTTGTTTAAAGTCCAGCTGGCATTTGTGGTTGTGTCGGGCGATGGGGAAGATTATAATGGCAACGAGCCGAGTCCATTATAATGCGATCCATTGTTTTGCCCTTATTTTCCTTTTCCAGATTGGTCTTGGTTGAGATGAGCTAGCTCCCTTTGGTGAGTATCTAGCTAGTTGGTTTCGGGTATGACTTTGTGTCATTTCCCCTGTCCTTTGTGACATGTTACATTGTTATGGTTCCGGTACCGGGGTTTTCTCTTCAACTATTATGCTACTACGAAGATGGTTTGATTGGTTGATAGATTGATTGGTTGGTTCTGACCAGGTTCTCATCTTCAGCCGTTTGTGCTACTACGAAGATTGATTGATTGGTTGATGGGTTGGTTCTGCATAGAGGCTTCTTTGTTATATCCGTTTGGTGAAACCTTGGCTCAGTATCCTTTGTAATGTGTTTATTTCAGTCTTATGTGCTGCATGATGAGTTAGTCGTTATTTCCAACTGGTATGGGACAGTTGGCGATAGGGAGCTTTCTCATTTGTTGTTATGTGATTTACTTGTTCAGTTATATCGTTGATTTGCATGATATTATGCCATGTAGCTGCATTAGTAACTTACTGAGATTTTATCTCACCCCATTTCTTTTATCCTTGTTTTTCCTTACCCCCCCCCCCCAGGGAAGCAAGTGGTAGCGTTATGAGGTCCGTTGTAGCGGGAAATCTTCTGAGCAGGTTGACCTTCTTTGGGGTAGTTGATCTTCGGAGTTCTTATGTATCATTGTGGTGGGATTTGTGGTCGTTTAGTGTTATGTAACTATTATTATTTTTTGGGTATTATATTATTATAAGTGTTTTTGCTTCCGCGTTGTTTTAGTCTCCGAGTTATAATCTCGTTGAGGTGTCGTGTGATGGTTTTGGTTTCATAGTTGAATTCACGCGCCCGGTTTGGTATTTGGCATTTTAGAGATGTATATTATAAAAAATTTATGTTTATGGATTTTAGTATTTTCCGGGGCGTGAAAGTTGGTATCAGAGCGATGGTTTTAGATCTTGAAAGAGAATAAGAACTCTGATATTGAATAGGTTTCAATAAATGGGTGTTATAACTTTGAGTGGTTTAGGAAACTAAGTTTTCTTGAAGGACGAGGTTAAGGTAGAAGTTGGTTGAGTTATGAGTCGTGATATTGACGTCGAGTGTTTCCTTTCTTGTGGTATACCAAATATAGGATTGGTGTCAATAGTGTTGGTTCCATTGGGGCTAGTTGGTTTGGGAATCGAGAGCGCGAGTTTTGAAGGCTTGGGCATGTCTATTTCGTGAAGTGGACAGCGTTTCGTGTTATGTTCGCATGTTTGTTATCATTCATGGATTCATGTTGAGGTGTATTCTTGAATGGGGAACTACGTGATTGCTACTGGTATGTATAGGGTGAGTTAGTTATGTCACCTATACAGGATATTGACGAGTTAAGTAGTATGGCCTAGCTTTCAATGTGTCTCGAATTTCTTGGGTGCCATCGACAGGTGGTGAATAATTCTATATTAGTGTGTTTGACTTGTTTAGGAGCATACTAAGTATATATATAATGTTCAGGTTCTACATTGAAAATCAGAAAATCTTTATTATAAGGTTGTGCTGGGAATTTAGCTTATTCAGTTGGCAATACTAATGTTGAAGTCTTGAGTATAATTTATACTGGGTGCCATATGTCGCTTGACCGATAGGGAACTTGGGTTATTTGATGAGTTAAGATATGGGCTATAATACTGATAGGTGAATCAGTGAACATATAGTATCGGTTGGGTTAAAAGAGTTAGAGATTCAATTTGAGAATTTCTTGATAGGAGATCTTTCTTTACTTTTAGTACATCTACGTGAAGTGCATCGGAATTGTTTAGTATGAGGAAATACTTAATTTATTATGGTTCATATTAAGAAGTTGAATTATGATACTTTTGGGATTATTTTAGTACATGACTGGAGTTGAGTTAAAGCAATACGAGTTATGAGTATATTGTGGAAATTATAATCATTAATGATGGTAAGCGTGTTAAGTTTAAAGGACTAGACATATTTTGAGAAGGTGAGAATTCCTCGAACAATATTAAACGCATTTTTGGGTCTTAGTGAATAGTTGTCACATGGTTCTGAATCTTTTCTTGGTGACGTCCTCGTTTGGATTAAGGATTTGTAAAGGAAAGTGAGTATAGATACTTTGGCATATTAAAGGATACTATGATTCTGTATTGGGACGGAGCAGTTATTGAATATTTCGGATTATTAGTGATCATTTGTAATATCTTTTTAGAGTTGTAAGTTGTAATATATTGATATTTATGAAAATAAAGATTGTGAAAATTTCGGATCGTTACAGTTGCTACTTTAATGGTAATCCTTGGAGATATAGTCACGCGGTAAACATTTGGAGGATGGGAAATTTCTTTAGCTTTTCATAGTTTAAGAAGTTGAGTAAGCTCGAGATGGTTTAATGTTTTGAATTTCTGGGAAGTATTATTAAGTATGCGATTATCTAATGGAAATATCTTTACAGTATAATCAGGGTTGTGAATAAGACAAGTTTGTAGTATCTCGAGAATTATGTTTAAGAGAAATTTGGATTCTTCAATTTTGGCCTTGGGTATGGATTTTAGTTAGGAGTGAAGATAGTGATTGAAGAAGGTTCGGTACGAGAGATTACCATGTTGTAAGCATTATTTAAGTTTACTATATGATGGGTTAAAGTGGATAATTGGGAAATTCGGGAAGGGACGGAACTAAAGTAGCCGTGGCTATTGGATCGTTCGGGTAAGTGTTCTAAAATTCGGGTTAATAAATAGAGCTATCTATGACTAGGGATTGATTGTGGTTTTATTGATATCGCCTTAGCAAACTATAGTTGTTTCTATGGGACCAAGTTTAGAAATGATGTTAGTGGGTTATCAAAGTTGGATAGTTATATGTTCTTCGAAAAGATAAATGTGAGTTAATGCAAGTAGTTTGAGAAATTCAAAGATTATGACTGTATTATGTTTTATCTCATGAGGAAGTGAGTGTAGTAGTGGAATCTCATTTGATCGGATAGTTGATAACGGTAGATTTTTATTTTTTTTTAGTATAGCATTGAGTCATTGGGTGACAATAATCGTTAGCCCTATTCCTTCTCTTATTGTTCGGGTAGTAGTATGATTACATGGGATGATGTCTAGATCGTCAATGCGTACGGATGAACCGGAAAAGTAAAACTTATGGATGTTGATGATTTAAGGTTGATGGTGAGTGTAATGCTAACTAGGATCCAATCAGCTATGTCTCAGAATTGGTGAACAAGTGATAGTCGTGGGAATTTGAAATTCCGGATGAAGGAGAAAGTTGACTTTAGAATGTTTAATACGAGTATACTTGAGATATGTCTGTGTTCAAAACGTGTTGGTTTATTTGAGTCCTGGAATCGATGTCTGAAATATTTAATGGGTACTTAATTTGGGGTTATGAGTGCTATATGAGAATCGATATTTTGTAGACTCGATATGACTGTGTCATGATTTTGATAAGTGAATTCGCGGGCGAATTCTTTTTAAGGAGGGTAGATTGTAACGACCCGAAAACCCGTCTCTATTTTCTTAGTAATAAATAATTAATTATTTATTTATTGCTTATTTATTTATTTAAATTATTTAATTATTTAAATAATTATGTGTGTACTTTGTGTTTCATAATATTTTTATGCCTAGCATTTTAATTGATCATTTGTGCTAGTGTAGAGTTATTGGGTCTTAGTTGTTAGTGGGGAATATGGGTTTATGTGTTAGTAGGGCTAGAGGGGGGCCTAGGTGTAAGATTTTAAAAATAAATCAACTCTCCCTCACCTCCTCCCTCACTTTCTCCTGCACACACACACACACACTCTTTTTTCTCTCTCTCTCCTCCATTGTTGCAAGAAAGGTAAGAAAATCTCCCTCTCATTTCCTTCATTTTGATCATCTTCCTCTCATTATTTCTTATTGCTCATTTTATGAAAAATGTTTAGATCGTCGCTAGGATCGTGTAGAGCTAAGAAAATTCGAATTCCGTCATCTTTGATAAATTCCAAGTAAGTTACTTTTCCCCCATTTTTATGCTAAAATGTTCATCACTTGTTTGAATGATACTTTAGTGATATATATAATGTTTTGGTTGAGTTTAGAATTTATTTGGATTTTTGGTTAAATTTGTGATAATATGAATGTTGGGGTTAAATCTTAGTTTGGGTTGATAGATGTTGTTATTTAGGTCCCTTATAAGTTTATAAGTTGGTTGGGTTCATGGTTAGGCTTGTTGGAAGTATTGATTTTGAGAAATTTGTGAATTGGTAAGAAAATATGAAGAACCCAGCTGCTGCCCGCCCAGATCGCCGACCGGGCGCCCGCCCACCTGGCCATTTTCCTTCGGCCAACCTCCTGGCTAAATGAGCGCCCGTCCGCCTTCTTTTAGGCGCCCGCTCGCCCACTTTTTCCAGAATTTAGGTCGATCTTCCGGAGGCCATAACTTCTTCGTCCGGACTCCGTTTTAGGCGTGTAAACTATCGTTTCGAAGCTCTCTTCGAGTACTACAAGATGTGATAGGTTGTTCAGTTAAGTTATAAGTTTTACACTTTGGGATTTTATTGGGTGTTTGAGGTTAAAAGGAGTTGTATCGATCCATTGTGATCAAGTTCTGCAAATCCAATTGAGTGACTTTGTTGAGTTGTTGTGATCATCTTTGTGATATAAGTGAGGATTTCATACTTTGAGACCCTTTAATTGAAAGTTATTTTACTGATCGAATTGATTTTTTGGATAAGACTTGGTCTAGGTTTTAGGTGATATCCTATAGTACCTAGAGGGTTGTTTTGGAACACTAAAGTGTTGGGTTTGGGTCCGTATGTGATCATATATGAATAGATGTAACCTTTTGGGTTCGTTTGGGGTGTTGAGAATTGGTTCGTTTATGAACGGATGTAAAGCGTGATATGGTGATTGGGTACCTGTGGTTTTGATTAGCTTCTTTATGGTGTATTCATTCGGAATTCCTATTTGGAATTCCAGGTGTGATGAGATGGTTGAGTTTATAGTCCTAGTATATCTTCATGAGTAAACGTTTAGGGAAATTTTGGTAATAGTCATTGTACTATTTGTGAGCGACCGTTTGGGTTGTACTCTTTATGAGTAACTTGTGAGTATCATCTTTAGAATGTGTTTGGTATGTGCCTTATCATGGAATCATCATGTTTTATGGTCAATGTTGTTGGGCTCTCTATGAGCAATCTCGTTTATCGTTGTTGGACTCTTTTATGAAAACTTCTTGTATTCGTTATTGTTGATCTCTTCATGAGTAACTGTTTACATATTTTGTGATGAGCTTGGCTTGGTTCCCTACTTTGGAATCATTGCCCCTGTTGTTGTTTCAAGCGAGTATTTACTACTATGTGCTTGTTTAAAGTCCAGCTGGCATTTGTGGTTGTGTCGGGCGATGGGTAAGATTATAATGGCAACGAGCCGAGTCCATTATAATGTGATCCATTGTTTTGCCCTTATTTTCCTCTTCCAGATTGGCCTTGGTTGAGATGAGCTAGCTCCCTTTGGTGAGTATCTAGCTAGTTGGTTTCGGGTATGACTTTGTGTCATTTCCCCTATCCTTTGTGACATGTTACATTGTTATGGTTCTGGTACCGGGGTTTTCTCTTCAGCTATTATGCTACTACGAAGATGGTTTGATTGGTTGATAGATTGATTGGTTGGTTCTGACCAGGTTCTTATCTTCAGCCGTTTGTGCTACTACGAAGATTGATTGATTGGTTGATGGGTTGGTTCTGCATAGAGGCTTCTTTGTTATATCCGTTTGGTGAAACCTTGGCTCAGTATCCTTTGTAATGTGTTTATTTCAGTCTTATGTGCTGCATGATGAGTTAGTCGTTATTTCCAACTGGTATGGGACAGTTGGCGATAGGGAGCTTTCTCATTTGTTGTTATGTGATTTACTTGTTCAGTTATATCGTTGATTTGCATGATATTATGCCATGTAGCTGCATTAGTAACTTACTGAGATTTTATCCCACCCCGTTTCTTTTATCCTTGTTTTTCCTTAACCCCCCCCCCCCCAGGGAAGCAAGTGGTAGCGTTATGAGGTCCGTTGTAGCGGGAAATCTTCTGAGCAGGTTGACCTTATTTGGGGTAGTTGATCTTCAGAGTTCTTATGTATCATTGTGGTGGGATTTGTGGTCGTTTAGTGTTATGTAACTATTATTATCTTTTGGTTATTATATTATTATAAGTGTTTTTGCTTCCGCGTTGTTTTAGTCTCCGAGTTATAATCTCGTTGAGGTGTCGTGTGATGGTTTTGGTTTCATAGTTGAATTCACGCGCCCGGTTTGGTATTTGGCATTTTAGAGATGTATATTATAAAAATTTTATGTTTATGGATTTTAGTATTTTCCGGGGGGTGACATGTCGCGGGTAAAAAAAAACTTCAATAACTTTGAAATGCTATATCTTGAGATTTTGAAGTCGAAAAAAAAATCTAAAAATACCGTTGTGTTCGTCTCGACGAGACGAATAAAACTAGATAGGTCATGATATGGTTTCATTTAAAAAAAAAATACTCCTACTTTTTAACACACAAAAAAGTGGGCTGCTCATCGTCAAGAAATGTAACACATTTTTATGAAGAAAGTAACAGTTTGGTCTTAAGAAAGTAACACTTTATTATAAGATGTAACAGCAGTTTCGTAAAATAATATAAATAGTTTTTGTGGTTAGAAAAAGTAATAATTGAAGTGTAACACAATGCATATATGATTGTAATATAATATATAGATGAATGTAACAGTTTTATAGAGTAAATATTACTTTAAAAAAAAAAAAAAAAAAAAGAGTGAAAATTCATGTATATAAGCGGTTTTGTATTTCAGTTGAATGTAAAACCCTAAAAAAGTGTTACAATTGAGAAAAAAAAAATGGTTACATTCATTTATTATAAAATGTAACATTAGTTTAGTTGTTTATCTTATGTTACCTTTAATCTATTTCAGCAAAATTGTGGTACATTTTTTTGGAGGGAAAAGTGTTACATATGAGAAAAAAGTGTTACATTTCTTTATAAAAAAGTGTTACTTTTGTTGCCGAGCAAAAAATGATCGGGAAAAAAATGTTTGAAGGCAAAAAAAAAAGAAAAATAGAGGCTTGGTTTGCTGTGAGCCGTCTCACGCCGTGAGACGGTCTCACAGGAGTCCGCCTCAAAAATAAAATTTAATTTAATGAAAGAAGGCTTTATCAATGATACACCTAAAAAAATAATGCAAATTATTATGGGGCGTTGGGAGTAGTTTAATTGAATGGTGATATATCATGTGAATAATTTCTTGTATCTTATTAAAAAAAATCAGCCTCTAAATATTGAAACATGTGTTGTATGACATAATACCTTCATCCCAAATGAACCACAATCATTTTAGTTTTCATCAAAACTAAAAGTAAGTACTTTTTCTAATTGACTAAAGACTAAAACTTTCGTGAGACCTGCTATACCCGTCTCATCCATGAGACGGGTCAGTTTTTGACCCACCCGCCCAACCCACGAACCGGCTCCAGGACCTAGGGGTCGAACCTGCCACGTGGCAGCCTCTCATAGGCCCAAAAAAAATTATTATTTTTTTTTTTTTGCTTTCTTTTAATTTTTATATTATTTTTTTGGTTTTTTTTTTCGGTTTGTCAAAAGTAATAGTTGCTATAACATAATGTAATGACTGTATACATATAAAGTAACAGTTTGTATACATAAAAGTAATACATATATATAGAAAAGTAACTGTGTTTTTTTTTATGATTTCTTCGTTTGCCAAAAGTAATACTTATTACAACTAAAATGTAACGAACGTGTTACTTATATGTAATAATGTTTATACATAATTATAACACATATGTATAGAAAAAGTAATAATTCAACCATTTACATTTTTAGAGCTAAAAGCACTTGATTAGTGTTACATGTAAAAGTATTACATTATCTATAGAAATATGTTATAATTTCTTTTATTAAAGTGTTACATTTACTTGTACAAACAATTACATTCATATATATGAGTTTGTTACTTTTCAAATGTTACTTTCTTTCAAAAAATTAAATCAAAATACACAATATTTTACATTTTTGCAAAAGCATTATTACATTTCAGTATAAATGATAATTACATTTAGATATTGTTTGGGTTACATGTAATTATAGTTAGTATTACATTTGAAAAACTGGGGTAAAATGAGCTTTTGTTTTTGTAAAACAGATGTTACGTTTACTTATGAACAATATTACTTTATAAGTATTCAGTCATTACATTAAGTTATGATAACTATTACTTTTAGTGAACGGCTGAAAAGCCGAAAAAATAATATAAAAACTCAAAAAAAAAAAAAATTGACCTCTGGGAGGCTGCCACGTGGTGGGTCATGCCCATGGGTCATGGGGCGACCCGTCTCATACATGAGACGGATCCCCTTGTTCTCATGGGAGACCACCTCTTGACTAAATTACCTTTGGAACATTTTAATAATTTAACTAATTAACTGATTTTACTAGAAGATGAATTCACAAGGTACTAGAAGAAAAACAGTCCCTTTATACATTAACTTGGTTTATTCGTAAGTAGTTTTTCAGTAAAATTTAAAATTCGGTCACTTGAATGCAAACAGTTAGATTTGACCATATGATCATATCTAACTCGAGTTCAGACTAATTGGCATCCAAGTTAATGACCGTGTTCAGACTCTTACACGGACTAAATGGCGTCCAAATTACTACTTTAGTGACCAGATGTGAGTTCAGACTCAAATTTGTTGGCATTAGTTGGCGTCCAATACTGATCGCATACAGATGCTAACAATTAGGCAAGGTTTTCTTTTTTGTTTCTTCCTTTTTTTTTTTTTTCATATATAAGTATACTATGGAAGAAGAAATTAAATAATATTTGACATAATAGTAAAAATATTTGGTGAAAATTTAGAGAAAAACTTGTTTTACACTCACTTTAGTGTAAAACTTGTTTTCATTTCTTAAAACTTGTTCTACATTAAAGGATGAAAACAAGTTTTACACACGCGGGTGTAAAACAGGTTTTTCATAAAACTACCAAGTAAGAAGTTGGTTTTATGAAAAACGCATTTTTCTTAAGCTTAAGGAAAAACCATTTTTTGCCGCTGGCACATAAACACACGACACTCTTTTTACACTAAATTTTTATTACACTAGCAGTGGCACTTTTTACACTGACACTTGTTTACACTAACACTGGCATTTTTTTTTTACTCCAAAACTGACACTTTTTTTACACCGATATTGACACTTTCTTACAAACAATTGGCACTTTATATTCATGTACTACTGGCACCTTCTTATACTAACATTGGCATGTCGAAAACACGTTTTTTTAAGCTTAAAAAAAGCGCGTTTTTTGTGATATTTTTGACAAAATACCTATAGACTCTATAGTTCCCGACATATTGTCTAATATATTTAATCTATCATTTCCGCGAAGAGAATTATCATACATACACAGAAACACATTTGCTAATTAAATCATTACTTTCTTTTTTCTTTTTCTTTTCTTTCCACTAACCAACTAATATATTCATCAATAAATTCACAGCACAAGTTTTATGATTTAATTGCAAAATTTATTTCTAAATATTACAACTACTTCGCCACTTTCTTTTTTCTTTTTCTTTTCTTTCCACTAACCAACTGAGACAATTATAAAAAAGAAAAAAATTACTAGGTGGAACAAAAAATAGATTAGGTGAAAAAGAATCTAATTTATTGCATATAAAGGTTATATTGTTCCTGTCAATAATTTATATGCATTTTATAGTGTGATTAAGATGATTTTTTCCGAAGATAAAAAAGAAGTGAAATTAGAATAAACAATTAGTGTTGGAAACTCGGAATAGCAAATATTCTACATAAGGGCAATTGTGTGATTGTGTCAAGTAAAATGACTTACCAAATATTTGATTTATATAATCCCTCCGTCCCAAAACAAAGCATTCATTTGTGTTTTGAGAACCGGAATTAAGGAAATATGTTTGAAAATTAGGTGTTGTAACCGGGAAAGAGAGAGAAAGTGAGGTAAGGAATAGTAAGTGGATAGTTGTTGTAAGTGTGAAATAGAGAGAAAGTAGAGGGGGTAGTGTTTTCCAGGTATGGAACCACTGCACCGATATAAAAGTTGCACAACGTATTGTAAAACGTTTTTTACACAACGTTTTATTGCACTACACAACGTAAAAACGACCGAAAAAGTGTTAGCTCCTGAAAAACATTTTACATTTGCAAGTACACGGTTTTACATTAGGTAGAAAACGTTTTACAAATCGTTGTACAATTTTCACATCGGTGCAGCGGTGCATCTAACGTATCGGTGAATCGGTTCGAAATCCAGTGTTTTCCTTTACAGTAAGTGACTTTTCAATTGAACACTAAAAATGGCAATCTGAGTACTTTATTTTGGAACGGAGAAGTAATGTATAACTAATTATTATAGTGTCAATAGGCTATTCTTATAGCCAAATTTTACACAAAAACTCCATAATAGTTTGTAGCAAGCTTAAACCATAATTTCAAGCAAACAAGTTGCAGACAAAAATGTTGAGTGTGTATTACAAATCTCTTTATTCCGCACCCTCAATTTAGGAAAAAGAACACTAGAGCTAAATGCCAATGGCTTGCTTCAAGCCCCATTTAATACAGTAGAAAGAAAAATGTAATAGTAATTCTTTTACAGAAAATAATAATTATTCCCCTTCCGAGTCAACCCCCTTCCATAAACATCAAATAAGAGGAAGCAGAAGAGGATCGAGGAGGTCTCGGTTGTTAACTTAGTTGACAACATCAAGAACAAGCTTACGGGACTTGAGAACTGACCACCTCAAACGCCTGTAATAAGCTGCCTGAAGAAGTGCCAGCGATAACACAAAGATCCACTTGAAACCCATCTACATATCATTTAAACACAAGATGCTCTTAAATCTCGTAAACGATGTCCATTTTTACTATATAAATGTCCCTAAATGAATGTCTCAATAGTGATTTTGGTGAAAATTCTAAATACTCCCTTGCTAATCATCATGTCCTAATATAAACTTAAAAGATATAGTGGTATCATTAAGGATATTTATGTCAAATTGCTAGTGAAATTACCTAATAGTCAATTTCTCATTAAAGTCAGAAAGGGAGTATCTAATTATTACTACCTCCGTCCCAAAATGAATGTCCAAAAAAATCAAATTTACTATTGATCAAAAGCAAATTTGAAAACTTTTGAACATTCATTTTGGGACTGATGGAGTACTATATATATCATGGGACCAGATCTTCTGTAAAGCATTCAACCACTACTAATCAACGGCTCACAATTATTAAGGCTGGCATCATGATGATGTCATCCAACATGTAAACCATTGGATCACTAGTGGTACACGTGTGGTACACAAAGTGTTACATAAGATTTGGACTCATATATCATTTGGCATAACTTTTTTCTTTAAAGGCAACTATACCAGTTTCCTTTCTTCCATTTCTGGCTCCGCAGCCCAAGACAAAAACGTAACTACATCTTTTCCCATCTGCAATAACAAGGATAAAAAGGCAGTGTGAGGTCAAATGATAACACTAAATTTAGAAGAATAGGGACGGACAACAGTACAAGTATTTCATTTCATATAGGAGTAGCTAACCTGAGCCTCTGTTGCAGGGGTACCGTCTTCATACTCAAGAGCACCATCATTAAGCATTTTTGGCATAGCAATAGCACCACCAGGGAAGTAAGGGTTATAGTGCAACCCTTCACGAATCTGTATACAACAATTGTAGATTGGCAGGTCAAGTGAAGGGAAAAACAGCACAACATACTCCATCCGTCCCAAAATCAATGTCAATTTTTTCAAAATTCTTGTCCCAAAATAAATGTCCAGATTTTGGAGAAATTTCCTAAATCATCCATCACCAAAAATCAAGTTCTAATTCACACAAACACTAATAATGGAATATGGTGAGATCTTTAAGGATTTTTATGTACTTATGCTACTAAAAGTACTTAAATCTCAACTTTCTTAAATTTCCCTCAAACTTAAAATTGGAATTCATTTTGGGACGCGAGAGTAATAAACTTCCCTTACAGCCAGTTCAACTTTCTACTTGGTGCAAAGGAAAACAGGTAAAAGAAAACTAAGAAGTAGAACTCACGGAAACACCAGCAGGAGGATCACGATAGCCAGTAAGAAGGGCAAATACATAGTTCTGACCATTGTGACGAGCCTGAAAGGACAAAAATTAGGAAACTAATAAACATACCCAAAAAAAAAAAAAAAGAACTAGAAAAACTTGCATCAGGTATTAGGAATTACTTTGGTGATAAGACTCAAATCTGGAGGGTAAGCCCCTCCATTAGCAAACCTAGCAGCTTGCTCGTTTGAATACGGTTGAGGGAAACGGTCACTCAATTTTCCAGGACGAGTAAACATCTCGCCCTCATCATTAGGCCCATCAACCACCTCAATCTCAGCAGCCATAGCTTTTGTTTCCTCTTCAGTGTATGCTACACCAACCAAGTCCCTGTAGGATATAAGGGACATGGAATGACACGAAGCGCAGACTTGCTGGTAAACCTGGTGACCACGACGAATCCTGCTCATAGTAAAAGAGTAGAGCATGCCAAACACGAAATTAATAGCCATCATATGTTTAAAGCTACCCCGCTGACATGAATAATACTCATATTGATTCGTCTCCCTCCGTCACAAAGAGAATGTCTATAAAAATTGCTTTTGATCAAGAAGATTGAAAAAAAAATTGGACATTCATTTTGGGATGGAGGTAGTATGACAGAGTGAAGCTTGCAGTTAAAGAGAGAAGCCGCCAAAAAAATACTCCCTCCATCCCTAAATGAATATCCGAATTTTGTTTAGGGGAAATTCGGAAAACTACTTTCTATAGATTTCAAAGGCAAAAGCGTATACATATTCTTGTTTTCTTTCTAAAGATTTAGTTTTGTAAGTATAAAATGTCTAGTGAAAAGAAGTTCATAAAAGCTCGTTCGCAGGGCAGTCTTTTACAAAAAAAGACATTTATTTGGGAAAAAAAATCTTGGAAATGGACATTATTTTAGGGACGGAGGGAGTAAGAAAAAATGACCTAGAAACTTACGAGCCATGGTCATAGGAACTGAGAATGCCTTTGTGAGGCCATGGATAGCTTGGACACTCTAAACCATGTTCAGCCTCATCTGCAGAAGCTATTGTACCGAAACTTAAAAGCCCTGACACACCTGCTCCGAGAAGAGCAAATGCCCTCAGGGATTTCATGCCAGCAGAACCGGCTCCCTCTTGATCTTTTTTAGCGATGAGAGATGATAAAACTGGAGAAGCCTGTACAAAATTGTGAATTTGTGATAGCATCAGGGACTGAAATGTCAATAATAAAAAGTTATCTAAAGAAAAGGTCAATTATGAAGTTCTATCAAAAGAAAATGTCAACTACAGAGCAAAAAGACAGATACTTTCACATATTTGAATGGTGAGTTTTTCTATCAATTCAAAACCTGAGAAACTTGGATACTGCAGGCTTCACAAACCTTCAAGAATCCCAGACGTGTTTACTTTATTACGCACTCCCCCGATGCTTATAAATTCTTATACTTCAATGTCGAAACATGCTTGGAAATTTTCAAATAGGCTAACTAAGCTAGTGGAGTCGATCTGGAGCAGGAACAATTAGCATATAGCCACAGGCATAGACACATTATGTATTTACTGACACCTCAAAGATCAGGGAAACAGACTGATCACTTTACAAAAACAAAATACAAGTCGCATTGAAGGATCATGTTCACTTATTGATTACTCCCTCCGTCCTATACTTATTGCTACCCAATGGGAGTGCACGGGGATTAAGAAAATATGTTGAAAAAGTAATTGTTGTGAGTGGGTAGGAGAGAGAAAATAAGTTAGTGGATAGTTGTTGTGAGTGGGTAAGAGAGAGAAACATGTTAGGTAAGTAGCAATAAGTATGGGACGCCCAAAAGGGAAATAAGGCTCGGTTTGTTTCGCGTAAAACGACTTCCGGAAAATGATTTCCCATAATGTTTTCTGGAAAATGAAAATGTTTTCCGGAAAATGACATAAACACGTTTTCGGTTGTTTGGTAAATTTAAGGAAAATGGTTAGCGTTGAAGCAGCTTCAGGCCTCTAGCTGCCTCAAAACATGCTGAAAGATGCCGTAAAAGGAGATACCGTTGCAGCAGAAGCTGTATCACAAGCGACAAAAGTAGTTGCAATGGCTTAACAATTTTTCCGTAAAATGACTTACGGAGGAGAAATCCGTAAGTTGTTTTACGGAAAACCTAGCTTATTTCCGTTGACTGTAAAATATTTCACATCGACTTCTTTTTACTTTCGGTTACCAAACACCGAAAAACATGTAAAACATTCTCCGTAAAACATTTTACGACGAAACAAACGGAGCCTAAGTAGCGATAAGTTTGGGACTGAGGGAGTACTTTGAGATGTTTACATGAGCACACTTTAGGTACTCCTTTTTTTTTTTTTTTTTTTTTTTTTTGCAAATGAGATGGGCCAAGTAATTTGAAATTTTGAAGAAGACGAATGTTTCCAGGCAGTGACATATCCTCTTCGGCTCTTCCATTAAATAGTAAATGTTACTACCTTTGTCCCAAAATAAATGACTGAATTTTCTCTTGATCAAGAGCAAAGTTGGTCATTCATTTTGGGATAGAGGGAGTATATTCAATCCTATCTTCCAAAGAATTGACAATTTCGAGCAGCCACTTGAAGCTTCCATCGATTACATTAACTATCAATGAGGATTGCTGTCACGGAGAAATTAATAATTTTGGAGAAGGGATGCACAAAATATCTACCAAACGAGAGAGGGTGAGGAGGAGATCACTAACTTTTTACTCTTTCCTTTCTAAACTTTTCACTACTCCCTCTACCTCCTATTAAGGTCCTACTTTCTTTTTAGTTGTCATTTTTTTTACTCCACTTATGATTTCAAGGCATGTTACTTACTTTAAAAAGGTTAAATAATTACATGATCATCTTGATACATTTAGTTCAAGGTACCTATAAAAAGAAGGACGTCAATGCACATTACAATGATAGACAATGGTTGTTGAAACATTAATTATGATTCCTAAAACTACGTGTCAGGTGGACAAAAAACTGAATGATGCAAGGAAAATGGCTATATTTTAATAAATTATCCTATCAGAAAAATCAGAGAAGGTGAGATAATTTACTTTGAAGTGTTTACTAACATACACAAGGCTATACATTCAATTCCCTCCCCCGGGGTGAAATTTAATATCAATGGGGATGAATGGGCAATTGCCATAAGATTTTGAAGGAAGAATCCTCCTTAGGTATGTAGCTAATTTCCCATAAGATAGTAAAATGTGATGACTTAAATCCTTCCTTAGCTATACAAAAGAAATTCAGAATAAGACAACTTCTTTACAGAAACTGAGATTGAGATAAAATTATACTTGTCCATGAAACAAATTCTTCTGTGTCACACTTCCCACTCCACCCCAAATACACACACACGTGATCCTTGTTATTGGCGCAAAAGTAGGTCCAAGGCTCAACCTGAGGGCCTTGCTTCTATTTGGCGCATTGGCTCTCGCCAACGCTCTAGTCATACCCAAGGCCACTTGTTTCTGTTGCCTTCTTGTAATCTATTGCTAAATGTTGAAGTTAATTAATTCATATGTGTATCATTGATTAAGAAAAGGAGAAGTCTAGATGTAACAGTGTATGCGCAGTAGCTTGAGATAACGGATGGAGTTCTAATTTAGACAAAATTTGCATTAGAAGGTATTACCTCACCCAAAAAAAAAAAAAAAAAAAAAAAAAAACAAAACTTGAACAAAACTAATTTTTATTTCTACACCGTTCGCAAGAGGCACACCTACACCAACCAATGTAGTATTTAAGAAAAGCTTCTTTGATTGTGAATACCATTTTAAGGAGGAAAACATTATACACTTATACCTATAAATGCTTAGACATGAAGGATAAAAGAATGCAAGGTTTTCGCATTTATTAAGAAGATTACTGATGCTCAAGGGTTGATGAGAAGTTCTTGATCTACAATTTTAGGATTCAATGGTGATCCTAGTATGTTTGAAGCTATTCTTGCATTTCTCATATTTGTTTCTTCAATTTACACCTTAATTCCCTAACCCAAGTACCCACTTCGTAGTCGGCACCTAGCCCCAACCTTTTGTGCCTTGTGATTTTAAAAGATAAGCTGCCATCACTACACTTGCACAATACCCTGCCCCCCCCCCCCCCAATAAAATAAGGAAAGAGCCAACGATTAGAAGCAACACGAAACATAAAGAGATTCTTACAGTGGTTGGAGAATGAAGCCTTCCCTTCAGTAAGTGGTAAAGGGATCTACCTCCAGACATTATGGCCAATTTCCCTGTTAATTCATACATCAAAAGAACCTTACTCAGCGAAAGTACATTAAATCTCTCATTTTAGAATACTCTGAATTAACCATGTCCAAAATCAGGCAGTAGTGTCCACAGCTAGGCAATTGGGTTGAGAAAAGAGAAGATGAAACGGAAGGGACAACCAAGAAGTGCCAATAAAGTAGTTGTATAGAAATGATAAGAAAATTAAAAAAAAAAAAAAATTAAGTTGCAGTAATGATTGAGCAACTTCCGACAATCGTGATGCAACATGGGGTGTGTTATCAGCAGGAGGTTTGAATGATGACAAGGAAAGCCTGATTGATGCATGCACCAAATAAAGACCAAATGAAATCTTTTTCGGCCTTATTCAGCAAAGATAAAACTTGAACGCGAAGATCTAAAAATTTTAACATAATCTCTGCAAATAAACTTTTCAAACAGAGTTTAAACTAGCAGAATACAGAGAGTTTAAAACAGCTCACTAAATAATAATTATATCAGAATGTACGAAACTTTATTGCAACAATACCAACAGAAAGTGTAATACAAAGTTACAACGTAAAATATTTATCACCTCATACAGTTCAGTTTTTTATTAACATGATAATATCACCAAATTAGTAACCCTGTATAGTTTACAGTTATTCTATTTATCTGTGTGCTTCAAGTCAGACATTTATAGTGTAATATTATCAAGAACAAAGCATGTCCCAGCCATGCTGCCTCATCTACGCTTGGAGAATCTACAGCCAGCTTGCTCAACAAAGTGATCTCATTGTATTGTTTCCTATTAGTACGAACGAACAAAGTAACCTAATTCCAGGGAACTGTAGATTGTTAGCTGCTCCTTTCTTATATTTTGTTCTTTACTTTTTACTTTATTTTGGGTGGGGGGTTTTGGGCTACTGAAATGATATACTCCCTCCGTCCCACTCGAATTAGGACAAATTTCCATTTTGGGTGTCCCATTCGAATTAGGACAACCCAAAAATGGAAGCGTTTTATTTAATGGGACCCACATTCACACTCACAACAATTTTCCACTCATTATTCTCTACCCCACTTTCTCTCTCCTACTTTACTTTTCATACTCACAACACCTACTCCACTAACACTTTTTCCTTAATCCCCGTGCCCAACCCAAAAATCCTAATTCGGGTGGGATGGAGGGAGTATAGTTTACCTAGGTAAAGTAGCTGAGTTTATCCTTAACAAGTAAACAAATATAAAGCAGATTTATAACGACTAAATATCAAGACATTCTTTATCCATGACTCAGTGCTGGCACGTCGGCCAATTGCTACGATTCATCTTAGCTTTATTCAATGATGGAACTATAAACTTATTCCATGATAATTTCCTTCAGTAGATCTTCACTAGGTCAAAATTGCAGAAAGATTTGTATCTCTTGCCTTCTTAGTAGTATTGCACTCTCATGATCCCAGACTCCTAATGATGTGGTCCCAACTACTTAATGTGGACAAAGGGCACCTTTGAAAGAAGGAAATTCCAGACAGTAAATGGAAAATACATTCCCCACTCAGTTTATTTTCTTGATTGTTGATCTTCCCATGGTACACCCGTCAGCAATCAAAGTATGAACTATCATACTTTTTATAAAGACACAAGCTTTACTACGTTCCATTGCTAATACTATATACCAATCGTTTTAAGCTCTTAAGAAATGAGATTTGCAGCTTTTCATTTAATGATCTTTGCTCAACAGAAGAAAACCAACTTCAACTATCCAAGTAATATTTTTTTCTAGTCTTCCAACAAAAATACTCACCCGCCTCCTTTCTCAATTGTTAGTTCATCATCCAATTGACACAATCTTACCCATTACATACAAGACTATTAGAAGCCGCAACTGATTTACTTTCCATAAAAAACTTCTCCTACATCTAAAACCAATATAATCATCAAAATCTCAGTCGCACAACGAAAACCTAGCTGACGAACAAGCACCTAAGATTCTCATGCCAATTCTCTTATCCACATTCACAAAACACAAAATGAAATAAAATAAAATAATTACATCAATATAAAATCATCCGTACGCAGCAGCTCAATAATAAAAATTGACAATCGATAACGTATGTAAACCAAATAAAAGTACCGCAATCGATAGTTCACATAACATAGAAAAACTGCTGAAATCATCAGGCGGTCAAAAGAAACGAATCTATACATAAAAACCTAGAACGATGCAAGGAGCGGATCGCAAGAGTAGTAAGAGATTGATGAATGAGAGAGAAAGGGGAAACTGACCGGACGTTCGGTCGGAGAGACGAAGGTTAACCGGCGGCGTTGGATCCACCAACGGGGAAGGAGTGTGTTGGGCAGATGATTTTGCTAGAATGAGATCTTCTCTATCGCACAAACTGTTTCCAACATTTCTCGTCTCCACAGACTCCACGTACGACACCTCTATGCTTTTTGGGTTGGGCTGTGTGAAGATTGGGCTTTGGCCCAATTAGTACCTTTACTGGGTTATAGCCGTTTTGATGAAATTACATTAAGGGACATTTTCTTAAAAGCCCTTCATTCTAACTTTTATTTTTAAAGAAGACACAATATTTTTCTAATTGCTCAAAAACCCAAAAGACAAAAATAGCCAAGAATACCCCTAACTACCCCTTATAAGGGTGCTCCCCCTTTCCAGGCCATATTTTCAAGTCATATTTTCATCCCGCTCCGAGATTCATGTCTCAGACTCTTAGAAACACTGAGAATCATGTCTCAAACTTATAAAAACACTAAAAAGTCATATCATAAAAGTATAAAAACACTGAGAGACATGTCGCATGCCTATAAAAACATTGAAAGTCGTGTCACATACCTATAAAAACACTTAGAACCATATCACATACATATAAAACACACTTAGAACCATGTCACACACCAATAAAAACACTTAAACCATATCACATACCTATAAAAACACTTGGAACCATGTCACATGCCAATTAAAACACTTAGAACCACGTCACATACCTATAAAAACACTGAGAGACATGTCACATACACATAAAAACACTTAGAAACATATCACATACCTCTAAAAACATTGAAAGCATGTCACAAACATATAAAAACACTGAGAGCCATGCCGCGGACCTATAAAAACTCTGAGATACATGTCACGAACCTATAAAAACATTGAGAGTCATGTCTCCGACTTATAAAAATACTAAGATACATGTCACATACATATAAAAACACTGAGAGCTATGCCACAGACCTATAAAAATACTGAGACAAGTGTCTCAGACCTATAAAAACACTGAGAGGCATATCTCGTACCTATAAAAACACTGAGAGACGTATCTCAGACCTATAAAAACACTGAGAGACTTATCTCAGACCTATAGAAACACTGAGAGACATGTCACAGACCTATGAAAACACTGAGAGACATGTCACATACGTATAAAAAACACTTAGAACTATGCCGCAAACCTTTAAAACACTGAGAAACGTGTCGCAGACCTAAAACAATACTGACAGACATGTCACATACTTATAAAAACACTGAGAGACACGTCGTAGACTTATTAAAACACTAAGAGACAAGCCACATACCTATAAAAAACACTGAGAGCCATGTCGCATATCTATAAAAACACTAAGAGATATGTCGCAGACCTATAAAAACACTGAGAGACATATCCCATACCTATAAAAACACTGAGAGCCGTGTCGTAGACCAATAAAAACACTGAAATACATGTCACAGACATATAAAAACACCGAGAGTCATGTCTCAAACCTATAAAAACCTTGAGTGACGTGTCACATACCTATAAAAACACTGAGAGCCATATCACAAACCTATAAAAACACTGAGACAAGTGTCTCATACCTATAAAAACACTGAGAGACGTATCTCAGATCTATAGAAACACTTAGAACCACGTCATATACATATAAAAACACTAAGAGACATGTCGCATATCCATAAAAACACTTAGAAACATATCATATACGTATAAAAACATTTAAAGCCATGTCAGAGACCTATAAAACACTAATAGCCATGTCTTAGACCCATAAAAACTGAGTGCCATGTCTAAAACCTACAAAAATACTGAGAGTCATGTCACATACCTACAAAAACACTGACAGTCATGTCGCATACCTATTAAAACACTAAGAGACATGTCACATACTTATAAAAACATTGAGAGCCATATTGCAGACCTATAAAAACACTGAGAGTCGTGTCACAGACCTATGAAAACATTGAGACCCATGTCAGAGACCTATAAAAATACTAAGAGCCATATCACAGACCTATAAAAACACTGAGAGCCATGTCACAGACCTATAAAAACACTGAGAGTCATGTCTTAGACCTATAATAACACTGAGAGACATGTCACATACATATAACTACATTGAGAGCCATGTAACATACCTATAAAAACACTGAGACCTATGTCAGAGACCTATAAAAACACTGAGAGCCATATCAGAGACCTATAAAAACATTGAGAGCCATATCAAAGACCTATAAAAACACTGAGAGCCTTGTCACAGACCTATAAAAACAATGAGAGCCTTGTCACAGACGTATAAAAACTCTAAGAGCCATATCACAAACCTATAAAAACTGAGAGCCATGTCATAAACCTATAAAAATATTGAGAGCCATATCACAGACCTATAAAACACTGAGAGGCATATCACAGACCTATGAAAACACTGAGAGTCATGTCTCAAACCTACAATAACACTGAGAGACATGTCACATACCTATAAAAACACTGAGACCCATGTTAGAGTCCTATAAAAACACTGAGAGCCATATCAGAGACCTATAAAAACACTGAGAGCCATATCAAAGACCTATAAAAACACTGAGAGCCTTGTCACAGACCTATAGATACACTGAGAGTCATATCACAAACCTATAAAAACACTGTGAGCCATGTCACAAACCTATAAAAACACTCATTCCGTCTCAAAATACTTGTATATTTAATACTTTACACATAAATTAAGAAAAGCAATTAATACGTATCAAATAGTCTAAATTACCGTTTGAATAGTTCAAGTATCTAGACAATTAAATGATTGTACAGTGACAACTGCCTATCATAAATAAGGGCAGTTTAATCAAAGTGTGCTAATGTTATATGGAAAACTGTATAACTGCAAATATTTTGGGACAAAAAAACTATCCTAAGCCGTTATTTTGAGACGGAATGAGTGAAAAAATAAAAAGTGGTCAATAATTTCTCCAAGACTTCTAGCTAATAGTATTTCGGTTTTCCATTAATAGAAAGTATTGCTCGTATTATCTAACCACATAACTCGATATTTTTATTAAAAAAAAAAATTAAGTCTCATTGTAAGTGTACGACGATAACCGTTTAATAATGCTGAAAGTTTTTTTAAAAAGTTGAAAATAAACATTTCCAATCAAAAGAGCGACTTAAGATGAAAAGATATAGAAAAAAGTATATAGTTGAGAATGTCACTGCATGGTTGGTTGCTCGTGAAGGAATTTGAGGGCCCGATCAAACAGCTTGCCTAAAGCCCCAAATTTCATAAGACCGGCCCTGTCCCTCTGATTCTAAAACTTTTGATCCATTTTGGTCCATGGTACAAATATCTCATTAACGTTAAAGATTAATGCAGAACGATTGTCTATATAGTACCAAAACATCAACAGCAACAACACAAGTAGCAGTGGCAAATCTCTTCCCATTTCCGTTTGGTAGTAAACCCAAACAAAGTATTATAAGTACAAACGTAAATGAGAAATTTGCTATCATTACAAACTTTTTTAGCTAAATCGAGTATGTATATAAACATTTCATTTGGTAACAACCCAAACGGTATATTATGTACAAGCATAATGGGTACACAATATGCATAACCACTATATATACAAGCATAATGATTACACAAAATACATAAATCCAAGAGCGACAAGAACACGCGGGTTTTTACAGTCTACCAGACATATCGAGCTTGAAACTGCCAATTGAAGTTTTTTACAGAGCCTCATATACGCGACTCCTTGCACCATTTCTATTTTTTGAAGAGTAGAGGTTGCAAACTCAGCTTCCCATTGAAACCATTTGGCCCCTGCAAACAGAGAAAGAGCAGCAAAAAAAAAGTAATGTGTATGTATAAAACAACCATGACCAGGAAATTGGCGTCAAATGGAGGGGAATGCTGAACAATTACAATTCCACTGATAACCTAGGTACTTCGCCATCCCACAAAATTGTCCAATTTGATAAGTCAACGTTATTATACACCAGTAACACCATGCTTTACTTGATTATAAATTCTTAGAGTTACAGTATAGTTAAGGCCCACTTTTAAAAATTGAGCTATTTTTGGGACAAATAAAACAAAGACTTTTTTTCGGGACAGAGGGAGTAGAAAGTACTCCCCCCGTCCCATTTTAAACTTCAAAAATTTCCCTTTTGGGTGTCCCATTTTAAACTTCAAAATCCAAAACAGGAAAGTTTTTTATACTTTTTTATTTAGTGGGCCCCACATGTCATACACACAACAACTATCCACTAACTATTCTCTACCCCACTTTCTCTTTCATACCCACTTTCTATACTCACAACACTCTACCCACTATTTATATTTTATAATATAAAGATTCTCATCTTAATTCTTGTGCCCACATTTTTTTTGAAGTTTAACATGAGACGGAGGGAGTATTTGACATCTCCTTGACACCTTTAGACTAATGTCCATCGTCTACATAACTGGCGCAAGAAGCTTGTGCATACTCATTAATGTTAGCTTTTCATCTCCATTTAATCTAAAGCACATGACTCTGTACATGCAACTGATAGTTCACAAGTTGATAGATGACAATCAACAACCCAAAAGAAATTTCTACTAGCTTTACGACTAAGCTAAGCAAGAAGATAAATTGTAATGGAAACAGGAATGAAATACTCCGTACCTACATCAATTGGCCTTGACATTGTCCGTCAATCCCATTGTTTAGGCGAGACAAGCTAGGCTGCTGACAAAAGTCCTCATTTCAAAGTTCCTCTTAACCGACAATCCATGACACTCAATATCTCTTGACGTATTTTCCTTCACATTGTACACAACAAGTTTCTCCCGATTCATAATCAACAAGAAATCTTCATCACCCGATAAAAGTACAGGTCTAATATGGTAACTCCTGGGCTGGTAAACCGAAAACCTAGACCAAGATTCTTTTGCACCATATTCCCTCATTACCCAAACATCAGTCGCAGAATTCATCAAACAAAGGCACCCACCAAGAATCCGAACCTCGAGTCCAGCTTGTGGTAAAGTTTCCCCGATTAATTCACTAGGTTGTGGACTTGTGGCACTTCCCTGAACTTTTCATCAACCAAATCAAAGGCAACAATCAACCATGGAGAATTGAAATTCTTCCGACCTAACAAATGAATTGCTCCATTAACCAAAAACCCTAAATCACCAGCATCAGAACGAAAAACTTTACTCCCTAACCAATGAAAAGGTGAATTCTGAATCATTCTCCAACAATCATTCATCAAACTATAAACCCAAACGACTTTCTGAGAAATTAATACAACCTTATAACCACAAGTTAAGGAATCATAACCTAACCCATAAATCCCACTCGGAACAACACCCACCAACGAATTAGGAAACGGCAATGTTTTGAATTCCCGAATCGTCAAGTTAATCAAACACATCTCATACTTCGCACTAAGAGCCAAAACCAAGCCGTCAACAGATCCACAAACCACCAACCACCCATTCCGCTGTTCGAATTCGAGCACCGACGTGATTCTGCCGGTGTCAAATCGGTCTCCTTCAAAGTCAACCACGACGAGGGGACGTAATACGGGAGCGAATACCACGCTTTGACGGTGGCAATTGGCGTACTAGGTGAGATGAGTTTTGATGAATTTGGGGTCGGAAATTAGGGTTTTCCAGGGTTTTGAAACGCATTTGAATTTACCTAGTGACTTTGGCGGGAGGCGAGTGAGTATATCAGTGATGAGCTCGTCGGGGATGGTGACGCCGGTGAGCATGGCTATCGGAATGGATTACTGGAGCTCCGATGGAGGGGGTCTGAGAATCAGCTGTATAGTATTGTACTACTACTATAGTGGGGTTTGGGTGGGAGGGTATTTTCGGGTTTACATAATTAATGTGGGCTTTTGAGCAATAAAGTTTTAATTTATAGACTTATTAAAAATAAATTAAACTATTTGTCCTTATTACAAATTACGTTTTGTTTATAGGACTTTTGGGAAATTTTTCCTTACATTAACACCCCGGCCCACTTGTTTTTTTTTTTGTACCATTTTCTTTTTCGGTTTTTCTAACACGTGCTCTTAAAAACACATGATTAAGACTTAGGGCTCGTCTGGTGCACAGTTTCAAAAACTGAGATTTTTCAAAACGGAGCGTTTTTTTGGACGCTACTATTTGGAGCGGCTAAAAATGACATAAATTTTTGAAAAGCTCTACTCAAAAACTCTCTATTGAGACGCTTAATTAATTAAAAGTTGATTCTTTTTCACTGCGTTTTAAACGCGCCGCTCTACCAAACAAGCCCTTAAATATATCATTAAATCTATATAACTATAGCAACTTTTAGTAATATGTTTAGATTTACTAAGTAAAAATGCTATAATTACATAGATTCACTGTCATAATTAAGTCTTATCATGTACCCTAAGGGCACACGTTAGAAAAATCGTTTTTTTTTTAACAAACAAAACAAAAATGATATGTGATCCTAAAAGAGTGACTCATTGGTAAAGTTAAGACTCAATCTATGTGGAGTCGGTCTTGTGAAAAACACGTTTTACACTAAGCTATGGAAAAACATGTTTTTCCCAAGTGCATTCTCTAATATTATCAAGTGTCTGTTGTAATATTACATTTATAAATATTCAAGCAGACACTTTTATACATTCAAAGAGACACTTTTAGAGGTAGTGTTAAGGTTGCTTGTCAAGTATTACAAAGTGCCTCTTGGATTATTGAAAAATGCCTCTTAAATTGTCAACAAGTGTTTGGTGGGTTTTTTAAATTTTCAAAACTAGTGTATGCCCTAGTGTTAAAAAGTGTATCATGTAATATTGAAAAATGCATCCTGCAATGTAAAAAATTGTGCCCTAGTATTAAAATGTGCATCCTGTGGTATTGCAAAATGCCTCATACAGTGTAAAAAAACGCCTGGTGAGTTTCCGTAAGTTCCAGTTATTTGCAAAAATGCCACCGTGCCTTTTAATAACATTTTGTTTATTTATAAAAATGACTCTTCGTATACGAAAAACACGTTTTACGCTAAGGCGTGTGTAAAACGCGTTTTTCTTGATCTCTGTGAGGTATTAGATTCAATTCTCTCCTTATTTTTTTATTGGAATATCATCAAATAAATAAATAAATAAATGATAGTATGATGTAATACATTCTCATTTAATCAATTTGTATTTAAACTATAAAGTGGTAAAGTGCTGGGTTTCAGGGCAACATGTGCAGCGGAATAACAACAATGATCGAGACGTAAATCAAAATCCATGCAAAACAATTATCATAATAATGATAAATCAGGATCCATGCAAAACAATTATCGTAATAACATAATAATGATAAATCAAGATCCATGCAAAACAATTAAAAGCACCAATAAAATTATAAAATATCATTTTTTAAGCCATATTTTGTGACACTTTTTTTTAACTTTATATTTAGCCGTGTGAAGAAGTCTAAGGGTTTGTCTGGTGCACAGTTTTAAAAACAAAGATTTTTCAAAACAAAGTTTTTTTTTTTTTACGTTACTATTTGGAGCGGCTATAAAAGGCTAAGATTTAAACAAAAAAATCTATACTTAAAAACTCTCAATTGAGGCGCTTAATTAGCAAAAAACTGATTATTTTTCTATCTATTTTGAACACACCGATCTACCAGGCAAGACCTAAAACAACATGTATTATGAAACGGATGAGTATTAGAGATTTTAATGATTATGAATTATAAAGGTGACACTATAATGGTATCACGAATAATTTACATGTTGCTGAATCACTAGTAACATATAATGTGACACATAATTATGTTACGTGCATAAATTTTGTCTTGTATAAAAAGAAATACTCCCTCTGTTCCTGGTAAGTTGCAACATGGAAGGAGAAGCACAAAAATTAAGAAAGAGAATAATGAGTGGTTGGGATGAAGAGAAAGAATGAGTGGAGAATAATGAGTGGTTGTGAGGAAGAGAGAGAATGAGTGGAGAATAATGAGTGGTTGGGAGAAAGAGAGAGAATGAGTGGAGGATTATAAAAGTAATAAAAAGTTTCCTTATTTGTCATTGTTGCAACTTAAGTGGAATGCCTAAAATGGCAAATTGTTGCAACTTACCCGGAACGGAGGGAGTACATAATAAAGTTTGATTGCCAAATTTTAGGTACCTAATTGAATATTTTGTTCATTTTGATTAATTTCATTCACTTTTTTTTCTATGTAAAGTTCATAAGAAATTTGACGGTTGGGGTTTACTCAAATTTCTCATTTTTATCTTGAACGGGATAAATTGACGACGGTCAAGGGGTCGGATCATGTGCATGTCTGGGTAAAGGCCCATAAGGACTAAGAGAATGGACACACTACCTTTGTCCCTAGATGATGTTGCCTTGACATAGGGAATGGGAAAAACCTACCTATGCTCGACATATCTTCTTCTCGACATAACAATATGTCGGGCATGCCTTACGTTAATGGGAAATAGACAGGTCATGCCGTGCCGATACCATTCCTCGACATACCACTATATCGATCGTTAGCAATGCATGCCGACCAATGCCACGCATTCGGCGTGGCTTGATCAAACTCTTATACTTGCAGAGTTTAAGATACATAAATAAGGAAACTCTTATTGTCAATTGATTTGCTCTCATAAAATATCATATATTTATTCTCACGCCAGATGACTTTCATTGGAAGAGCCCAGACTTAGTTTACGTGTTTTCATTTTTTCCAAGTCACTAAAAGTTACTGGGATTATTTGAACCGCTAGATTTGGACTTATCCGATGTTTTTGGTATCATCTTATTATCCGTACTTACAATAATTATTTTATTAGCCTAAGCTAAGAGCATTCACAATGGAAGGTTTTTGGGAGCTCTTTTTTTTATGAAAAAGCTCTTTAGAGCTTTTTGCCATTGTGAGAAATCTTAAAGAGCTCCTTGCTAAGGAGCAACTCCTTCTACAAAGAGCTCTTTCCATTAATTGTCACCACTTTTTCATATTAATCATTAAATATACTATAGATAAATGCTAGAAAAAGTTAATGTTGTTGAATTTGGGGGCCACAAAAAAGTTAATTAAAAAGCTCTACCATTGTAGAATAAGCTTGGAGGTTTTTATTATTGAATTGTTAATGATGTGTTATTTTGAAATTATAAAAAAGCTATGAAAAAAACTTTTACCATTGTGGATGCTCTAAAAACTGTGAGTGCCCTGTCTGTTCGCACGTTAGGATCAAACCGTTGCTGAAAAATTGTAGCGTTTAAACAAATAAGCGTATCAACAGTGAGTTATGAGACGCGTTCGTTTCAAAACGTGGGTGAGTTTTGAACGCTAGAATTTGTAGCGGTGAACAATAGAGCTGGTTTGAAACGGAAGAAAGACGGCATGTTCACGATAATACCCTTCTAGTATTCCCTGCTCGTCTTACATATTTTTGTACCTTTCATATTGGGTTTACGGCGTCAACAATGTCAAAAAAAAAAATGTAAATGCTGTGAGTATCTTTTGCTTTTTCTTTTCCTTTTCTTTTATCGTGTTTTTCAATTACTTTTCTCATAATAAATAATACTCTCTCCGTCCTAATTTAAAGTTTATAGTTTGACTTTGCACGGAGATTAAGAAAATGTAAATGCTGTGAGTATGAAAATTAAAGTGGGAGAGAGAAAGTGGGTAAGGAGTTTTTGTTGTGAGAATGACAAGTGGGTCCCACTTTTCATTTTAGGTAATAAAACAAAGTAAGAACCTTAAATTTGGACAGATTAAAGAGGAAAGTAAGAACCTTAAAACAGAACAGAGGGAGTAAATGTTACTTTTTGGTATATTAGTACGAAGAACTATAATACTTGTGCTTATCACAATATGAACAAATTTATTTTTAGAAGGGTAAAAATGTCATTTTGAGTAAATATTTTAATTTCAATTTAAGTGTTTTAAGATGATGTACCAACCACACTCACAGAAGAAATGCTTCGTTTATGAAAGCTCCGTTTCAAAAAATTACTCCGTTTGCAAAACACTCCGTTTGTGAAACTGTGTACCATAACAACGAGGGGTAAACAGCGGCGCAAAAACAAAAGTGAAACAACAAACCATTGGCGCCCCCAAACAATCTGCTACAAACCCTCTCAGTCAGTCTCTCCCCCCTCAAACTATATACAAACCCACCTCCTTCAATGGCTTCTTCTCTCCGGTTAATCGGAAATGGCGAAGCATTCCGGGAAACACACTTGCACGACGACCACCTTTTTATTTGCTCTCACAACATTTATTGGCGCTGCCCTAATCTTGGATGCTCTTTGGGCTTCCACTTCATCTTCTTCTTCTTCGTCTTCAACATATATCTCCATCGCCTCGACCTGGGCTCGCCAGAAAACCCAACGGATCATCGTTCCCGGATTCGGCAATGGTACTGAGGTTGGTTGGTTGATTCTTCTTTTGATTTTGCTCTAATTTTTGGATTTGGTTTCTCGGAATTTGAGATTAATTTTGCCTTTTACTCCATTGTCTGATTTTTCATTGATTTTTCTGGAATTGGATCTGGATTTGATTCAAACAGAGTTGAAATTATAAGAGCCTGTAATCTTTTTCTAAGAACAAAGGGGGTTATAATTGATGGAGGGGTATTTTTTTCTAGGGATTCAATGGCTGTGATTTGAAATACACTCCAAACAACCTTGTGCATAAGTTTGCTTTCCCATTCTTTTAGGCTTAGTTCATTTTCATAAGGATACAAAATTATTATGAAGGTAGAAAATTATGCAGTACAGTATAGTGTAATTGTGCCCAAATAGCGGTTAAAATTATATCATAGTGCAAATTTCTTTAACGGAAAAATGTGTCGAGAAGATTCAGTTAATAATGCTAGTGATTATAGATCGCATATTTTCTTACTCTATGAAGTAAGTGTATATGCTCGAAAACCTAAGAGGGTTAAGATAGTATTGGTCGATGTTCAAGGCCGAAGCAATATAAAACCTTGAAGTCTTCTTGGACGTTTTTCCCCAACTTTGCCAGGTAATCTAGGATTGGAAAAAATAGGTTATAACAGTGACATTGATGGCATAGTCTTACCAATCAATTACAAGGTCAAGTCTTTTATGAGTTCAACCAATCAGTATCGAAAAGAGGACACTTCACACCATTATGTGATTAGTTGGTGACATTTAATATTTACCCGTAGGATATGAGGTGCTTCTCGAGCCTTAAGGTGGTTTGGGCTGTAGGTGAGTCCGATGTGGTTGTGCCATGTCGTTGTGTCACTTGATTATCAAAAGAAAAAAATAAATATTGTGAGAGTGTTGCGCTGAAAGCTAGCATATTATTAGGAGCAAATGAACTGAGTTTTTTTTTTTTTTGGAATTTTTTTCATTTATTTCAATGGAAATAGTTTTCTTGAAAATTGTACAATCTGAGGTAAAGAATCTGATAAAGCAGCAAAGTATTGCAATCCCAGAACCAAGATAAGAGTAAAGAAATCCCAAGTATTTCTTGCAGGAAACAAACGGGACAGATTTCAACACATGATCACTATTCGCAATTGTATATTCTTTCTAGGAACTTGTTTTTCTTTGGAATAAAAGGAGCCTTTATCATTTCACATATATTTTCCATATTCTATAACCTGCAAACTTATGCCACTGAGGGCTTATTTTAGTTTACATTCTACTGTGCAGATTGTAGATGTTAACAAAGACCGCAATAACGAAAGATTCTTATCAGCAACTTTTGCTGATTTACCAGCACCAGAATTGCAATGGGAGGCAATGACACCGGCTCCAGTTCCTCGTCTGGACGGGTCTGCAGCACAGATAAAAAATCTATTTTACGTTTTTGCAGGCTACGGAACCCTAGACTATGTAAAACTCTTCATTTTTTCTGAAATTATCAGAGCCTTCGTTGTTACATGTAGTTGGATCGTTGAAACTCTTTTCTTGTTTCGTGAACTTTAATGTAGGTACATTCCCATGTTGATATTTATAACTTTACGTACAATAAGTGGGTAGGGCGAATTGATATACCGAAAGAGATGGCTCATTCGCATCTAGGGATGGCGAATGATGGGAGATATGTCTACATTGTGTCGGGGCAATATGGTCCTCAGTGTAGAGCTCCTCCGGTTGCTCATGTGTTTGCGTTGGACACAGATACGAAAAAATGGCATAAGTTGCCTCCACTACCGGCACCTAGGTACTTCCCCTTGTCATTCATATAAGTCAAGACTACTCCCTCCGTCCCATAATAAATGTCGCATTAGACTTGTCAATATTTTCTAAGGAATGCGCTTTACTTGTTAGTACATTGCTTGTACAATGGTAAATTTGCACTAAAATCATTTCCTTATTTAGAAACACGTTATTTATTTTGGGACTGAGTAAAAAGGAAAGTGTGACATTTATTTTGGGACAAAGGGAGTATTTTGCCTCTAGTTATCACCCCAACCCTACCACACACACTAATGTGATTTCTCTTGTTTTTCGCCATTGTTGGTATCTATGCCCCAATGCTACTCAAATTACAAACAATCTTGAAATATTCGCATTTGATTTAGAAGAAGACTGAGACCTTATAGTCTTAATACAGAATGTGCTGTTAAATGTGAAACATGCAGGTATGCACCGGCAACTCAAATTTGGAGAGGTAGACTCCATGTGATGGGTGGTAGCATGGAAAATAGGCATACACCGGGAAAAGACCATTGGAGTATTGCAGTGAAGAATGGCAAAGCATTGGAGGAGAAATGGAGGACGGAAGTCCTTATTCCGCGTGGCGGACCCCACAGGTTAGATCCGCTCGGTTATTAAAATGTCCGTTAGACAAAAAAAAGTAAAGTTGCAATTCTGAAATTCAGTCATGTTTGCAGAGCTTGTGTTGTGGTTGGTGATCGGCTTTTTGTCATTGGTGGGCAAGAGGGCGATTTTATGCCCAAACCAGGCTCGCCTAACTTCAAGTGTTCACGCAGGCATGAGGTACGTTACCACCGTATATACTTGAACTGTTTCTGCATAAAACTTATAGTCCCACCTTTTTAGTGGAACTTAGATCAAAGATTTAGGAAAAGTAATTATCTAAATGGAAGTCTAAATATCGTTACTGATGCACCATTTAAAAATACTACCAACCACTGCCTTTCAGATTTTCATTAGGAAAAATAATTATCAGTCAATGTTCAATCAAAATTTCCTCCAAAATTGTGGGACTATAGTTATGGGACGGAGGGAATATGTCACAGTATTATGGTCTTTTACCCCTTGTTTGAATATCTCATTTTTGCAGCATTTAAATTGCAGTGCTTCGTGTTTCAGGTAGTTTACAGTGATGTTTACATGCTAGATGAAGAGATGAAATGGAAAGAGATGCCTCCTATGCCAAAACCCGACTCCCACATTGAGTCTTCATGGGTGATCGTTAATAATTCCATCATAATCGCTGGAGGCACGACTGAGAAACATCCTGTGAACAAAAGAATGATCTTGGTCGGAGAGTTGTTCCGATTTGATCTAAAGTCAATGGTATCACCCTCCCTCTCTATATATATGTATACATACTCACACCCACATATATACACATACATCTTTGTACAAATATATACATACACACATATATACAATGGCGAAGCCACGTCTAAGCCATGGGGGTCTTTAATTTTGGAGTTGTGTCGTTTTTATCACTATCAAGCTCGATAATTTAATATTTTTATACCTAAAAAAGGAAATTTCATCATTTTGACCCCCTTGATTTAGAAAACATTAACACAGTGTCATAATTTTGACCCCTCTATAAAATTCATGGCTTCGCCACTGCATATATATATACATACACATATTTTGTTATGTATGAAATCTTGATTGTGGATGCCTAATAAAATTAGTCTTGTTGATACTTATAGAAATGGTCAGTGATTGGGAAACTCCCTTACCGCGTGAAAACGACAATGGCAGCTTATTGGGATGGATGGTTATATTTCACATCTGGACAGCGAGACCGCGGACCAGATAATCCACAGCCAAGGAAAGTCGTAGCAGATATGTGGAGAACCAGATTGAGTTTGTAATCATCTTGTTTAACTTAGATTAACCTCGGATTAACCACTATAATCATATAGTAGGATTTTTAATTTCCTTACATTTTGTAGTCGAGCTTAAGCTAGTTTTGGTCTATCGCATAATTTTGCAATATACTTACTAATTTTGTGAAATATAACACGTCAGATTAAAAATTCCATCTATACAGTAGCACGTTACAACACGCACAACATTCCGACTTGCACGGTACATGAGTTACGTTTTATAATAACATAAGTTACATCTTATAATAACATGATTTTATTTTTATTGGCGTGCGGGAACATTATAGTATCATTGTTATAGTAACAGTTAGTTACATGTTATAATAACAGTTACAAGGCAGTTTGAAATGATATTGAAAATGAATTACTCCCTCCGTCTCAATGATCTTTACATTTCACTATTCAAACTTTTTAAGGATAGGAACACTTGCTTCACTAGCCATGTTGTGTTTATGAACATTTAAGCCTAAATTGTAGAAATGAGAATAACTTTTTGGGACAATGGAAAATGACAAATGAGAAGATCATTTTGGTGGGACGGAGGGAGTAGATTATAAATATAGTTTTGATAATTATTATGGAAAAAGTATACTATTAATTGTGCATAGTGGGCATCACCCATTAAGATGGGAGTTAACATAGGGGCTTATCTGGTTACATTACAATTTATAAGGGCCTTAAAGTAAAATCCATTGTCTAATACAAATGGGTACGGGGCGACCCAAACCCGATTTTGACGGGAACATATTAATCCAAAATGAGTTTATTGCAAAACTAACATGCGTACTTTCATTTATTTTCAATTTGACTTGCGAACTTTGGAAACATCAAATGTGGTTTGCGTACTATCATTTTCAAAAATTTTGAGACGACTTTTTTAACACCCGTTAAAAAACTTAACGGGACACTCAGAACGTTAACAAAATGGGTCATGTGAATGGTAATTTTGTCATTTAACTAAACAACATAAGAGTTTAACAGTTATTCAACCTTTTAATTTAATCTAGGTCTTCTTCTTCCTATTGCCACCACCATGCCACCACTACTACCACCTAAACACCACCACATAACCTCCGATTGGACACAAAAAAAGACACAAATCTGGCCGAGTCAAATCGCCACCCCCACTGAGTCAAAGTCTGGTGCCGCACAACGGCCCTATCCACAGCTTCACACGCCAGTCGCCACCACGTTACAGATCTGTTTCCCCAAACACACCTCCGACATAATCCAATTTGGGCATCTCCATCGCCGCCGTCACAGCTCTTCACGTTACAAATTTCCTTCTTGTTCTACGACCGTTAATATCATCGGATTCATCTTCGTCACCGCCGATTGAACTTTCTCTACCGCCCTCGGTCGAGCTAGCAATTGATGTAGCTCGAAGATGGAATTCACCGCCCTTCCTGTATATGGTCTGTGTTATCGTGTGATGGTGACCCAATTCCGGTTAATCGAAAGGTGAGGCCAGAGGTTGAGGAACAATGGATCTTGAATGGAGCTAAATTCAAACCCAGATTTGGGTTTTTGCTTGAAGACGTGTTTTTCATTTTCCTTTTCTTTCTTCTTTTCTTCCTTTGCTTTGATGATATGACCAAGTGGGGGTTAAATAAGTAATTGCAAATATAAGGAGTCATGTGCACTGCAGATGCCTACTTTCCGTTAACATCCGTTTGAGGGATAAACGTAATTTGGCATATTCCGTTATCTTTTTAACGGTGTTAAAAAGTCGTCTCAAAATTTTGAAAATGATAGTACGTAAACCACGTTTGATGTTTCCAAAGTTCGCAAATCAAATTGAAAATAAATGAAAGTATCCGTGTCGGTCTCGATCCAAAATATTCACGCACGTTAAAACTCGCACAGCTTCAAACCTCCACCATCACCACCCTCTCCCTCCGACCGTCTCCGGCGAGAAAAATTGACTGGAAGAGGATTTTTCAGTGAATTCCTCTGAAATTCACCTCGTATGATTCAGGAAACAATTGTGAGATATCACTGAAATGGATATATTATTCGCACAGATCCAAGCGGATCTTCGATCCAACGACGCTCTTCGCCAGTCCGGCGCACTCCTCCAAGCTCTCCAGCAATCGGCAGCTGGTCGCGACATCTCCGTCATCGCCAAGTCCGCCGTCGAAGAAATTGTCGCATCACCTGCCTCCGCCGTGTCCAAAAAACTAGCATTTGACCTCATACGATCCACTCGTCTTACTTCCGATCTATGGGAAATTGTTTGTACCGGAATCCGGAACGATCTCGACTTTCCGGACCCTGACGTTACTGCCGCAGCAGTCTCTATTCTCGCCGCCATTCCCTCATACCGCCTCGGCAAGCTCATTTCCGACTGCAACAAGGAAATTTCAAGCTGCTTCGACTCAACTAGTGATAATCTGCGGTTCGCCATAACTGAAACTCTAGGTTGCATTCTCGCGCGAGACGATCTCGTTACATTGTGCGAGAACAACATTAATTTGTTAGATAGGGTTTCAAATTGGTGGATTAGGATCGGGCAGAACATGCTGGACAAATCTGATGCTGTTTCGAAAGTAGCGTTTGAATCGGTTGGACGGTTGTTTCAGGAATTGGAATCGAAGAGGATGAGTCGATTGGCTGGAGATAAGCTTGTAGATAGTGAGAATTCGGTGGCTATTCGATCAAATTGGGTATCCTCTATGGTGGTTTTCGTTTGGAGGAAGCGGAATGCTTTAATGGCAAGGTCTTTACTGCTCCCAGTTGAGAGTTTTAGAGCCAGTGTCTATCCACTTGTATATGCTGTAAAAGCTGTGGCTTCGGGTTCAGTTGAGGTGATTCAGAAGCTCTCTAGATCTTCTAAAAGTGTCAATGTCAATGCGTTGGATTCTAACAATGCAGAGAGGTTAGTGGGAGTGTCGGATTTGGTTACTCATTTGGCGCCTTTCTTGGCTTCCTCTCTGGATCCTGCATTGATTTTTGAGGTGGGGATTAACATGTTGTACTTGGCTGATGTTCCTGGCGGTAAGCCTGAATGGGCTTCGGCATCTATCATTGCAATCCTCACGTTATGGGACAGACAAGAATTCTCTTCTGCTAGAGAGAGTATTGTTAGATCTGTTGTTACAAATCTTCATCTACTTGATCTTAGTATGCAGGTCCGTGTTACTTTTGCGTGCTTAATTATCTTGTTCAAGATGTGAAACAATATTTTTTCTGCCGTGAGTATTTATCTGCAATGCTGAAACCATAATGCATAAAAAAATTATCCTTCAGTTAGAGAAGACGAGATGCATTTCTTTATGCAGTCTTCATACTGGAAAACTTATTGGTTTACATTGCAACCTAACATTTGCAAGAAATAACTCAGTGCAAAAACTCGTAGTATTTACGTTCTACTCTCTCTCTGCAGTACAATTGTTTGATTTTCCTCATGTTAACCCTCATCTAATGTCTACCCGTGTTTAGTTGTTTTCTCTATCTGGAGCTATGGAAGTGTCTTTTTTATTATTTATTTATACAGCCATATTTCTGTTTGGATCAAGATTGTACAGAAAATATAGTGTTTGAAGCTATTGAAATCCCCCATTTTTTTTCCTCTCTCGATAAGTAGAAACTGTTAAAATTTTCTGCATGTTTGTTGCTTAGCAAAAAGAGTATTTCAATGTGTAAACGATCCATTATAATTTCATCTTCTAGGGTCAGAACGATGAGATGGTGGCATATCACATAAATTAATTGTGGAGTTTGACTTTTCATTTTTATATTTGCTTCGTCATCAGTCTCAGTGCTTCATTGAAAAGAAATGAATTCCTGTTTGTTTATTTGCTAGCCCTGTCAAACAGTTGTGGTTACACCGTACTTCGGGTACTGGGTCACAATCATAAATTAGTCATTTAAGTATGAGAAGTCAACGATAATTTTCATGTTCAACAGAAACCCAATAATGTATATGCTAATACTATTTCTTTTTTGATGCAGGTTTCATTGTTTAAAAGGTTGCTTCTCATGGTAAGAAATTTGAGGGCAGAGTCAGACCGTATGCATGCTTTAGCATGTATCTGTCGGACAGCTCTGTGTGTTGATCTTTTTGCAAAGGAAAATGTTCGAAGAGGTCAAAAACCTCTTTCAGGAACTGATATTGCGTCACTTTTTGAGGATGTCAGAGTGAAAGATGACCTCAACAGTGTTACAAGCAAAAGTTTATTTAGGGAAGAGCTAGTAGCCATGTTGGTAGAAAGCTGTTTTCAGTTGTCACTACCTTTGCCAGAACAAAAGAGTTCAGGTATGGAAAGTCGAGTGATTGGTGCATTGGCTTATGGAACTGGTTATGGTGCATTAAATTGGACTGAGCCAGCTCTGGAAGTTGTGGAAGTGTGTAGACCCTGTGTAAAATGGGATTGTGAGGGCCGGACATATGCTGTTGATTGCTACTTGAAGTTGTTGGTTAGGCTTTGTCATATTTATGATACCAGGGGTGGGGTAAAAAGAGTCAAAGATGGAGCATCTCAAGATCAGATTCTAAATGAGACCCGTTTGCAAAATTTACAACGCGACCTTGTCAAAGACCTGCTTGAGGTTTGTGAGTTTTCTTCAATAAAAGTTTCCAGCCCTTAACGTAGTATCTGAATTTTTGAATATCCTATTTATTAGTGACAATATACACTTTTGTTGTGCATCACACACCTTCCAATTTAAAACATGCTTACTTAAAATTTATAATGCTAAGGCATTGTGCAACAATAATTTGCTGTTGTTGTCAGATAGCTGAACTTGTACTTCTTTGGAGTGGAGAAGAAGACGTTTGCTATTAAGCCCTGAAACAGATAGTTAGAATCAAAGAGAATAAAGAAATGATTCATTTCCCCACCCAAAAGGTGGGGAAGAAGGAAAGGAACCCCAATATTGGAATGCTGCTTCTTTATGCTGAACTTAAGTCCTTAACTGCATAAAGTGATACTCCCAATGCTAAGTTTCCAATAAGCACATTATTTAGTTGAGTTTTGTTTATAAACAGTCTCCATCCCAAAAAATAGTCCTCCTTTCTTTTTTTGTTTGTTCGAGTAAACATCATTTTTAAAACATGTCAAATAAAAGGCACCCCAACACTGGAAAGCTGCTTCTTTGTGCTGAACTTAGCTGCATAAAGTGATATTCCCATGTTAAGGTTCCAACAAGCATTATTTTTTTGGTTGAGTTGTGTTTATATACAGTCCCCATCCCCAAAAATAACCCTGCTTCCTTTTTGGTTTCTCCAAATGAACATCATTCCTGAAAGTTTGACTTGTCAAATGGGACTACTTATTGGGGACAGAGGAGTACATTCTGTATTGCTTGGGTAGGATATGGATTTGCTTCATCAGTTAGTCTATGGTGCAGAATGTCTGATGCAGTTATGCTTAGAGAGAAAAAGAGACAGACATACACACACACAGAGAGAGAGAGAGAGAGAGAGAGAGAGAGGGGGGGGGGGCAGTGGGCATATAGGGGGCAGTTGTTAATCCTCTTCAATGGATGATGGCAACAGTAAAGCTAACTTTGCAATGTTGCATTAGGTTTCCATTTGAATGAACCTGCAAAATTCCCTGTTATAGTCACACTTCACTGTTAGCAGAATCTTTAATCTGGCTACCCTGACATAGTTGAAGGTTAAAGCACTTATTCATTTTCCCTTGCCATTTTCGTTAGGCTGACTGAAATTGTAGGCATACCGCCTTCGAAAAATAACTTCCGAACAATAACTTTGACATACTTTTACATGTGCTCTTTTTCTGGTTCTTCCCAACACTCTTCTCATTTCGTTCCTTGATTTGTATCATCGCTTTACGTGCATTCTTCACTCTAGTTTCCCTTATATTAAAAAAGATTCATATTGGCAGGTTAATACTCCTAGAATTTGTGCACGTCTTATTTGGGCTATTTCGGAGCACATTGACCTGGAAGGCTTGGACCCTCTTCTAGCTGATGACCCCGAGGATCCACTGAACATAATCATTTCAAACATCCACAAAGTTCTGTTCAATGTAGATTCATCTGCAACTGCAACAAATAGGCTTCAAGATGTTCAGGCTGTTCTTTTGTGTGCTCAACGGTTGGGATCACGCAATGCTAGGGCGGGGCAGTTGCTGATGAAAGAACTAGAAGAGTTCAGGACTGATGGGTTGGCTGATTCTGTCAACAAGCATCAGTCTCGTTTAATATTGCAAAGAATCAAATATGTGTCGAGCCATCCGGAAAGCAAGTAAGCATCTTCTTCTATTTTTATTTTTTAATGGAAGCAGTATTCTTTGTTACTGATTACCCCCCCCCCCCCCACAATTTATGCGCGCAAATGTATCTTATTGTCTCATTTAAGCCTAAAATATGGGTTGAGAAAAAAGAATAATATCAACCAATGTTTATATGTAGCTTGTTGGTAGAGAAAGGAACTGATATGTGAAGGAACTTCTTCTACATTTTCTGTGCCATCTTTGATTTTCTAAGTTTCTATTTAGTAAGTAATCGTTGCTTTGATATTTGAATCCTCTCTGCTCCCAATTTTTGATGACTCCCTTGCAACCCATAATCTAAACTCCTTGATGCAACGATGCAGTGATTGTATACCTTATTACGTAGAATTCTGAATGATAATTTTTATCAGTGGATGCCATTGAAAGTGGTTCAAGGGACTTGCGATTCTTTTCAACTGTCACTTTTCTGGAAGTGTTATCATTGAGGTTTTCTTAGAATTTCCTCTCTGTATTTCAATTTAGGTCCCTATCGTGGTCACAGCTGGTGCTGCTTCCACAACTTACTCTTATTTAGAATCTTAGTTGCGGATATCGTTGGTTCATGCAATTGGATGTGTTGAAGGACTTAAGACTCCTACTCATTGATTTTTTCAACAGTGCTATATGTTGGCATCTGTATCTTTGTCAACTTAGAGTCTCAGCAATGACCTCTTTTATCTTCTGGGTCATGTTTTCTTTAGGTTGAACAACCAAAGAAGTTCATTCCGACTCAAATTTCCAGTTAGGATTAGGTCTACAATTGTGAGTGTTCTTTTTCTTTAGTTCTGTTCTGTTTCAGTTGTGAGGCCATGGGGCACAACTTTTTGATGGGGGTATTACATTAGTTCACAAATCTCAACCGAAGACTGTATTAGGTATCGATTACTTTGCTGATGAAGTCTGCTTTCTTCAAGCTGTGTCCATTGTCTCAGCAATGACCTCTTTTATCTTTTGGGTCATGTTTTCTTTAGGTTGAACAACCAAAGAAGTTCATTCCGACTCAAATTTCCAGTTAGGATTAGGTCTACAATTGTGAGTGTTCTTTTTCTTTAGTTCTGTTCTGTTTCAGTTGTGAGGCCATGGGGCACAACTTTTTGATGGGGGTATTACATTAGTTCACAAATCTCAACCGAAGACTGTATTAGGTATCGATTACTTTGCTGATGAAGTCTGCTTTCTTCAAGATGTGTCCATTGTTTCTTGCGTTCAAAATTTATTCCATTCTTCTCTTTTACCATGCCCATGGTTCAACCATTCTTAGTATGATGTAGCTTTAGCTTTAATCAACTACTCCCTCCGTCCCAGCACAAGTAGGACTAGAGTAGTATGCACAATAATTAAGAGAAAAGTAGTGTATGTGTGGTAGAAAATGAAGAGAGAGAATGAGTGGGGTAAATAGTAGTTTTGGTTGAATAAATTGAGTGGTGGAAAATGAAGAGAAAGAATGAGTGGGATTAGATGGTGGTGTTGGTTGAATATAAATATATTAAAACATTTTCATTTTGGGCAGTCTCAATTGTTTTGGGACGGCCTAAAAGGGAAAGAAGTCCCACTTGTGCTGGGACGGAGGGAGTATGTTATAACTATTACTTAGATATGGGGTTGCGTGGGAGTTACTAAAAAATGCTTCCATGGCAAGCTGATCTTTCCTAGGATCCTTTCAGCATTCTGTCACTAAACATTTATCCACTCCATGCTGCTCAAGCTGAAAGATGTTGTCCCTGGATTTGATTCGTTCCCAAATGATACTGCCCGAGGAACCTGCGGGCTTTCAAAGACACATTGTTAATTTTTCTGAATGGAAGCAAACACTTTTTGTGGCAATGACTATTGAATGTGTAATAGGTGAGGGTCATAGAAAGAGGTTCTAGCAGTGTACTTGCTTACTGGAGAAGAAGCTGAGGAGCTTCGTAGTTCTTTGAGATGAATTGAAAACCCGAAGCTCTTACAGATGTGCCTCTCAGGATAGGGCTTATGCATGGGATATAGAGGTGGATTGAGCCCTAAACCTAAACTCTGAGTGCTGAAGATCACATATACTCATATACTGTGTTCATAGAACTTACTTCCTGCCAGGGTTCAAAGTTTTTACTCCCTCTGTTTCAAAATACATGTCGTTTTAGGAGTTAATTTTTGTTCCAAATAGTTGACGTTTTACTATTACCAAGGAATATTTACCCTTGTTTACCTATTATACTCTTATTCATTGGTTATGAACTATCTCTTGTATAAGCATTTAACTGCATAGGAAATTGGATTCCGTTAGGGGCACAAAAGTCTTTTTAATATGTATTAATTTCATTTCTTAATATGTGTAAAGAAGTCTAAAATGACATTCATTTTGAAAAAGAGGGGGTAAGGTTTATTTGCTCAAATTACTAAAGTAATACAATCATCATAGCATTGTTGGTGATATGTGTTCAATATGATATCGTTATGCGTATGCCCTACTTATTTTTTTTTGATAGGAAAAGAATTTTATTATATTAAAGAGAAGAATATACAAAAGACGGATAAGGTATCCGTCAAAGAGGACACAGAAAAGAAAACACAAAATAAAGCAACAAAATCTACATAATCGCAGCCGCCCGAAATAGACAATCCCCGAAAAGCCCCGTTAGCTGACGCCCAAAGAGAAGCAATAGAAATCACCCGTTCCCATAGCCAACCAGATTTAGTAAGCTGAAGCGTTCAACTTGAAAGCAAATGACCTTCATCAATATGAATGTTTAGCATCTGCACATTTTATTCTAATACAACTTAGTACTCATAAAATGTTTTGCTTCTGTTTGCTAATCATTCTCTCCTTGTTGCATCTGATGATTATGATCATGCCCAAAATTAGTGTTTTATGGATATAAAGGAAGTTGACTTGTTGGCAATTTAACTAGATGACAACTTTCATAAAGATGCACTTCTGTTTCAGGTGGGCTGGGGTTAGTGAAGCTAGAGGAGATTACCCTTTTAGCCACCACAAATTAACTGTTCAATTTTATGACGCGTCGGCAGCTCAGGACCGAAAGTTGGAAGGATTGGTTCACAAGGCCATTCTAGAACTATGGAGGCCTGATCCTAGTGAATTGACTTTATTGTTGACAAAAGGCATGAACTCGTCTTTGCTCAAGGTTGCACCAAGTTCGCATACTTTGACCGGTAGTAGTGACCCGTGCTATGTTGAAGCATATCACCTGACAGATCCTAGTGACGGAAGGATCACACTGCATTTAAAGGTTAAAACCTGTATTCCGTTGTAACTACTGTAATTGTGATATAATATGCGGAGAAATGCTCCTTAGATAAAAATGGCATAAACTATGATGAAAATAAAAGTAAAACTAAGCTTGCGTACAGATAGTCCAAGAGAGATGGCACTTTTAGAAGCTCCAAACATCACCATACATTCACCACATGGATAATGATGATTGACCACATGTGATAATGTAACTATATTGTTCTAGAACTTGAGCCAATTTCCAACAGTTGATTCATTAGTTATCTATGGTATCCATATCTTGTACGACTGTCACAACTTTGTTGCACTGATCATTGTACTTGTTGCAGGTTTTGAACTTGACTGAAATCGAACTTAATCGTGTGGATATTCGTGTTGGACTATCTGGTGCATCATATTTCATGGATGGATCTCCTCAAGCAGTTCGGCAATTGCGTGATCTTAATTCACAGGTGGTTTGAAACATCTTTTCAAGCACTAATATCTGTTTTTCAATCGATTTTCTGTTGGTTGTTATCCTTTAGAAGTTGAACTGCACACCAAAAGGAAAATCCCATAGTTTGAAATTTCTGTTCATTGGTTGGGGGATTTGGACTTTCCATATTCACATCGACATGGTGGGATCGTGCTCTGATTATCACGTTGATCTGCTTAGTATTTTAAAAAATGAGTGTTGAACAATCAACGAACCGAAGTTTCGGCTTGGTTGGGGCAAAACAAATGGCTAGTTGTAGTCTCACCATGAGGGTAATCACTTGGTATTGGAGCCAAAGATAGCTAGAAAATGTGAACTTCTTTACTGTACTTTTGTATGAATGCCCTGTGAAATAGCAGACTAATGCTTCAGAAAGCTAAATTTGGGGATCGAATAGGGTCATGTCTATTATTCCTATTTAATGCTAAGGTTATAAAAGATAGAGAATAACAAATACTCCCTCTTCCCAAGAAATAGAGTTGTATTTGACAAGCCAAACTTTTTAAGAATGTAGCTTTACTTACTTGTACCTTCATGAAATTGCACTAAATCACTTCTTATTTTAGAAGTGCTACTCTTTTTTGGGACAGATGGAAATAGAAAGTGCGTCTTCTTCTCTTTTATTTTTTTAAAGGGGATAGGAACAAGAAATCAAGTTGTACTTTTGGGCTTTTTTTCTGCAGAGATTATGCACCTTGCATGTATTACTCTCTCCGGTCCAAAATACATTTATATTTGGGCTAAAAGCCTTTAGATCCCAAATTTACCCTACATTGAAACTTGTTCCATTGTATTTAGGGAAAACTACGTTTTCGTCAATTGTAAATTTTCACTTTTACCATCAAACTTTATTTTTTTTTTCATTTTTACCGGCGCACTACAAACAATGGTATCATTTTATAATAAATTTGGGTATGAAGTGACACCAGTGTTTGTGGTACAATGGTATAAAATAACAAATTTGGGTATAAAATGTACCATTGTTTGTGGTGCGATGGTAAAAATGTAAAAAATAAAGTTTGATGGTAAAAGTGGAACACGCCCCAAAGTACGATGGACAAAAATGGAGTATTCCCTTGTATGAATTGTACTTTCTGAGTTAAGTAATACATGATAGAAACAATTAATAACGTTAGTGTTGGCACTCCCTTTATAAAGTTGAAATATTAATTTCATTTCTTAAACGTGTGAAAACTCTTAAAACGACATGTATTCTGGACTATAGGGAGTAAGTTGTTTGCCTAGATTCTTGTGCTTTCTGCTGGGCTATCATAATTTTAATGGAGTCAATGGTAACACTCCAAAACTCAACTGCGAAAACACTCTGTAAACCATTTGTACAAACGTAGTAAAGCATTGACGAAGTGAGATAATTGAAATTTGAAGTGGTAATAGCAATTCTCTATTTTGGCTTCCATTATTCATTGGCTTTTGCATATTAAATGCAAACTCACTAGTTTGAGTCGTATGTAAACAACATAGGAACTTATTTTTCCTTTTGAACAAATGTTTTTGCATTCATGTTTGCATATGCGCAGATCATTACATGTTGTCTTGCACTTCTAACGATTTTATTTACTACTCACAAATGGCTAAAGCAGTTTGGTGATGGCTGATTGGGTAAATATTTCCGCATTGGCTACATTGACATCTAATTTTCTTTAAGAATTAGAAGTAGCACTGTGACTTTTAACTTCAGAATCTGTCCTTTTCCCAGAATTTATTTATTTTTATTTTATAAAATTTGGAATAATAATTACATACTCTTTTGTGCTTATTTTTTCAGGAACCAGTGCTATGCAGTGTAACCCTTGGTGTCTCTCATTTTGAGAGATGTTCTCTCTGGGTACAAGTCCTCTACTACCCCTTTTATGGTAGTGGCGGACCAGGAGATTATGATGGGGACTATGCGGACGAGGACCCACAGATCGTGAGACAGAAGAGAAGCTTAAGGCCTGCATTAGGAGAGCCTGTAATCTTGAGATGCCAACCTTACAAGCTTCCACTCACTGAGCTTCTTTTACCCCATAAAATATCACCCGTCGAATATTTCCGTTTATGGCCTAGTCTACCTGCCATAGTTGAGTTCACAGGTACATATACATATCAAGGGAGCGGATTTAAGGCTACTGCTGCACAGCAATATGGGGCTTCGCCATTTTTAAGTGGACTAAAATCTCTGTCCTCTAAGCCTTTTCATAAAGTCTGCTCTCACATCATAAGAACTGTTGCTGGTTTCCAGGTAAGAAATACATTCTCTTTTGGTGTTTTAGTTCCTCTATACTGACCAACGTTCATGCAACAATTATATCTACTCCCTCTGTCCCAAAAGAATAGTTTTGTTTGATAAGTGTGAGTTTTTAAGAATGTCGCTTTATTTGCACGTACCTTTTTGAAATCGCACGGGACTATTTATTGGGAGAAACGGAAAAGGAAAGAGGAACTGTTCTATTGGGACGGAAGGAGTAATATTTTTATTCCTAATTCTGTTCCTCTCAGGCTTATTTTCTCTGTCCTTTACCAGTGGCGAAGCCAGTCTTTTCATCAATCTCATTATCCGTGTTTTGAGTCTTTTCATCAATCTCATGATCAATGGCTATCAATTACCTATAGAAAACTACCCTAGAGTTTCGCTAGGTACCCTCAGTTACCTTGAAAATACCGAAGTCAATTAATGAGGAAGAGGGTTGACCCCTTAATTTTGAGAAATTGTCGATTTTGTACCTCATATTTTTTTCTAAAAAAGTGCCCTAATACAATATTTTTGTCAATTTTGACCCCTTGTTTTTTGGAAACTATGATGTAATTTTGACCCCCTTTTATGCCAAGTTTCTATATGATAGTAAATTTCTATCCCAAACCAATCTTGATCCCCTTAAAAAAATTCTGGATTCCACAGTGTCATCTACCCCTTCCCTTTCTCTTTACTTGCACAATGTCCATTTCATGCTTCTATTCTCTTGCCGTTTGTCAGTCTTATAGGAAAAAGATTGTTCTTAAAGGTTTCTCGTTTAACTAAACATACTGTCTTGAACACAGCTTTGTTTTGCTGCAAAAACATGGTACGGAGGTTTTCTTGGTATGATGATCTTCGGTGCCAGTGAAGTGAGCAGAAACGTGGACTTAGGTGATGAGACCACAACCATGATATGCAAATTTGTGGTACGAGCATCGGAAGCGTCAATAACAAAAGAGATTGGATCAGATTTGCAATCATGGATGGACGACCTTACTGATGGGGGTGTGGAATACATGCCCGAAGATGAAGTGAAGGTAGCTGCTGCAGAGAGGTTGAGAATCTCAATGGAACGGATAGCCTTGTTAAAAGCAGCCCGACCCCCTCCTAAGGCCCCTAAGTCAGACGATGAAGAGGTTGATGACGATGATGAGGAGGAGGAGGAAGAGGAAGATGAGGAAATTATGAAGAAAAAGAAGGAAAATGGGGAGGAAGAAGGTAAGAAAAAACACAAGGGTCCCACGACTTTGATTGAGTTGACCCCGGAAGAAGTTGAGCACCGTGCTCTTCAAGCTGCAGTGTTGCAGGAATGGCATACGCTTTGCAAGGATAGAGCCACGAAAGTGAATTAACCCGGATACTCTGTTTTGCATGATTTTTTTTTCGTTTCTCGTTGGATTTTGTGTGTAATTTTAGCAAAATCTTGTGCTGGCATTCTTTTGTTTCTAGTTTTCATGTTTGATAGAGGCTACTGTGTTTTTCTAACCCTTGTGGTTTTTCGTGTATATCTTCTTGTATCGGACAAATGTTTGTTTATTTACGTTGAATTAGAGATGATGAAATTCTCATGCCTCCAAAACAGATCATTCCCATAATAATTATCACACTTTTGTGTTCTTTTTCGTCCAAAATAAGAAAATAATTTACTTTACAAGCAACATCCCTGAAAAACATTGACGTGTCAAGTGCAATACGGAAACAATTTGTTCTACAAACAAGTAAAACACATTTTTGGATAACACTGACAAGTCAATGTTGATATCTATTACGAGACGGAGGGAGTACGAGGTGCTAAAGTTTGAGAGATTACAAGATAGAGACCAAAGATAAAGAAAACAAAACAACTTCAAAAGTTGCAGTAGACAGTTGCAATGTTTCTTCCACTACTTGGCTATTAGAACCCTAACCTACTTACCTCTACACCAGAGTGCATTAGGGAGAAAATTAAAACTCATGAATCAAAGTCAAAGCTACTGATAACAATACCAAAAGACAGTTTGATACTGATTTATATTCCATTTTGCGAAGAAACGAACCAAGTGAATAGTACGAAAGCGAACAGATGGCTATAAGCTAGACGCACAGTGACAAAACGGACTTAAAAGGGTAACACCCTTATCCCCTTTTTCTCTCTATGGAGAAGAAAACGACCACGCGCAAGTTTTTTTTACACTGCCTCTTCGACAGGAGCATGTGTTCCTTGTTTTACAAATTGAATTTTTGAGGAACGGAATCAAAGTCATCAAAATCAAATCTCTGTCGTTCTCTCCCAACCTGAAAAACAAGACAAGAATGGTTATGAATTAAAGACCTAATTTATTTTTTCATCAGAGAGACATCTGCATGAAGGAAGATGGGGGTAGGGGAGGAAAGGGGGTATGGAGAATAGTCTTACCTTGGATAGGTACTGGGGGTCGCAAGACATCGATTCATCCATAGTCGTCAGCTTCTTGGAAAGAGTCATGATTCTGAAATAATTAAGAAACAGCAAAAAACCCCATTAGTTCAGCTTAAATAACATAAACCAGAAGACTTTCATGGGTGTAAGAGAAGACCAAGTCAAGCCGTTCATGATTAAGCAAGAGATTGTTTAAATAACAAGCAAAAAACGGAAGACGACAACAACAAATGCCTCCATATAATTCGAGAAGAATAAGGTCAGAAACAGTTCTAGTTAGAAGATGCTTTTCAAGTTTTCTCCCCATGTTCCTTTACTCCAACACCACCACCCCCCTCCCGATTAAAAAAAAAAACATCCGCCACAAATATAAATAGAAAAAACACCCCCTGTTATTTCTGAGTAGACAAAGCTAACAGTCTTTTAAGATAAACTACAATGCTGTGTGTGTGTGTGTGTGTGTGTGTGTGTGTGTGTGTGTGTGTGTGTGTGTTTTAATGGGTTTGCTGTACATGCTAAAATTTCCAACATTTGCATGGCTGAGAAACCTACCTCTGGATTGACGAGTCAATTCGCTCAATCATCTGACAGGTTTTATATTGCTCAGGGTCCTCTAGGAATCTAACCATTCCATCCTTCTGGTTGATTGTTGCATAAATCTGACCATCTTCAATCTTACGAAAGACGGGAAAAAAAAATGTCAGTAAGCCTTAAAATAAAAACAACAAGAACTAAGATAATCCCAGCAATTTAAAGAGTACATTGTGTGTTATACCATTTGAAGTACATGCATTTCAGCTTCTTTAGGGGTATTTAGTTGCACGGTATTGGCTATGTCTTGAAGAGATAGAGTCAAGTATGTCTGGGTCAATCTCTGTATATTCCGCTTGTACATGGAAGATACAACCTGCTTCACCAATCCAAGATTGTGTTCCTGCAAAGGAAGACGAAAGGAAATTAAAGACAAACTGATTCGAATGGCTGAAGTTCCGACTCAATCATCACATCCACTTGAAAACACAAAAAAGATGATTTATCTGAAGCGCACATTTTCAAACTTCTCCTGGTTAGCTTCGACATATCTCTCAAGTTCTGAAATTTTTCCAGTGCTGTAAGTATTTGCCAACTCGAGATAGGGCTGCTTAGACAAGAAAATGGAACAATTGTGATACGTAAATAGAGCATCAGAAAACAAATTGATGTATAATAATAACGGTAATGGCAAAAACTACGAGTTATAATATTCGCTCAAGAAACTCATGCTGGCAGATAATGACAACTTGTTCCCAAAAAAATTACAGCAGGCCTTGATACAAAATATAAATTTGTTCTATATCCGTCAAGTAGACGAGAAGGATAGCGACCATCTCAAGGGGTAATTCATCAATCTAACCAGAAGATTTTTATAGATCAGCGCAAAGGCTAAGAGAAGGGTATGTGCACCCAAAGAAGAGAAAATGACATTCATGTGCAAGATGGTTATTACCTTCTTATAGAAAAAGCACAGGACATTACCTGAGAAAAGTTCTTCAGAATCCTTTGAGCAACTGAAGAAGTGTACTTCGGGAAAGTGGTGGAGAACTGCCCCCATCAGGAATAAAAACACATGGTTAATCTCCAATAAAAAGATGTGACGAACTAATAGAACTAGAAGAGTTGCTCATAAAAATAACACCCACTACTTCAGTGGCGGAGCTAGGATTTTTTGTAAGGAGGCGGGATAAAAATTGCATAATTTATCTGTTTAGGCACTACCACATTGTAATGGAGCCAAGTATATACTCCCTCCGTCCCAGTTTAAGGTTCTTACTTTCCTTTTTGGTATGTCCCAGACTCCCAGTTTAAGGTTCTTAGTTGCTTTATTCCTTAAATGGCAAAGAATGAATAGTGTTTTGGACATTCTTGTTCTCATAAAGTTTATATATTACAAAAAGCCCATCACTTACCCATCAACTTTTCACCCACTTGCTTTATGAATTGACAATTATATCCTCCACCCACTACTATTCTTGACTCAAGTTTGCCTTAATTCCTTAATAAGCGTGCAAAGTCAAACTAAGAACCTTAAACGGGGACGGAGGGATATATATATATATATATATATATATATTTAAGCGTTCTGTTTTCCTCGTGCAATACTAAATACTACCTTCATCCCAAAATGAAGGTCCAGAAATAATTCAAATTTACTCTCGATTAAGAGCAAATTAAAAAAAATTTGGACATTCATTTTGGCACGGAGGGAGTATAATGATAGTAGTAATAATGCAGTTAGGCATATCTACTCCCATATATTTTCTTCTAATCAGCCCATGGACATCATTAGCACGTAGATGAAACACAAAGTCAATATGCTTAGGTACGCTTGGTCATAATAATATCCACGATACCTCATTACCAAATTAACTTGCATTGCTACAAACAGGGAATTTTGCATGGGTCATCACGTGAAGAAATCACATCGCCAACTTATAAACACAATCATATCCTTTTATAGATCTTAACTCTATGAACGGGCCAAACGATTATAAAGTTGTACAAGTATCATCACCTCCACATGGCCAGGTAATTTATCACATAGACATAAGTCTTTGGTGTTTCACTGTGGCATATTCCCATCTCATTAGGGGAGGCAAATTGGTCCTAAAGGAAATATTATTAATGTACCAGAAACTGTTATTGTGAATGCAATAGTCAATGGGTAGTTATATCATATCATAGTGTGGAAACATATTCAAATTACTAAACCAAGCAGCTGCGAGATAATAAAACATTTCACTTGATTCTTTGCATTGATGGTACTACGCGAAATGGCATAGCTAAGACCAATGTAGCCTGTCTGAGGGCTTAAAGAGCCATATTGAGGGGTAATCGGACACAAATATATATGTAAAGGGATTAACAGCGAGATTAGTTAGATAAGAGAAGTCCAAAAAAATGTAATTTGAACTAGCCTCGGGGATAATATATGATATTTATCCATATAAAATTAAGTGATGAGAGAAAAGTTCACCTGCCCAAGGTGAATGAGTGAAACCAATATATACTTCTTATATGCTTCAACAGCTATAGCACTCAAAGTGGACATAGGAGCAGTTACAACCTGAAAACATATGAAGTTGTAAGGTGGTAAGCAAGTCAGAGTAAACCTATTTATATTCCACTTATATACAAATACAACAATGATTTACTAGATGACACACATTGTGTAGGAGCTCCAATGCTTTGCCAAAATGCTTTTGCCCGATACAGATCATGCCCCTGCAATAACGCCAGTCAAAGAAAGCCATAAGTAAAATTTCCTATTCTTAAGGTACCACTCAAAGCACAGACATTCAAGAGATTATGCCAAGAAAAATGGTGTCAAACACCAGTAAGGAAAGCATTAAAAATTTGAGTGAAAAGAGATCAGCTTTGCCCAAGCCTTACTCAAGCTTGTAGGTACCAGAGCAGATCATGAAGTGACATGGTCATCAAGATTACCAACATTTCAAGTTTAACGGCATCTTAAACAGTTAAGATGGGCTTCCAATTGTTTGGCAAATACAAGTTGAAGTTCTGTAACCCACTTGTGAGTTGAATAGATTTTCCTACCACATGTAAGTGTTATTTAAGCAAAAATGGCTCCATCAATGAAACTCAATCAGCTTGTTGGGTCTTCTAATACAGAGGCTATCAGTACTGGATCATCTTTACACACACACACACACACACATATACTCCCTCCATCCCATAACAATGTGCACAAACTTCCCTTTTGGGCGTGCCATTGATAAGTCACACTTTCCCTAAATGAAGATTTTATATATTTTTTACTCAATGGGACCCACTTGTCATACTCACAACAACTATCCACTACTATTCCCTACCCCACTTTCTATCTCCTACCTTACTTTTCATACTCACAACCACCCACTATTATTCCTTTCTTAATTTCCGTGCACACCCAAAAGTGTGCACATTGTTATGGAACGGAGGGAGTAAATATATTAGAAAAACAAAAATACCAGGAAACTTATATCCATAAGTGAAAAGTTGAATAATACAGCTAATAAAGCTGATTGAGGTCCAAACCAGCACAAGCTAAATAAAATGTTGAAAACAAACAAAAAAAAAATGATACAGCAGCTCACCCATAATAGCAGTACAAGAACAAGTCCTTTGGCTGATCAACTTCATATATATCGTCCTCCAAAATTCTAAGACCAGATTTATAACACTTCGACAGTAAACAGAGAAGAAGAAAATCAGGATGTAAAGTAGTCAAGTGCTCAATGGATGGTTGAATCTTGCGGATAGCAGTCAGCAAAGGAGCGACCCCTCTTATGGGGGTTTCAAGAAGCAGAACTTGGTCCTTGAGCTTTTTACATACAGATATAACTGCAACCATCACCATAATTAAGCTTTAGATAACATTCAGACACATCAGTTCAACTACAATATTTTCAGAAAGGCAGAGTCAAACATTTATCAGGCACCAAACGAATCTGCTCCGTGCTGCATGCATTGATAAATCTGACAATAGAGGGAACTAGCTCACTGGCATGCTCTTTTGCAATCGGGCCAGCTGTGCATGCCTCCCTGTCAATGACAACCCAGAAAATGATAGAAGTTCATGAGATGTTTTCTGAAAATATTACGAAAGATTTATGGAAACAAAACTATAGTGTCCATGCTTAGGTTAGGAAAAGAACTAGTTTACTGAACACCAACAACTACTTTCTGTAGTTGAATTCCACATACCAGCTTGCATTTTCCTTTTCCCAACAAACAAGCCTTCACTTGTTGTCCAGGTGAAAGCTAATCCATATTCTCTTGTTGTTTGAACTTCACCCTACTATTATTTAGTTTGCATTGTTGCAGTAAGAACTCTCTTTTGCTTGCAACCAAACAGTGCTAAATCCCGACAAACAAATGATTGGTCTGAGAAAGAGGGTGGGGGGGGGGGGGTGAGGTGAAGGAGTAACACCTATGAATCATTGTTTAGTTACCCCCATCAATAGACAACAGGTAGATAAGACGGTGAGCTGAAAATATGGTACTTGAGTAATCCACTTGTCCTTTGACTCCTTTCAGATTGAAATCATTTCAACTAAAATCTACAGATTTAGAAGAGACTTGACGTGTTTACTCCTGACCGCTAACAAGCCCAAATGGGATTTTTCTCTCCCCCATAAGACAGTTCAATGCAAGGAATCTTATACTACCTCTGTAGCAGAATAAATGTCACCGTCTTTTATGCGTTAGTGCGAAAGAACTTTGAGCAATTATTTTAGGTTAATGTAATTATCTTAATAAAACTTTAAAAATTGTTATTGATATTTGATAGTATTTATAATGGTGTATCAATAACAAATTTTATAATTTTATAAGGACAATTAAATCAACATAAATTTATTGCTTAAAGTTCCTTCGCATTAACGTACAAAAAAACTGCAACATTTATTCCGGGACAGAGGGAGTAATATACTATCTGATTTACGTAACCATACTGCAAAAATTCCAAATATACTCCGTAATTAAGAATAACTGCCCACTGCTTAAGTGCATTCAATGATGATATGCCTCCAGAGCTTACATAACAAACACAAATACTATAACGTAAACCCTAAGCTCAGTCAGTAACTTCAAAAATATCATGAACTTCATATACACAACTGACTCAAAACAACATTCACCACGGAATTGAATATAGCAAGTGAGAGAGAGAGAGATTACTACGTACAAAATGTAGAGGTAACCGAGGGAATGAATTGCCGGTTCAAGTTGGGAGAGAAAAGGAGCAAATAGGGCCGATTGTGACCGGAAAACGTCCTCGGATTGTTTCAATAGGTTGTGAAGGTGATTGATGTCCGCCGCGCTTCCCGATAATCCTAGAATTTGCGCCACCAGAGAATCGACGGAGTTCATCTTCGCCACCAGAGAATCGACGGAGATGATCAAAATCAATCGAATTCTTTTACTTGAGAGGTTTTTGCAGGCACTGTATTCGGATTTGTTTGGGGGTGTTCTTATATGGGTTTTTGGGTGGGTTAAAGTTCCGAACTTGACCCGTTTACTGTTGATCAACTTCACTTGGGCTGGGCCAAAGTTGGTCTGGGCCAGCTTCAATAAGCCCAATACAAACGGTAAGTTGTAGGGGTGTTCACGGTCTGGTCCGGTCCGGTTTTTGTCTAAATTTCACAAAACCGGGACCAGACCAATAGTGCGGTTCTGTAAAAATTTAGAACCAGGACCGGACCAATACTTTTCAGAACCGATGTCATTGGTCCGGTTCTATTAATCCGGTTCCGGTTCTACGGTTCTACGGTTCTACCTATATACAAATTTTTTCACTCAAAACAATACATCCGTAAGCCAAAAACTAAAATAATTGAACATAGTGGTCTCAGCTCTCAACTATTCAAAGTCAAACCACATGAAATATTAGGTGCAACTGCAAAGCATGAAGTTAATTATATGAGGAAAAAACAAACATTTTTTTTGCTTAAATTATAAAATTGATGAAACACTTTAAAAAAAACAACTGTGTATATATAATACTATAGATATCAAAGATAGAAACAAGTACTACTGTAATACATACATACATATATATATATATATATATATATGAATGATTGGTCCGGTCCGGTCCAGAACCGTGTATATTTTTAAAAAAACCAGGACCGGACCAATTAACCGGTTCTAGAGGATTTTGGAACCAGAACCGAACCAACACTATTGGTTCGGTCCGGTTTTTATTGGTTCGGTCTGGTTCCTACTTTTTTTTGCACAGCCCTAGTAAGTTGTACTCTCAATACTCTCACTCCATAATTCCGTAAAATAGAACTCCATCCGACCCAGCGTAGTAGGACTTCTTTCCTTTGTAGGCTGTCCCAAACAATTGAGACAGCCCAAAATGAAAATATTATAATATATTTATATTCAATCAACCCCACTATTTAACCTCACTCATTCACTCTCTTCATTTTCCACCACTCATTTTATTCAACTAACACTACTATTTACTCTACTCATTATCTCTCTTCATTTTTTACCACACATTCACTACTTTCTCTTAATTATTGTGCCCACTCCTCCAGTCCTACTTGTGCTGGGACGGAGGGAGTGCTCCCTAAATGAGTATCCAAATTTTATTTTAAGTGACATAACTTTTTGTACAATTTGGTGGCAAAATTCATACTCCCTCCGTCCTATCTTATACTTCAAAAAAAAAAGTTGGCACAAGAATTAAGATAAAAATCTTTATATTATATAATATAAAAAGTGGGGTAGAGTGTTATGAGTATCGAAAGTGGGTAGGAGAGAGAAAGTGGGGTAGGGAATAGTTAGTGGATAGTTGTTGTGTGTATGATAGGGGTGTCAGCGGTTCGGTCCAAACCGCGGTTTGGGACCGAACCGAACTAAACCATACGGTTTGGTTCAGTTTTTAAGCTCAAGTAGTTCGGTTCGGTCTCAAAAATTGGTAAACCGTGTGGTTCGGTTTGGTTTGTGGTCTGACCCCTCCAGACCAAACCAGACCGAACAAACCGTCAGACCGAACCGCCAGACCAAACCACCAGACCACATATATTAGTCATATATTTGTATGTTAAGTAACATTCACCTTTAAATTATTAAAATAATTTACATTACATCATTCTTAACTCTCGTTTTGCATCTTATTCAATATTCATTTCATCGAATGTTATATTCATTGAGGCACATAGTTAACAAAAAAGTTCTGTAGTATATTCACTTCCTTCGGCTTCTTTATTCGTTTGATATTTTCATTCTTCCGAATTTTCTTAATTAAACAGAGTGTAAACCATAATTTGAATCATGATATGAACCTCGGCGTGAATGGTGGTTTAAACCACGATCTAAACCATATTCTGAACCACGGTCTAAACCGCAGTCTGGACCACATTACTGAACTGCGGTCTGAACCAAACCGAACCAAACCATGGAAGTTTGGTTTGGTTCGGTTTGAAAATTTTCGTGGTTCGGTTCGGTTTGGAATTTTCCCAAACCAATGACTAGTGGTTTGGTCTCTAAAACGGCCAAGACCGAACCAAACCGAACTATTTACACCCCTAGTGTATGACATGTAGATCCCACTAAATAAAAAAGTATAAAAAACTTTCCTTTTATGGATTTTGAAGTTTAAAATGGGACACCAAAAAAAGAAATTTTTGAAGTTTAAAATGGGACACTCAAAAAAGAAATTTTTGAAGTTTAAAATGGGACGGAGGGAGTATATAATCTTTTAATACTCTTTATAAACATTTAGTTTTTGCAAGTATAAAGAGACCCGTGAAAAAAAAATCAAAAAAAAAACATTCAGGGCCAAAATTATGATAAAAATGGACACTCATTTTTGGACAAAAATTTTCTGAAAATGGATACTCATTTAGGGACTGAGGGAGTATCACCTTTTTTTTTAAGCAATCGAATACAGTTTAATGTGAAAATCTCGAAAAAAAACTTATTTTACACTCGCTTTAGTGTAAAATCCGTTTTTGTCCCCTAATGTAAAACATAATCTCTTAATGTAAAACAAGTTTTACACATCTCTTAGTGTAAAACGTGTTTTTTGTAAAACAAGTTTTTCATAAGACTGACTCCAGTTCAATTGAAAAAAAATAGTTCTTTATTAATACAATAATTGTAATATTAAGAAATTACAATCAATCAATGATCATTGAATAAAAGTTTAACTTACAACTAAATGAGAATGTGACACAAAAGAAGGCAGGGAGTGTGACATCGCTTCCCTTTACTCCATAGGGCCTTCTCATCAGTTGTTGGCAAAACAAAAAGAAGGGGTTTTTCCCCTAGGGCCCTCCACACACAAGTGTTATTCCGTTTTAAGGAGAGGCTTGTTCTAATTTCCTAATAAGGAGTTCTTAACAGATCTTAATTCCCCAAACACCCCTCACCCCATTTGACCAGTCAAAAAAACAAAAAACCTAAATACCTAAACTACCCCCTCCCCAAATAAAACCCTAGCCTCCCTTTCCCCCTCCTTTTTTTTTCAGATCCCTCTCTCTCTCTCTCTCTCTCTCTCTCTCTCTAAAGGGGACACACACTCTCTCCAGCTCCCTCCGGTGGCGACGGTGATGTCAACGGCACCGGCGATTTCAGCACTCGCTCTTTGTCTCCCTCTCTCTCTTTCTCTCTCACTCGCTCTCTCTCTCTCTCTATATATATATATCTCACTGAAAACACACTTTCCGGCCAACTCCCCGGCGATTCACTATCTCCCTCCCTTTCTGCTCTCTCTCTCCTCCCACAATTTCGATGGAGGCCATGGACGTCGGCGTGACCTTCTACCTTTATTTTTTCTCCATCCTAGATCTACAACGCCGGTGACAAGATCTACAACGCCGACGAGTAGATCTACTACTCCGGAGAGTAGATTTACTACTCCGGCGAGTAGATCTACAAGTCCGGCGATCAGATCTATAGCTCCGGCGATCAGATCTACAGCTCCGACAGTAGCTCTCCGTTTAACTCCATCGTTGCCGGCGGTTAAAAATTTGTAAGCCAACGGTCCTTCTTCAATTACCGCTAAGAAACTGTAATCTACATATGTTGAGGATGTTGCCGGCGAGCAGATCTGTAGGACCAAAAAAATTATCTATTGCTCCCTCCGTAATGAAAAAATCAACCTTCATTATCCTGCTAAGAAACTGTAATCTACATATGTTGAGGATGTTGCCGGCGAGCAAATCTGTAGGACCAAAAAAATTGTCTATTGCTCCCCCCGTAATGAAAAAAATTTGACTCTTATATGTCAATTATTGGTCTTATATGTCAGTTATAAGAGTTTGACGGGGATTTGACCGAATAATTATGTTTTTTTCTTAAAGTTGATTTTTTTTTTGAAAAAAACTGACTCTTATATGTTAATTATTGGTCTTATATGTCAGTTATAAGAGTTTGACCGAGATTTGACCGAATAATATTTTTTTCTTAAAAGTTGAAAAAATTGACTCTTATATGTTAATTTATTGGCCTTATATGTCATTTACAAGAGTTTGACCGAGATTTGACCGAATAATATTATGTTTTTTTTTTCTTAAAAGTTTAAAAAAGTGAAAAAAATCGACTCTTATATGTTAATTGTTGGTCTTATATGTCATTTATAAGAGTTTGACCGAGATTTGACCGAATAATATTATGTTTTTTTCTTAAAAGTTGAAAAAAGTGAAAAAATCGACTCTTATATGTTAATTGTTGGTCTTATATGTCAGTTATAAGAGTTTGAACGAGATTTGACCGAATAATATTATGTTTTTTTCTTAAAAGGTGAAAACATCGACTCTTATATGTTAATTGTTGGTCTTATATGTCAGTTATAAGAGTTTGAACGAGATTTGACCGAATAATATTATGTTTTTTTCTTAAAAGTTGAAAAAATGGACTCTTATATGTTAATTATTGGTCTTATATGTCATTTATAAGAGTTTGACAGGGATTTGACCGAATAAAATTATATATTTTTCTCAAAAATTGAAAAAAGTGAAAATATTTGACTCTTATATGTTAAATATTTGTCTTATATGCCAGTTATAAGAGTTTGACCGTGATTTGACCGAATAATATTATATATTTTTTCTCAAAAGTTGAAAAAGGTGAAAAATATGAGTCTTATGTGTTAATTATGTGTAAGTTATAAGAGTTTGATTGCTGTTTGACCGATTTTGACCAAATAATATTTTTATATTTTTCTAAAAAAATGAAAAAAATGTATATTTTCGACTCTTATATATGTTAATTATGTGTAAGTTATAAGAGTTTGACTGATGTTTGACCGATTTTGACCAAATAATATTTTTATTTTGTCTTAAAAAATGAAAAAAATGGTTTTTTTTTTACTCTTATATGTTAATTATGTGTAAGTTATAAGAGTTTGACTAATGTTTGACCGGGTTTGATCATATTTGACCAAATATTATTAATATTTTTTCTAAAAAAATAGAAAAAGTGAAAATTTTCAACTCTTATATGTTAATTATGTGTCAGTTATAAGAGTTTGACTATTGTTTGACCGAGTTTGACCATATTTGACCAAATAATATTATTATTTTTCTAAAAAATAAAAAAAGTGATTTTTTTTACTCTTATATGTTAATTATGTGTCAGCTATAAGAGTTTGACTATGATTTGACCAAAAAAGTAAGGGTGAGAGGAGATATGAGGGTAGTTTAGTCATCTTGCATCTTTTTGCAAGTGAGGGGTGTCTCTGGTATTAGTGATCTGTTGAGTCCTTATTTAGAATATAAGTTGGTAGTGAGGGGCCCTAGAGTCCTAAGCCAAAAAAAAAAAACCATTGAGAAAGACATGGTTGCATCAAACGGTCTGAATGTTAGGATGTCAGATTAATACTCCGTCCCAGAAAGATGTTCCACTTTTGATTTTTGATGGTTAATACAAGTGAACTTTGACTAAATATAAATGTCAATCTAACCATCCTTGTGAAATTCTAAAACTTGTTACTGATTAATCATAAAGTGATTTATCAATGACAAATTTTAAAATTTTATTGGAATGATTAGATTGATAATAATTTTTGGTCAAAGTTCACAGGTACCGTGGGGAATGACCTAAATAACCATGTCGAGATCTTGACCATCAATATAGAGATCTACGGCTCGATACCTGAATTGCAGTGACATCAGAATTTCCGGGTTTCATTCGAAAAATAACAAGGTTAGAGGAGGAGGGTGTCAAAATTCAACAAATTATAGCAGAACCCAATAACCCAAGATAGTCTAGGGGGGTTTCTGTAATTTACTCAAAGAAACTTTATTGGATTTTACACTTGGGTGTTGTTATACACACCCGTAAAACTTATGAATACACCCGTAACAGTGCATTACAGTGCTGTACCATCTAAAATCTCAAGCATACTACGGGTGTATTCATAAGTTTTACGGTGTTTATAACAACACCCTTTACACTTTGCATAAAGCGAGGAGAGAGAGAGAGAGAGAGAGAGATTGAAGCAAATCAACAATGGCGAATTACCATTTTGTGTACAAAGATTTGGAAGGAGCTTCAACGCAGTGGGACGATATTCAAAGAAAACTCGGAAATTTACCCCCAAAACCCCCGGCGTTCAAGCCCCCTGCTTTCACTCCCGCACAAGATGAAGATTCCATCCCCAAAGACAAATCTTGGATCGATCGCAAGACCGAAGATGAACTCGAAGATCTTGAAGATGATCTCGATGATGATAGGTTCCTTGAAGAATACAGGTATATTTTTCTTCTCAGTTTCCCCGAATTGCATTTATTTAGCTACATAGAAAAAAATTGTGAGTAATCGGATCGTAATATTATTAAGATAAATTGAAGAAAAAGTAGTTAATTTTTACTTTTAGTTTATGTTGGGTTGTTGATGGTGAATGCTATTAGCAAGTGGATGAAATGAACTATTTGCAGTTGGTAGCGGAAATATAACTGTGCAGTGAGAATTGCTTTCAATAAAGTCAGTGATGGACCGGAAAAGAAATAAGTTCTAGCTTTCCGTATTACTCCCCCTGTCCCTGAAAGTTAGTCGCTCTTTTTTCATTGTTAATGCGAATGAACTTTGAGCAATAATTTTGAATTTTTATTAGGATAGTTAAAAATAGCCTTAATTATTGGTTCTTAGAAAACTCTTGCTCTTTGATTGTGGGAAAGCCGTGATCTTTTGCCTTGATCAGACGATCTAGTGCTACACTTAGGACTCCTACGGACCTGCACTCCTATGTATTTCTTGGTTAATCGGGGGTTAATTACGTTTAATAGAAGTACATAAGTGATTTCCATTTGATGAACTTTGACCAAATGAACATATTGTTATCTCCTTATGGATAGTTTAATAAAAAAAAAAACTAGCCCCTTTCCCAGTGAAGTCAAGCCAGTTACATACTGACGATAGTGAGCTGCTGAACTATATATCCTACGATTTAGCATGGATGAATAAAATCTTTTTCTTTGTGCCATTGGTTAACTGATTCAATAGTTTTTTTGGTTGATTGAGCAACGATGGGAAGGAATGAGACAATCTTATCAGGCAGTCTTATCTGTTTAACAAATTAGGATTACCTCTTCCAACTCGTCCCAGAATGATTTAAATGTAAAATGCGGAATTGAATGAAGCATTGACCCGCTTGTTTTTTTCCATACTTGTCTTAACCTTCTGATATCTGGCATAGGAGGAAAGGATAATGGCGGTAGCTTAAACTTGATTGTAGAGAAAGAGGCTTATTTATCAATTTCCGAAAGTAAAGACACTAAACTGTTTCGTACGTCATTGATCTTTCTGAAGTCAGAATCAATACCAACAAGAAACCTTTTGCAACAGCTAGCTAATACTCCCTCTGTCCCAGAAAGATAGTCTCATTTTGACTTTTAATGGTCAATAAAAATTAACTTTGACCAAACACTAGTGTCAATCTAATCATTCTAGTGAAATTCTAAAAGTTGTAATTGATTAATCATTAAGTGATTTATCAATAACACATTTTAGAATTTTGTTTTGATGATTAGATTAACACCAATGTTTGGTCAAAGTTCAATTTTGTTGACCATAACAAGTCAAAATGAGACTATCTTTCTGGGACAGAGGGAGTACTAATCAAGATTCCTTCGTGTAGTGAATGAAGATAGTTTTGAGCTGCAAGGTTTTAAATGTGATTAGAGAGATATGAAAATAGGAATGCGTGCATAGAGAGAAGGGGGAGATGGATAAGAGAGAGAACGTAGTACCTGGTTACTGGATAAAGCTCAAAATGCAGAGGGGTCTACAAAAATGGAAATGATAATCATGGCTGGTAAGGGAGAATTATAACCCTTGGAATTCAGCTGAGTTTTGGTTTAATCAAAGTCTCGACTTTGACCTTGGGAATGCAGCTGCATCAAAACTTGGTATGGCAGCTTACTACCCTTGTAGTCCTGCCCGGCTCAAACCCAGAATAGATGGTGCCCAATAGGGTGACTAGATATCAAATGGTTCAGACCAGAAAAAAGGCTAACCATGGCTGCCATCATTATCCTGATTCTTCTTCAGGATCTCTGTAAGAATCATCTGATGATTATTAGAGTGGAAATCACATATTCCTTGTTTCCAGTGCTTCATTTGTTTTTCATTTTACATGCATATATTAGTATATACACAGGGGCGGATCTAGTATGTAACCAGGGTGGGCCGATGCACACCCTGGATTTCCCGAAAAAAAATTACCGAGTAGTTATAAAAAAAAACAAAAACTATAGGGGTGTAAATTGTGATTTTTGAAAGAAGAGGGGTGCAAAGTGTTAAAAATAAAACTATTACTAAAAGACTAAACCAAACTGAAACGGGCAACGCAGAAGAACAGACTGAAACTTTTATTTTTTCGCCGCATTCCGATTATTTTTTTCGCCGCATTCCGATTCTGCTCTGCAATGTCTCAATCTCAAAAAGGTATTTTTTTTTTTAAATTCAATTTTAGAGTTTTAAAATCTGAAATTGATGATTTGGGGATTTATTGAGCAATTGTTGTTATCATTTTTGATAGGCATTTTGAGTGTTCATTAGAATACTAATTATGAGAAATATTTTCATTTTGAGTGTTTCATTAGAAGTGTTAAATACAAGTATAGTATTCTTATGCCCGATGTCCTTCTTGGTGCATTTTTATAGCGTGAATTTAATTTTTTTTGTCATTTAAAGTTTTAATTTTCATGAGAAATATTTTCATTTTGAGTGTTTCATTAGAAGTGTTAAATACAAGTATAGTTTTACGCCACTGTATATACATATACTCCCTCCGTTCCGAAACAACTTGCACCATTTTTCTCTGACACGGGAATTAAGGAGGGAGTATATATATTCAAAAGTATTGTGAGTGGGGAAGTGGTTGTGAGTATGGTAATTTGAGACTGAGACCCACAATTTAAGTGTGTGAGTATGACAAGTGGGGCAAGATGAATAATAACCAATAAAAGTTGGACATATTAGGAAGTGGAACTTACCAATGGGACACCCAAAAAGGAAATTAGTGCAAGTTGTTTTGGGGCGGATGGAGTATATCATTGTTTTTTATAGCATGGACCTTCAGCTAAACGCTATGTTACTTTATTGTATTCCTCATTAATTTTCCTTGTGTTTGATTGTTGTTGGTGGATGTGAAAAGGAAGAAGAGGTTAGCAGAAATGAGAGAGACGGTCAAGATTGCAAGGTTTGGGTCAGTGATGCAGATATCTGGATCAGATTTTGTCCGGGAGGTTTCTCAAGCTCCATCTGATGTTTGGGTTGTTGTGCTATTGTACAAGGACGGGTAAGTAGATTAGAGTCTTGAGTCTAGGTTGTACTCCCTCTGTTCCAAATTGAATGACCATTTTTGTCCCAAAATGAATGACCTTTTGAAACTTTTACGTCAAATAACTTTGTGACTTTTTTTTTATTTTTATTTTTTCCAGAGTTCATTATATTTTTGTATATTTATTTTTTTTCTATTAAAAATCAACATTTTCAAAATGCCCTCAAATTCAAAATGGTCATTCATTTTGGGATGGAGGGAGTAGAATTTTGATACTACCGACTTCATTCATTCAACTAGGATAGCAGTTTGAAGTATGAATCACATATTAATATGTATACGTGTTTTTGATCTATGGCTTGCCTTTGTGTAGTTACCCAGAATGTAGACTGCTCTTGGAGTGTTTGGAAGAACTGGCAACAATGTACTCCGCAACTAAATTTGTTAAGATAATATCGACCGAATGCATTCCTAACTATCCGGACCGTAATCTTCCAACTTTATTGGTCTACAATAACGGTGCGGTCAAGGCAAACTACGTGGGTTCACAAACTTTTGGTCGTAGGTATACTCCGGAAGGTATGACTTTTTATTAGGTCTCATTAAAAGCTTATTCCACCTAGCTTATTTCCTCTACTTTTATGTGCTCACGTCACTCTTGAGATAAGTGCAAAGTTCTTATTTAGACCAGTGGCGAAGCAACGTTAGTGGGAAGGGTGACCCCCTTCAATTTTAAAATGTGTCAACTTTACCACCTTGAAGTTTTGAAAATGTCTTTTCACTACTAAAAATGATGAATTTATACGTTTTCACCCTCTTAATTTTAGGTAAAGTTTGCGCTAGATTATTATTTTGCCCTTCTTGTATGCTAAATTAGAATACCTCAACTAAAATATTTATCCCAAAAATAATCTTGGATGCTCGGACTCACGTACTAGCATAAGGGTACTTATGGACATGCTCTAATAAACTTGCTTGAAAGTCAACTTGTTTTTCACCCTCTTAATTTTAGGTAAAGTTTGCGCTAGATTATTATTTTGCCCTTCTTGTATGCTAAATTAGAATACCTCAACTAAAATATTTATCCCAAAAATAATCTTGGATGCTCGGACTCACGTACTAGCATAAGGGTACTTATGGACATGCTCTAATAAACTTGCTTGAAAGTCAACTTGTTTTTTATTTCCTAAGAAGGTAAAAAAAATGGAAACTGAGGGAGTATTTCTACTTTCTAGTAACCTCCAGTTTTGTCACCAAAATGGACCTTTCAGTAGCCTTTCTGGTTCTCTTCTTTTTCTCATACTGGTTACAGTTCAATAGTGATTCCTGGAATCCATCAACTCTCATTATATCGTTAAGAGTAGATTAAGCTCCCTCTAGATTTTTCTTCCCTTTTCAAGAATATTTTCGCATTTTTACGTGTTCCCCTATGTGTAGTCGCACATGACTACTTTTTCTTGCCTTACCTTTCTTAGGCCACCCTGTGGCATGTGTGGATCTACCTTTGCCTTAATGGTTGGAGGCGCAGCCAATAATTTACCACATTTAATAGAAAAGAATTATTTTAGTATACACACATTTTCTTAATATACTCCCTCCGTCCCACAATAAGGGGCACAAAATTGGCCATGCATGGGAGATTAAAGAGAGATTACATATATTAGTTTAATAGTAGTGGAGTAGGTGTTGTATGAAACATCAAGTAGGAGAGGGAAAGTAGGGAGGGAATAGTAAGTTGGTAATTGTTATGAGTATGACAACTGGGTCCCATTGAATAAAAAAGTATTTTAAATATTCCATTTTGAGTAATGGGACTTTTCAATGCGACGCCCACAAAGGAAATTTCTGCCCCTTCTTATTGGGACACAGGGAGTATATACAGAGAGTGCATATAAAAAGCACGGTTACTATCTTATTGGTCTTGGGTTTGAGTCCCACAGTTAACAATATTTTTTTGTTGTGTAATTATGCACGCACTTTGAATAGTTGGGCCCTATGGTACAATTCATCTGGCACGGAGGCTGGCTTATTTTTTGTGTGTGTTCAGGTGTTGCGTTAGTTCTCTGCCAGTCCGATCCTGTACTTAATGACGGACACAGTGGAGATGCCTCGAGAGAAGCTGTCCTTGAAGGTGTCAGGAAGAGGTTCATAGAAAAAGTTGTCACGCAGCATGAAGATGATGACGATGGTTCTTCAAGCGATTAGTTTCCTACGTTTGCAGTCCCGACCTTTTTGTCTTTTTCATCTTCTTTTGAGTTGTAACTTATGCTTGTGTTTACTTTCTCGAATCGCAATACCTACATTTGTTTTCCCATCTTCTTTTGAGTTGTAATTTTTGTATCTTTTTTCCCAGTTAGATTGGCATGTTTGTTTAGAAGGTGTTTAGTTGACAAAGACCAAGGTGTATTTCAAAACTGATTAACTGCTGTTGGAATGGATTTGTAGTGAGATTAATTGCAATTTGGTAACTTGAGTTTCACATAAAGTTCAACTTGGTTCCCAAATTCGTTTTCCGTGGCATAAAAAAAGATGAATCATTAATTATTTAACAAAACTCATGTCATGTGCGAGCCATGTGATATTCTAAGGGCAAACTTGCCATTTCAACAACACAAAAGTTACATCTAAACAGAGTCATGTGTGATGCTCTACATAGTTCTCCAAACATTCGGAATTTCCAGCAACATTTCAAAAGGGCGACGGACCAAGTTCATCAGTTAACGAAAGGAGAGACTACGAAAAACTTTTTGAACAAAATAAATTCCGGGGACCAAAATGAAAACGGAAGCTTATGTTGGGATGCTGTTGCCATTTACACTTGGGGAAGTAAGCAGCTTTGGGCTATCTCAAAAGTCAACCCACCTAGTTCTGCTTTCTCTTCACGCTTGTTCTTCCCTTTTCTGTTGTCTGTACCTTCTTGTTGTAGCTCAGCCTTCTTCTGAGCGCGAATCATTGCTCGTCTTGCACGTGGACGTAATTCTTGTACTTGCCTAGGAGGCATCACATAAGGTTCGAGGGGTTTGTCACCAAATGGGTGCTCCCCGCCAGTGAAAATTCTCAGTTTACGATCTCTGTCCTGCACGAATGAAAACAAATATCTTAACTTGATATCAATAAGTCTAAGCTTGGTAATACAACATCAACATCAACAAAGCCTTCTTGCAAAACTAAATGTTTTGAAAGAAGATTACAAGAATATACTCCCTCCGTCCCAACAGAAGTGAAACTTCTTTCCCTTTTGGTCCGTCCCACCACAAGTGAGACCGCCAATAATAGAAATGTTTTAATATATTTATATACACCATTCTCCACCATTTAACCCGACTCATTCTCTCTCTTCATTTTCCACCACTCAATTTATTCAACCAACACTAATATTTACCCCACTCATTCTCTCTCTTCATTTTCTACCACACATATATAACTTTTCTTAATAATTGTGCACATTCATCTAGTCCTACTTGTGCTGGGACGGAGGGAGTATATGAATCTTGGCCATTACAAGTATAAAAAGTAGAGATTTTTAGAATGTCCCTTGAAATGAAATTTGAACATTCATATTCATTTAGGGACAGAGGGAGTATAATAAGGCATAATAATTTTAAATGCCATAAAATTATAGGTACTTTGACAGTCATGCTGATCTCAGCGACCATGGTTCACTTGAGACTCACAGGATATCACAGAGGAGTTGACTATCAAATGCCACTCATGTAGTCGTCCATGAAAGCTAAGAAGTAAGAATTACTTCGCGAGTTTACTTATTAGAGGTCTTTGCTACTCACAGCATTTTGGTCAGGAGCATAATACAATTACGCTTATTAGGAACTATTAGGATATTACTTCAAATCCCAATTTACAGATGGTGGATTTGACATGAACGTCTAAACATAAAGATGATACGATAGATAGTAATTCATCAACGGACATTGCTTTTGGGTAAACTGGAAAGATATTTATGTAACGGCAACTTGTACACATACAACGGCTTAATTGAGTTGCGTCTGATCGAGCTTTTCATGCCATGTAACAAAAAGAAACTAAAATACTACTCCCTTCGTCCCAGTTTGAGGTTCTTACTTTCCTTTTTGGTATGTCCCAGTTTAAAGTTCTTAGTTGCTTTATTCCTTAAATGGCAAAGGATGAATAGTGTTTTGGATAATCTTGTCCTCATAAAGTTCATATGTTACAAAAAACACATCACTTACCTATCTACTTTTCACCCACTTGCTTTATGAATGGACAATTATATCCTCCACACACTACTATTCTTGACTCAAGTTTGTCTTGATTCCTTAATAAGCGTGCAAAGTCAAACTAAGAACCTTAAACCGGTACGGAGGAAGTACTACTAAATAAAAATTCCTTTTTTACATTTTCTAAGAATCTCATTCTTTTATCTTCTCCGCATTGTCCTCTTAAACATTTCCTTCAAAATACCATTGTTATTAGTCTTTCATTAGTCTTGTGGAAGATCACTAGTTTTCACTCTATTTTTAGAGCTGACACATTTTATTTTTATGTTTTTTTGGAACAAATGAAGAAAGCTACAACTCTTTTTTTTTTTTTTTTTTTGGGGGTGGGGGACTGACGAACAATTTAAAAGATCAAATAATGTTCTAAATGGTAACATGTTTTTTTTCTTCCTTTGTCTACTTACTTGGAATTCCATCAATTATTATTACAAATCACTTATGGAAATGTTGCTATAATTTCTGCAAGAATTAAAAAAATAAGTTGGTACTTGAACATTGCCCTTAGTCCTATAATGGTACTTGAAAAAATTCTAATCGTGTACTACTTTATATTTTGTCTTATTTAGGTACATGCCGTTTGCATTCTTCTGTTAACTATTTTTATTTTTTATTTTTATTTTGAATTGACTATCCTGTAAAGACTTGATTTCACTGCGTAAGAGTTTGATAATATTAAAACTAAAATAGATAGACATAATAAAACTATCAAGATCGGAGTGACAAACAAAGATCAATGCAGTAGGGGGCCTTAGAGAAAAGAGAAAGGTTCGGATAGTACTCACATCACGCAGTTTATTTCTAGGGAGCATGCGCATGACAGCTTTGCGAATGACTTCCGTAGGATCCTTTGTCATCTGGTCCTTTAAACTCCTTTCTTTGAGGTGGCCGATATACCTAAAGATTAGATAATAATTTTGACATCAGACATACATCAAGAGTTGTAAATGGCCTAATCCGGGGGAATCTAGATTATGTATAGAGAGTCTTTCTAATCTCCTTTTTCATCTTTTTAACCAACAAAATCAAGATAATCACAAGAAAGACAATAAGGATCACTTTGATAATGGGTACATGAACATGGCATCAATCACGACCATTCACAAATTTTAACGATGGAAATGAAGGAAAGATACTTGCCCGGTGTGCCAACGGTAATACTTGTCAGTGAGTTTCCTCCCTGTGACACAGATATCCTTTGCATTAAGCACAATGCACATATCCCCTTCATCACGGTTAGGTGTATATGTAGGCTTATCTTTTCCCTGAACCACCGTAGATATTTGTGATGCTAATCGGCCAAGGACCTGCACAAAAGTATAGCTGCTGTTACTTTCAACACTGTCCTGGCCCTAAACGGGACACCTAAGAAAATGTGCCCCATCATGTGGGTAGGCTAAGCTTTTTTTTGCCAGCAAAACAGTTAGCATACCATCAGATTACTACTTAAAGAACAAAAATAATGTGCACTTTTTGGAAAACAAACAATGATGATATCTATACTAAGACAGCTGAATCTCTGAAACATTAAACAAGATATACAGGCCATAAGTTATGGGGAACTACAGGAGGCATAAAACGTGTACATGAAAAAGGAGAAATGGTCGCTTGGCAATGAATGAACCCGAACAGTTAGGTGACTCGATTTGCTCACGTCACCAATCACTTTTAAATTGATCTGTTCAAGAATCATCCACAGCAAACGCAAGGGTCGTAAATGGGTTCAAATTTTCTAACCTGGCCTTTAGCATCAAAGACTCTCCATCGTAGACCTTCCAGATTGATACGTCTTATACCAGCAAGTGCTTTCTGCATCAAGATTAAACCATTCAGGAAGGCATAACCAAAAGTAATCTCTCTTTTCCATCATGAAGGTTAGAATCAAGTGGATGTTCAGGGACATTGATATATTAAAGAAAGAAAGTTCTAAATCAAGTTTCGGGCAACTGATGTTCAACGGGAACTTCCAGTTGACAGTCAAAAGCATCCGGTAGCAGTTCTGCCACAAACATCCAGGTTCACTGACTAGCTATGAAGAGTATTTGCTCAGAAAGAGAGTTGAAATTTGTTATAATTTCAGCAACTCAGTACCTCCATCCTATGACATCAACTCTGAGACTGGAAATACATATTCATAGTCAAATTTTAAAACACACGAAGTTTTGGACTGTAGGTGAGGTGATTCTTGAAGTACGCGTCACTACAGTATTATGTTAAAACACCACCATCATTTATCTTTGCCTATGGCTTGTAAAAATAAAATCATTAAAAAAAACCTAGTCCATCAACTACTATGCAAAAGCAAATGCCATATACAAGAAATCAGAGAAAACAAATTGTATTGCTTTTCAGTACTCCCAGTATATCCAGTCATAACACATGCGGTGAAATTTGAAAGCAATAAACCAAAAACTTTTGTGAGCTTTTTTACCTAATCAGATAAAGACCAAAAAGACTAGTCTTTCCAATGTGACCAAGAAAAATATGCATCAAGACAGTAAAAAATTTCCACTGCAAGCCTAATTTAAAGAAGCATATATAATCAATTTCACTGTTTATCTATGAGAATCATTGGTCTAAAGCAGTATCATTGCTTCTCGAAAAAAGAACAAATCTGCAATACACAAATCGAGATTCTCTATTTATGATACCCCACAATGTGTATCAAGGGAAGTTCTCACACCAACCAGTTGAACAAGTCAGGAATTGGTTGCCCATTTTCTTCCACACATAAACCGGTACTCAAAATTGGTACCCATTTCATAAAATCCTCGACATTCTCTCACTCAGTACATTTCACAAACACCTGGTGTGCAACAAAACGTGTCGTCGGCAATCAACAAAATGGAGCTCAACAAAATAATGTTAAGTTACGTATTCACGGCCATAATTGAACATAATCATGGAAACTTTCTTTAGCATTCAGAACTTCGAACAACACATTTTTTAATCGCGTAAAGTAAAATAGCTGACTCTTCGATCGAAACCCTATAAACATTTCACATTCTGACTGAAAATTTGAAATTACAAACAAGAATTGTCGAATCTTTGATCAACACGAATGAGTAAGCAACCTAAAGGGGATAAATTTACCTTGAGATTGCCAAGATTGAGAAGCAGCTGCCATTTTCCCGGCAAAGTTGCGTCCGCAGTAACAGAGGTGATCGTATACAAACGGCGAACAAGTAAGTGCTTCTTTTTTGTATTTACAGAGTGGCCCTTACGGTTTTATAGGTAAACAATTCACCCTCTCAGAAATCAGAATCATTAGTAACGCTCTAAATTTTAATGTGCATGGAAAAAACGTGTTTTTCCCTAAGGTTCGCGTACAACATGTTTTTAAAATGGCGCAGTGGCATTTTTGTAATTAATGGAAAGTTGTTTAGCGCTGATCATAAGTACCAATGGTAGTGTAAAAAAGTGACAGCCATGTACACTGGCACTTATTGACACTACCACTAATAAGTGCATGTATCAATGTTAAAAAGTGCCAGTGTATGGCTGTCACTTTTAAACACTAACACCGGCACTTATGAAAAGTGCCAATTCCAATGTTTATAAACGCCGGTTTGAATTAATGGTATTTTGTAATATTAACACTCGCCATTTATGATGCTCCCATTTATTTACGAAAATGTCACCGCTTGTTTTTTAAAAAAGCGTCTTTTGAAAAACACGTTTTTCTATGCTTAAGGTAAAACACATGTTCAAGAATGCCAAGATTTCACATTTACAACTTCTTTACCACTTCATAAAGCACCTGCAGGCTTGATCAAACACATATATTTCCAACTAATAAAAACAACCTGAAATAAAATCAATAAATAAAAAAAATAAAAAACATCTATTAAGTTACATCTTTGGTTCAACTGTTAAATTATCTGGAAATAACTCATAAAAACCAACTAATTTAAAAATTCCTACACGCTGACACTTCCACCTTCCAAAACATGTACAGCAGTTCCCTCATCCCGCTCCTCGCTCTAAACATATACAAACAACTACATACGGTCTCTGACATTGGTTACGACACATCAGCTTCGCAAGCTTTCTTCAACTTCTGACATTCTGTCACCGAGATGTCACTGTAAGCTTTCTCCTGCTTCACATCAACATATCCTCCTGTTTTCATCACCTGCAAACACCATACCCACACACGATGGGTAGTATTCATAAACCAGACATATGCTGCTTTTTTACGCAGTAAATTCATCTTCAATAGAAAAAAAATTGGCCCTAAAATCAACAGCAGAGCTATAATTTCACGTAGAGGAGATGATGAAATTCAGTGTAGAAAATTACTCCCTTCGTTGCATGTAAAAAGAGTTTATTATGCTTTTGTATTTCTTTAAATTTGTTCTAAAGCTACAAACAATACGACAGAAAACTATCATTCGAACAAGAAAGAAGAAATCTGAGAACAAAAAAAAAACATTTTTAAAGTGATCCCTTAAAATAGAACATTCATTTGGTCAAAAAATAAAAAATAGAACATTCATAAAAAAAAAAAAAAAAAATAGTGGACTATTTATTAACATGGAAAATGAGCACATGGTAAAGGTTGATTAGTAGACTCTTAAGATGGAGAGAATTCCCAAAAAATGAAATAGAAAATGGAATAGTAGATAATTACTAATATGGAAAGGAATGAGTACATGGTGGAGGTTCACCTTGCCACAAATGGGAGTCAAAATTATAATATCCTGAAACTTTTTTCTAATAGAAAGGGGTCAAAATTAATAAATTGATAATTTAACTGGTAAATATCATATTTTTCAAAAACTAAAAGCAAATAAATTGATTATATTCCAAACTAAAGGGCCCCAAGCTGACCCCTTAGGGTATACGTACGCCACTACCCTAGTAGTTGTTTCAAAATCATACTCCAGCCTCAAGAACTTCATTTTCAGTTTTAATGTGTCATTTACTTGCTTATTAACAATTTTGCATCCAAACTATGCGCCTCGAAAGGGTGCTCGGGTGAAAAAACATGCAATGTTTTGGACGGTAATGCTAGTGAGATGAGGGACCCATTAGAACTTAAGATAAAACTATGAGCAGGGGCATGATATTTTCGAAGCATTTAGGACCCCAATGATTATTTTTCTCGGAAACTTATTACTGTAAAAGCAAATTTAATTTTATTGCTTACCAGTAACTCATAAAATAGCCTAGCACTCTCTTTCTTCGTTTTGCCTTTCAGGACTTGGAACAAGCTCAGGGATTCTTCCTTTCCGCTCTTCTTTCTATCCTCGAAGTTCTTATGCAAGTATCCTGCCACATTTCTGTACAACAAACTTCAAGTCATTTGGCTCCCAAAATATTAAGTCAAAACAAAAAAGATCTCGAATTAACCTAACCTGGTTCTAGCCGACCACTTATCTGCAATGTAGACATGAGTTGCGTAAGTTTAATCCCATTCAAGAAAAAGAAAATCAATAACAATATGAAAGACTGATAAAAGCAGAAGTCAAATCAATATTGAATTAGCATACCATTTTGCTGGTTTTCTCCATTTGAATTCACATCCTGACACAAAAACTGAAAGTTAGACGCCACTTGTACCATCGAGTGAATTGACCAAAACAAAAGTACAAACAATGAAGCAGCCGTGACATAGGGCTTACCTCCTCATCTATCAAAACTGTATCTAAATCCTTGTTGCCACTAGGAGAGAGGTTCTTCTCAGTGCTTTCAAATGAGCTTGTGGGCCCCACGTCATTTGACTTGGTTGTTGTCACACGGAGCTCACTAAATCGAACTGAAGTTGAGCGTGTAACAGGCGTTGAAGGAGCAATGATTTCTTCTTCCGGAAATCCACGGGACGGAGATCCAAAACCATCAAGTTTTGAAGGGTGGCGATCGTTTTGATGAGATCTACACCGTCAGATTTTGCAGGCCTTTCCCTGGTTTCAATTGGTTCTAAAACCTCAAGCTTCTTCTTGGAGGTGAGAGATTTTAGATCAATTGGAACAACTGCACGGGACACAATATAATGGTTTAAAAAACCATGCAAAGAGTGGGGGTGACCATATTTTTGCAACTTTCTCGTGCCCCCAAATTGCTCCAGAAGTAATAACAATATTTATAAGAGCTTACTAGGTATTAATGGCTCCAAGAAACACTGGGGAAGACTAGACATTCGATCAACTTTCCAAACATGCTTAGCAGTATGTGGAACTTTCCTCCTTTTACATACCAAGTCGCTCGAGTCATTGATCCATCCCTTATAAACCCTGTGAGTTTAAAGCGGAGATAAAAAGATGTGAGCTAAGGTGTACATAAAATCAGTGTCAAGCTAGAATCTTTTTGGAAGAGGGGGTCAACATTATTCTGATTAATATCTGTATACTGGTTTAGTGGGGGTTGTAGTTGATAAAGTTATACTCCCTCCGTCCCAATTTTAGGTTCTTACTTCCCTTTTTGGTATGTCCCACAATAAGGTTCACACTTTGCTTTATTCATTAAATGGCAAAAATAGGAATAGTATACTAGTTTGTCCGTATAATGCTTGTAGAATTATTTAAAAAAAAATAAACGTCCTCAACCCACTTGAATTGTTTACTCATTTTTCATTATTTTATTATTAGGCATGCAAAGTCAAAGTAGGAACCTATAATTGAGACAGAAGAAGTATTTTTAATGGCAAAAAGTCAACTTTTAAAAATTGATGATGCTAAGATAAAGGGGGATGACAGACCCCTTGATGCAATTGTGGCTCGCCACTGCATAAAATGCGGTTGGCTAATCTATTTATCAGTTTGTTTTCCTAATAAGATCTGAAAAAGATATATTTCCTCCAACAGGTATAACATTAATATCTTAAATCAGCTCCATCTAACAAAAAGACCAAGGTTAACTCACTTGTTAGGAACAACAATAGTTTCATCAAATGTACACTGCCGCTTCCTTGAAAGCCTAGGACGCTCCTTGACGGCGGGAGTACGGACAGCCATAGACTCGGGTGTAATTGCACCGGTCTTGGAAGTTGGACCTGCATCTGGGAAAAAAATCATTTGAGGAAACTTTTGATGGATATTTGAATTATAAGACAAACTATAAGTCAGAAATGGCACAAGTTTTTTTTTTTTTTTTTTATTGTAACTTTTAATAAATCAAGAAGGCTTGAACGTTGAAATTATTAAGCCATGCCAGACTTTTTACAATTGCTGAAACTGACCCCTACTCCAAAAGTATCTACTATCTCAGCTATACTGCTGATTAACTACCTTGAACTATTTTTGTAACATATTTTATGTTGAAAATTGCACACATATATGTTTGTGCATTTGTTACAAGTACATACTCCCTCCGTCCCATAACAAAGTGCAGCACAATGGAAAACAGGAAAATTAAGGAATAAGTGAGGTAGGACTTGTGAGTGGAATAGTTTTTTTGAGTACGACGAGTGGGCCCAATTGAAGAATAAGTATTATAACCTTACCATTTTGGAAAATGCAGTTTATTATGGGACAACCAAAAAGGAAAGAAGTGCAGTTTATAAATGGACGGAGGGAGTATAAAGTGATAAATAGTTAAACGTAAATACGAACCTAATATAGTGGTCATCTTCGACTCTGGCGTAGCATCAATGGTGATCGACACTGTATACTGGTCTTGTGAAGCAAGTTGCTTTTCAGTCACTTCCGAGCTCATCTCCGACGGCATTGCCTTCTCCACATTCATAAGTTGTGTACCATAAGATGAACCATCGCCTTGGATTTCAGACCTCTCCTCAACCATCATCTCGGGAAGCGAAAACTTCACGTGGGCCCCACCAATTCCTTTATCAGAGACTCCCTCAAACCCAGATTCTTCCTCACCCTTGCTTAGCACCATCGGGTCAAGGCGGTCCTCTAACAAGAATCTATTATCATTTCGAACTTTCTCCATGCTGGCTGGTGAACCATCGCCTTGAAGCTGCTCAGACCTCTCCTCAACCATCATCTCGGGAAGCGAAAATTTCATGTGGTCCCCACCAATCCCATGATCTTTATCAGGGACTCCCCCAAACTCAGATTCTTCCTCATCATCGGTTAGTATCATCGGGTCAAGGCGATCCTCTAATAAGAATCTATTATCGTCTCGAAGTTTCTCCATGCTAGCTGGTGAAGGATTGCTGCAGTGAAAAGTTAAGACGGTAAATATTGGGACACTGCTAGTAACTGGGGTTTCTTGAGATTTTACCAATGCGAACAAAAAAATAAAATTACCGTCTGAAATCTGGTGGTGGAGAGAAAGTTTCATGATAATCTTCAAAAGTCACATTATTCATTATAAAGCAATCCTGCAAATAGAGAAAATTACCTTCTAGAAAAATATTTTTGCTATATTCTAGGCGCCAAGATTTACAACATACTCCCTCCGTCCCAAAACACCTTGCACTAATTTCCTTTTTGGGTGTCCCATTGGTAAGTCCCCTTTCCCAAAATGTTCAAATTTTATTATTTTCCTATTCTCCTTACCCCACTTGTCATGCTCACATACTTAATTTTGGGCCCCACTTGTAAATCCCACTCAACTTATCATACTCGCAACATCTTTCCCACTCACAATACTTTTGAATATATATACTCTTTTCTTAATTCCCGTGCATGTTCAAAATGGTGCCAGGTGTTTTGGGACGGAGGGAGTAAACCAGAAGATATCTACATGATGTGCAGCAGTAAAGATACTTGTGATAGTTTTTTGAGGAACGTAATTGTGACGGAAATAGTAATGATTACGAGAAATACTCTAAAAGTACGACTGTAAATAAAGCTCTGAGTTTGGCTTGAGCCCAGCTTGCTGATAGCTAGTCTCGGCTCAAGCTGTTAAAATAAATTAGCCGAGTTTTTATACGATTTCTAGCTCGATGAAAGAAATGAGCCAGGTCTAACTTGACTCGAGTTCAGCTTGACTCCTGCTGTAAATGAGCCATGTGTGAACCTAAGTTGCTCAACTCGAGTCAAGCTAGAGTTCGAATCAAGCCAGAGTTTCTAACGAGTCGAGCTTGAGAAACAAAAACATAGCCCGGTCCGGCTCAATTACAACCCTATCTAAAAGTTCTGAATTCAATTCTACATGTGAATCACATTGAAAATTCTCCTTATAGGCACTTAATCCAATGGGGTGATGAGATATATTCACTTCCCATGTTTAAAATGATAGAAATTCGGATGTTATAGTACACAAATATAGGATTCTTTTATTTTTAAAACTCATATAGGATTCTTTTTTAAGCAATCTGAAGATACATTTACTGTTAGTTACTCTGTAATAACTAAAACAATATGTGACTATTACAAACTACGTAATATACAACAGCAATTAGCATGTTAGTAAACTTACCTTCTCAAGCGAGTGATGCCCCCTTCTACCATATTCCCATGGATCTGTTTTACAATAATATTGAATTCAATACAACACATTCTAGAAGAATCAGAAAAAGGGTCTCATTAAGAATTTTTAAGGCCAACTTTATTAAACTTCAATCCAAGATTCATAATTATTTACTTTTACAGATGAAACTCCAAAAGATGTTATTTATAGTCTCCTTAATTTTCTCCCAGATACTGAAATCTAGAAGGTTAATGGTAGCTTGATATTTTCTTAGGTCAACTTACAAGGAAAGTGGATTTGTTTTGGTACAGACGGAGTATCATGAAGATAAGATGATACCTTTAAGCGTAATATCTTCACGAGACTTGACATGGTCCCTGCAAAATCAGCGAAACAAGAAGTGAGGTTAGTCAGGAAAACTTGACAACAAAAAATACTCCTCCATCCCTAAATGAGAGCCAGTTTTCCAGGAAGTTAACTTTCAAGCAATTTTGGCGGTGCAAATTCATAAATACCCTCAATGAGAACACTATATCCTTGCAATTGTAGTTTTTAAGGGTGATATGAGTAACTTTACTAGAAAACTAACACTCATTTAGGGACGGACGCAGTGATACAAAAATAATAAAGAAGAGAAAGAACTCGATCAAGAACAAAAAAAGTACTCACCTTCTAGCATCATCATCCACTAATTCCAGATCAAACGAATCAAGTTCAAACCTCTCTGGTATCGTAATCACAGAATATGGTGCACATATAGCCTTCACATTTGAAGTAGTAGCTCTTTTTTTACGGGTGGACTCTGGCACACATGTGCCTTCTAGTTCTAGATTACGACTAGCCTGCTGTTTTCTACTCGTAAACTGGCATATTTCGGTCAGCACACCACGGCAATCATGAAATAGATATTCCACCTTCTTTGAATATATTCGGACTACTCCAAGGAGAAGAAAGGCCAGTATTCTGTATGTTATAGCTGGAACTCCGTCTTTCAGAATTTTATCTGAGTGAAACAAAACGGAAGGGAAGAAGCATGTGAGATTGATAAACATCACACATATAAACAGGAAAACAGCTCTCAAAAGTTTGAAAATAAAAAAATAAAATAAATACTCCCTCCATCCCAAATTGATTGTCCAAAATTTGTTCATTTTGACAATGTTTGGACATTATTTTTGGGACGGAGGGAGTAAAGAAGATGAAATTTATATTTATATATATAAAAAAAACTACCCTGTATTTTAATTTGCGGCCAAGCAGTGTGTCGCTCTCCTTTAGTACACACACAGACGTTTACATGTGTGTGCCCTGCGTCACACTCCTTTTATAATACACACACACACACATTAATACAGAAAAAAATAAAGTGAATTTTATAAATGAACATCACGATGTTATTTAAGTTGCACAAAACGTCTAAGTTCTCATTGTATAAAGTACTTCTAATAATCAGTGACACCCCTGATTGCGTAACTTATCAATAGACATTAATGATCCGTTGCGCCAAAACATCCAACCTCTCCCGTAAAATAAATCGCTTACATTAATGGGTAATTAATGCATAAGCCCTAAATTTGATCAAGCAAATTCTTGCTTCATTATTTACACGGCCTAGCATACTTCACTTTGTAATTTTTATTCCCAGACAGCTAGTTTTTCATTAAAGCTATCAAAAAATGGACGGTTTCCAAAATCCAAATAAAAACCTACACTATCCCTTACTCAAACACTGTATCTCTCACCTTTCATTATTCACACACACACACACACACACATAAAGACATGCTCCGTCTGTCCCAAAATGATCTTCCTATTTGTCATTTTTCATTGTCCCAAAAAGTTCTCATTTCTACACTTTAGGTTTAAAATTGCATAAGCAAAAATGACTATGGAAGCAAGTGTTCATATCCTTAAAAAGTTTGAATAGTCAAATGTGAAGATCCTTTTGGGACGGAGGGAGTATATAAATCCCAATGAGTCATTCTCCTCTTTTTGTACATATAAACACAAATACCAACTGCGTAACTCTTCTATGATCACACACATGGACACAAACCCTGCTGCCTCACTTTCATCTTATAGCACATACATACAATGATACACATAAATACTACCCAAGTTTGAAAACCGAAACGATAAAAGGTTTAGTTTGTTTGAATAAAATAACGAGTTGATGGAACTACAAAAATCTGTCCAAAGTGACAAATGACTACGTCTTGCAATCACAATTTTCAGTATAAGCATGCTACTACTTTATCTGCCCCCCCCCCCCCCCCCCCCCCAAATTCACACAAATGTTGACCTTACCGGGCTAAAACATAACATAACTGGTAACCTCAACCCTTCTATGCATAAATCCAGTAAAGAGACAATAATTGTAAATAATTAATTCCATTACATTAGAGGGGAGAAAAGGACCGTGTAAGAAGGCAAGGCTAGGTTACACTTATGTCTAACTAGGAAAATGGACGGTTTCCCAAATAAACAGCTACACTGCCCCTACTCGAGAACTCCTTTTACTACACCGACACACACATGCAACAGACAGCCATATTTTCATCCGACTGCGTCACTCTCCTCTTATTACACTCATAAATATTTCCTAAGTTCGAGAATTAAAATGGTAGAAAGTTAATTAATTTTTCCAAGAACGACAAACAATTACGTATACCAATCATGATTTCTGCACGTGTGTGCTAGTATATCCCTAAACCATATTCACCCAATTGTTCTCGACGTGATGAAACCTAAATAACAGATACTTTCCACTCTTGTATGCACAGATTAAGTAAACATACAGAAAAGGTAAATGGACAGATTTTACAGGATTAGAACCACACAAAAAAAGAGGCAAAGCTAGGTTACAAATATATTCTAGATAGGAAAATGAGATCATGAATCAACTTAAAAAAACAGCAACAAAATCACACATTCAAGGAAAGAAAAAAAAAAACACCACAAATTGGGTCATGGGTGCCAATTAAATTCAGCAACAAAAAAAAAAAAAAAAAAAAAAAAAACCTATAAAGACCTTCAAAAACCTCAAACCAAGCAAAACATTAGCCAAGCCATTCCAAAATAAAGAAACCCAACACAAGAATCATTCCCATAACAGTTCAATTTAACAAAAAAAAACACAGAAATTTTAAAAATAAAAATCTCTAAAAATGATAAATACCCACAAAACAAAAAATGCTGATACCAACAAATGAAATTAACCCAAAAATAAATCAATGAATTCCAAGAAAAAAACACACACACAAAAACACACACTGACCAACAGAAGCAGATATGTTGGTATGAGTGATTTGATCTTTCTTGAGCTTTTTGTGACAATGAGCAGCAACCCAAATAGTCCCAAAAGGACCCTTCTTTGACAAAAGCAACTGTGAGTAAAACATGCTCATCACCCCCCCTCTTTCTACTGTGTGTGTTTGTGTGTGTGTGAAAATGTTTCTCTTTCTCTTCTCTTCTCTCTGTGTGTGAGAAATTGAAATTCAAAATTGGGGTTAAAAGAAAACTCTGTGTTTATAGTATGAGGGGAAGGAAACGGTTGGGCTGAGACGGCGAGGTGTACTATGGAAGGAAGCCTCCAAATTTTGGTCAGTAGCAAAATTAAATGTTTTTTCCTTTTAAAGAAAAAAAATCTATTTTTTCACATTTAAAGAGAAAATAAAAAAATTTAAAAGTTGGTATAGATTTTGGATTTCATTATAGTCAACTTCAATTGACTGTTTTAGCCTTAAATCCGTCGTTATCCTGAATGTAAGTTTAGAAAAGATTTGTGTGATCTGATTTTACAAATTTTAAGGGTTAATTTATAGAGGAGGAAGTCTTGTGTGAGACGGTTCACACATGAGACGAATTTCGATGAGATAGAAAATGGGCTTGCCCCGTCTCGCTCATAAAAGGCAAAATATTTACTCTCTCAACGAGATCGGTCTAATGTGTGCAACTGTCTCACACAATTTTTGTCTAATTTATGTAGTGCTATCATTCTTGATGTGGGAGAACTTTCTTTCAAATAATTAAGTACAGCTGAGTACTTAATACTAATGGCAAATTCTCGTTTGCGGCCGTCTCACGCCGTGCGACGGGCGCGTGAGACGGACGCGCCATTTTCCACGTGTGTTAAAAAAAAATCTTTAAAATGCTATATCTTGAGATTTATAAGTCAAAAAATATATTTAAAAATACCGTTGTGTTCGTCTCGACGAGACGAATAAAACTACATAGGCCATGATATGGTTTGATTTTTTTTTTTTAAATATTTTTTTACACATAAAAATTTTTGAGGTGCTTGCCAGCTGAAATGTAACACCCTGTTCTGATAAAAGTAACACTTTCATCTTCAAAAAGTAACACTTTGTCTACTGTCAAATGTAACATCAATTTTACAAAAAAAAAAAATTGTTTGCATTTCAATTGTTACTTTCTCAATAAAAAATTGTTACATTTCATATATAATGTTACATTAAGGAATATAAACTGTTACAATTGAGAAAAAAAATGTTACATTCATTTTTTATAAAATGTAACATTAGTTTAGTTGTCAATCCTATGTTATTTTCGGAGAAAAAAAATGTTACATTTGAAAAAATGAGTGTTACATTCCCTTATAAAAAGTGTTACATTAATTTAGTTGTCAATCTTTATGTTATCTTTATCTATTGTAGCAAAATTGTGGTATATTTTTTTTTTTAAAAAAAGTGTTACATTTTGAATAAAAAAGTGTTACATTTTGTTATAATAAGTGTTACTTTTGTTGGGAGGAAAAAAAGTATGGGTGGTACATTTTGAAAAAAAAGTGTTACATTTGAAAAAAGAATGTTACATTCCTTTATAAAAAGTGTTACATTAATTTAGTCGTTAATTTTTATGTTATCTTTAATCTATTGCATCAAAATTGTGGTACATTTTTGAAAGAAAAAAAAGTGTTACATTTGAAAAACAAAAGTGTTACATTTCATTATAAGAAGTGTTACTTTTGGTGGGAGGAAAAAAGGTTGTGGGGGCAAAAAAAAAAAAAAAAAAAAAAAAAAGGTATGGTCGGCGCCGCACCCCATGCGGCCGCCGCACCAGAGACCTTCTCAATACTAATTGTGTCCCCAAATGAGTGGCCCAATGGTAAAGCAAGTCTCACCCTCAGTGGGCGTTAGGGTTCGATCCCTCTTCTCGCCTCCTTTTAGCATGGATATCGTAAAAAAATGAAAAAAAAAAACCTGTGCTATACTCATTTATCTCACATTAATTATTATTTTTCACTTCAAAACAAATATTATTATCTCTTTCAAAAATAAAATATTAATTTTTAACGATAAAAATATTACTTTAAAATATACTTTATTTTGATATAAACAATGAGTATATAAAATAAATATTATATAATCTGTGGAAATTTACAATTCGATAAAAACACATATCAAAAATTGCTCAAAAAAACATTGTTAGTTTTTGGTAGTGTATGTACATTTTTTTTTTAAAAAATGTAGGAGTATATTTGGTCAAATTTTAGAAAAATGTAATACGAAAAAAATAAATATCTACAATTTTATTGAGATTGAGGTAATTCGAACGATGAATATAATATGATGGTAATTACAAAGATCTAAAATAAATAGATGCATAATTTTCTTTTATATATACCAATGTACTTAAATAAACGAATGCATTCATCTTTTGCCTCTTAACTGGTACATTGTAAAAAAAATATTTTTTTATATATAAATATAGAAAAGAAAGCTTCTTTAACAACTAGTTAAAATAAAATAAAAAATCACCATTGATAAGTAGATAGATTTACATAACAAAAAAAAAATTGTAATGGATTGAGTAGTAGACAAAAACTTGTGTGATACGAATTTTGTTTAGAGAGTGCTCCCTCCGTTCCTAAATAAGTGACGTTTTAGAATCAAGATCATGTTCCTCTTTTGTCGGTATCCGTTTCACGTGCAATATCGTCTCACGCAAAACCTCCTCAAATGCTTATACCTTACTGTATGATGGTGTCATTAATTCATAATAGCGTCACTCAACAATATAATGGTAATGCTCATTATGGTACACCCAATCTTGAACAAAAGTGTCGTTATTGATAGATGGGGTAAATTGGTCAATTAATGATGCAAGTATTTTTTGCAACTTTTATTTTCTTTTAAATTGTTGGAAAATTTGCTCTTACATAACCGTTGGGGATAGTCATAGACCTGCACAGTAAATTGTAATTCCAAAAATGGACATAAAACTTAATTTAATTCCAAGATAGTACTACTTGATTTCATCCATTGCCAGCTCACCTAATTTTTGACCGTACGTGTCAAGTGCACGATTTAAATTCCTTTTCTTCTTCTTTTTCTCTGTCCTAGAGTGTCCTAGAGTACACTATATCCACTTTTCCTTTTTAGTCCGTCCCAAAATACGTACTATATGTTTACTTTTAAAAATGGCAAAAAAAATTACTATTACTCACTCTTTGTCTCTCTTACTTTACTTTTACACTCACAACACCAATCAACTTACTATTGTCTCCCACTTATTATCTTTCATACTTTACTTTTATACTCACAATACTTACATCACCTCCACAATTTCTTAATCTCCGTGTAAATGAAAGGGTGAACATATACTTTGAAACGGAATGAGTAAATTATTTTGTAATTGGTCAATAAAGGAATGATAATGATTTATCATAATCAAGTGAGTGAAAAAAACAAAAAATTATCCTCTCAACTTTTATCCTATTTCACTTGGCCCTTTATCTTTTAACATTACAGTCATGAGTAATGTTAAGTGATATTTTTCATTTCATATTAAAAAAATTGTGAATTTTGATTGTGATAAATTTTCACATATTACTTACTGAGTATCTGTATTATTAGCCATTAATTTTTTGTTAGGCTCAGGAGAGTGGATTTAAAATGTTTGTGTTCAGTGGGCAAGTGTGTTGTGGTTATGTAGTGAACTCAGTTTTTCAGCTCGAGCAGTTGCGAATGTCGGATATCCCACATTTTTCGACTACAGTCCTTATAAATTGTATTAGAGTTATCCCACATTAGAAAGATAGGGACTTAGGATTTTCGGGATCACAAATCTCTATTGTGTATATCAATATACCTTTTCTAGAATAAGTGATATTGTTACCTTAATTTTTTTTTTTTTTTTTGAAAACATATTGTGACCTTAATTTTAACCAAATAGTTAGAGAAGGATTGTATATATACTCTTTTTTTCTTGTACACAATTGATTAATAAAACAAACACAATTGAAAACATACTAGTGGGTAACCCGTGCTTTTGCACGGGAAACTAATTTACTATTATTATTTATAATATTTATTAACATATATAATAACTATTATTATTTACTAATAATATTAATAGTAATAATTAACCTATATAGTAACTACTATGATTAATTAATACTCTCTCCGTCCCAGAAAAGAGTCTTACCTTGTTTGCGCACACTTATTAAAGAAACAATAGAAAATTGGTAAACATTGCAAGTGGGTTGAGGGTATAATTGTCCAAAACTCTATTCATTATTTCTCATCATTTGTCATTTCAGGAAATAGACTATTATTCTGGACGTACAAAAATAGAAAGTAGGACTCTTACTCTCGGACGAAGCGGGTACAATCAATAGTAATTATTAACATGTATTGTATAATGATTAACTAATACTATTAATAATAATAGTTAACTTATATAGTAACTATTATGATTAACTAATAATACTATTAATAGTTAACTATCATTATAATTAAAATTTATTTTTAATAATTATAATTAACTATTAAATAAAATTAGTTACTATATAAAGTAGGGATGGCCAAAACCGGTTCCGGGCCCGGTTCCGGTTCGCCATATATGTGACCCTGAACCGGCCCGCGCTTACCCCGGTTCCGGTTGGCACAATCCGGTTCCGGTTAGGCTCCGGTTCCGGTCCCCCCCTTTAAAATTATTGAAAAACAAGGGATTTTCGGTACGGTTCCGGTTCCGGTCCGGTTCGCCATTTATGTGACCCTGAACCGGCCCGGATGCCTTGCGGTTCCGGTTTGTCCGGTTCCGGTTTCCTCCCCGGTTTGCTCCGGTTCCGGGCTTTTCTCCGGTCCGGTTTTACGGTTCCGGTCCGGTTCCGGTCCGGTTTGGCCATCCCTAATATAAAGTAACTATTATAGTAATTATTACTAATAATAGTAATAGTTACTATAAGTAGTTAACTATTACTAATAATAGTAATAGTTAACTATAGTACTTAACTATTATAGGTAACTATTACTAATAATAGTAATAGTTAACTATAGTAGTTAAGTAATATAGTTAACTATTATAGTAACTATTACTAATAATAGTAATAGTTAACTATAATACTTAAGTACTATAGTTAACTATTACTATTCTTAGTAATAGTTAACTATAATAGTTACCCTTTATAGTAACTAATATTATTAGCTAATACTATTAATTAATAGAAAAAAAATGAAAAGTCACTTACTTATTATGGTAGATTTGATGTGGCATCACCAAATTCATCCTTCCCCCATGACTTGTCCACATGGCAACACCACATCCCTCTTCACCAACTTTAATATATATATATATAAGATTTGCCATGTACAACAAACATGACATACTAAATATTTTAAGGGGTATAATACAAGATTTCTACCTTTACATTGAACAAGAATCATATACCAAAAAATATTTGGATTAGCATACATTGCAACTTTTGTAAATCCAAAATGTTTTTAATAATTTAGCAAATTACATAATAATAGTAAATTGTATATAATAAAATTAATGCATTACCCTAGAAACCTTAAGAGCTAGATATCTGAGGTACAATGCAGAACAAACTTATACTCCCTCCGTCCCAAAATGATCTTCGCGTTTGACTATTCAAACTTTTTAAGGATATTAACACTTGCTTTGTTAGCCTTGTTTTGTTTATGCACTTTTAAGCCTAAATTGTAGAAAAGCGAAGAATTTTTTGGGACAACGAGAAATGGCAAATGAGAAGATCATTTTGGGACATTTTGGGACGGAGGGAGTATAAACTGGAAGAAAAAACAACAACAGTACTGAATTAGCTTAAGAAATATCTAAATCCAGCCACTGGAAAACTCATTTTAAATCTGTCAGTACAACAAGAAGTTCAGCATCGTTCCGAACAAAGTCTCTCCAAGTTCTCCCTACATTACTATCGAACAACTGACCGATAAATCATACTACTATTGTAGCATACGGTAATTAGGTACACCAAGAAAGAGTTAACGTACCTCCGCTGCAAAAAATGTTCTACATTTTTTACGCATATACACATATTTTGTCCATCGAAAAACTTTGCTATCTCCCTCCAGCCAATTAATTGAACCTTAACTTGCTTCTTCTGTCAGATAACCCATTACAGAAACCTGCAATGTTCTGTCAGAAAATCGTATACTCCCTCCGTCCTGTTTGAAATTACAACTTTTGACCAAAAATAACTCACTGGAATCGCACTTTGACCAAGGATTCACAGAAAATTTGATTACCCTAATGATGTTTATAATTGTTACTGATACACCAATAAGAATAGTTACAGTAACAATTATTTAGGCTTTCATTAGGACTATAAAATTTCCTGTAAATTCTTGGTCAAAAATATTAATATAAAGTTGAACTGTTTTGATCAAAAGTTGTAATATCAAACGGGACAGGAGTATATTTCAGCAGTGAATGTATCTTTAGGAAGTTTTTCGTGTTTCTGACGTAATATATAGGTGTAACTGGCCTATAAGCGACAATCTGAGTCTAACCATTAGCCATTTTCTCCAGTTTTTTCTTCATAATCTTTTCAAACTGAGTGTCTGAAAGAGAGAGCACCTGGTTCAGCAACAACCTCACTCCACTCGTCTTTACTAGAGCCCACCTTGGTTTGATCCGCTCCTCCAAACTATAACCAAAGTACTGAGGGAACTTAACAAGCTCAGAGCTTGGATATTCCATGGTCAAGAAGAATTCCCATTTCGGTACCAAGTTTTCCAACAAGCTAAATGTATATATAGCCCCATATCTTGTAGCCATGATCGCCACCTCATCAATATTATATCCTTTTTCCAACAAAAATTCCGTCACGGGCTTCAAATTAGCCTCGATACTTAGACCAAAAGTCTGTGGACAACGAGAGAGAAGAGCTGCAACATCAACTCCCAAGGAGCGGAAGTACTCAGCTGTTGGGCGTAGCTTATCATCCACACTGTAACTTATAATCTGTGGGCAACGAGTTATAACTTTACCCACCGTTTCAGATGAGAGGCCCACTTCATAAAGATAATCAGTACTTGCTTTCAACTTTGGCCTTCCGTAAGTGAGAAGTGCAGGAAAACGGTAAATAATTTTTGCCCACTGTTTCTTGTCCATGCCCAATTCCTCTAGAAAATGCATGGTGGGAATTAGATTATTATTGAGGCTAATTCCACAAAGTTGAGGCCTTTTACTGATAATGATAGGAATATCTGATTTTGGCACTCCAAGATCGAGAAGAAACTCTACAACCGGCTTGATTTTACCCTCCAAGGTGTAATAAGCAAAAGCGGGGAATCTTTTTATAATTTGCCTAATCATCACAATATCCATCCCAAGATCCATAAGGTAGAGGATATGTGGGGGGAGGTTACCTGATGAGATGATTTCATTCGCTCGAGCCAAGATTTTTTGCCTCCTAGCAGCCAGGACAGAGCTGGTCGGGGAAAGAGGTGCAGTTAGAGGTGTAGTTGATTCTTCAATAAAAAGTGCTTTTTGCTGGATTTCCTCAGTCCTCTCTTTCCCAGGTGCGGTTGGAAAATTCTCCTCCAAATCTGTCCTCTCTTTCCCAGGTGGGCTTGGAAAGTTTTCCACTAAATCTACAACAACGTCTCCATGCTCCTTGAGAAGGCTTTCAAGGTAGGGAATGAGGGCGTCTCTGATTTCTTGAGTTGTAAGCTCGCGTCCTGCAACAGCAATAGTCAGTAGGAATCCGATGAGATCAGGACAGATATGGAGATTCAAGATGATCACGAAATAGAAAAATAATCCTTCCGTCCCGGAATTATAATCTTACTTTGACTTTCATGGCCAACTCGATTAAACTGTGACCATAAATTTATAAACTTCTAGCTATCCCTGTGCAATAAATTAATTGTTAATGGTTCACCATTAGGAATATTATCAATAACAATTTTTAGAATTGCATAGGGATAATAAGGTTTTCATAAAACTATGGCCAAAGTTTGATTGAGTTGACCATAAAAGTCAAAGTGGGACTATTTTTCAGGGACGGAGGGAGTGTGTCTCAATGGAAAAGAGTAAATGTTGAAATCGAACCTACAAGGTATCGAGATTTATGTATAGAATGGAGTATTGAGATAAGGTGGTCAACGAAAAGGTCAGCTTTGTTGATTGTTCTGGATGCAACTATTTTGTTCAAACCTTGTTTCTTCAAGAATAAGTTTAACACAGCCTTGGCTTCTTCTTTCTCTGCTGCTAATAAGGTTGGAGAGACAACTCTTAAGCTGAACGACTCGTCTGTCACAAATGCGCATGTTAGTGCACCAAAAGCAGGTGTTGATGTGTATCACTGAGAAAAATGAGGATAATATTTTAAGTCTCAAGCTTCCACACACGGGTTACAATTATTTCAAAACAAAGAGAGAGGGAGAAAAAGAGAGAGAGGAAAAAAAAAAAACAAGATTGATTTCTTACTATTCTGTGCACGGCAGATAAAGATCCTTCGGGGAAAAGAAAGTTGATTCCTGAGTAACAACAAAAAGAACATATGTTGCTGAGCTAGAATATGAAAGATTTTTTTTCCTTTTTTCAAAAAAAAAAAAAAAAAGAAGAAGCTAAAACACTCGGTATTTCATATTATGATTGATGTTGCCGCAATTCTTCAATTGCAGTGCCAAGACTTTAACAAAGTCTGAAATTTTCATTTACTTTAAGATATATACCACAACATGCATCAGCCCAAGAACTTCATGGTGCACGTAGTACGCTGTACGTACGAATTATGATATACTCCCTAAATAAATTTCCATATTTCATTTTATGGGACATTCTGAAATTTCTAGTTTATACAATTCAGTGGCAAAGATTCATATATATTCTTGTAGTCCTCTTTCCAAACATTTAGTTTTTCAATTATAAAGAGAGTAATGAAAAAACAAATGGTAAAAAAAAACATTTAGGGACAGTTTTTTTCAAAAAAGATATTCATTTTGGGACAAAAAAAACTTGAAAATGGATATTCAGTTATGGATAGAGGGAGTAATTCAGTATTTAGTCCTTGATGTGGGAAGCTTATGTGATTTGTTGGTCTGTAGATAGTACTTACTCCCTCCATTCCACTTAAAGAGTCTCCACATCATTCAATTCAGAAACTTTCTACAGAATAGTTTGATTGGGAAACTAAGCCTATTACCATTACTTTGGAATAAAAGATTGCGGACAAATTGCGATACCTTAAGTTTCAAACGAAAATTGAGGTGAAGACTGAAGGTAACTCAAGTATACCAACTTGTAGTCATAGATGCTTTTGTACATTCAACCGGCCCTTTATGTCATCTAATTAGTAACATCTAGATTTGTTTAGTTAGTACACACATGGTGATTTATTTATTTTTTCAATAAAGCTGCTTTAACTTGTAAGATTTCATTATTTAAAGGTTTGATCTCATCTCCGTCCTAGCAAAGACCAAGCAACATTCATCTAACGAAAAATGACTCAGGAAAAAAAATGTACACCCTCCAATAGACTTAAAGTGTCTTTGAAAGACAAACTGTTGGGGTTGAAGTCAAAACCAAGGAGAGGGTCAAGACCAAGAATGGAGAAGGATCAAGGATCTCGGCTGCGGAGTAGGTGGGCGGCCGCACACAGTGGGAGTGTGCGGTCGCACACTCTATCAGGAAGACGGAGCCATGCGTGGAAACCTTGGCATGGAAGGAGTTTGGGCAGACTTTGACTTTCTCTGGCGTGACATATGTTGGAGTTAGGAGTGGAAAAGGAATCTCATTTTCAAGAAGGAATTAGTTTCCTAGATTATTAGGACTCCTAAGTCACGTGGAGGGTAATTCTTGGAGGAAAAGAATTAACTCCCGTCTCTGGGACTCTGGGTAATTGGTTTTAGACTGGGTTTCTATAAACATATTGTGATAGCCACTATAATATTGAGTACTTACTTTGTGTTAGGAGAAAGTTAGGATATCAAGAGAGAGACACAAAATAGTGTCAAGGAGTGGGCCGGGGGCGTAGGAGAGTCATGGGGGGGGGATCCTACAACCCGGCCATGACCGTGTTGTGTGTGTTCTTGGGGGAGGTGAGATAATAATATATAGGTGAGAGAGATTGTTCTTGGAGAGTAGCCATGTTTAGATCTTAGTGATTGCATGTGCAAAGTTGTAACGATCTTAATATAGTATTATAGTGATATCCTGGCTTGGTGCCCCCGGACGTAGTTCACGTGTTGAACGAACCGGGTTAACAAATTCATGGTGTTATTTATTTCATATTTATCATGTGTTGATTATTCTCCATGTTTGGACTGCTAGTATGGGCTAGGCGGATGTGGAGATCCCCCCAAATCCCCTAAAACATATTTAGGACACATAGTTTTCGTAGAAAACACATACCTTTAACTATAAAATTTAAAATAGCTTTCTTGATTACCATTCATTCAACTCTGGAACCACTGAGCTACCAAGCTACTATAACTACATAAAACTGAAAATGACGAGAATTTTGGAACCTAATGTAGCCTATTTTCTTAACTATTTGAATCTAACGAATGAAAAAAAAAGAGGGCAGCCGGGTGCACAAGGCATCCCCGCATAGCGAGGGTCCGGGGAAGGGTCCCCACCACAAGGGTGAAATGTAGGCAAACCTTACCTTGCATTGCAAGAGGCTGCTTCCAGGACTTGAACCCGTGACCTCTAGGTCACACGGAAACACCTTAACCGGTGTACCAAGGCTCCCCTTCTAATCTAACGAATGAAGTATTTATAAAATCTTGACACTTGTTTGACAACCTCAATTCCAAACATTAGATTTGGAACTGGATGAATAAAAGGAATTCCATGTAACTAAATTTACTTGTCCAAGTCCAATTCAATGGCTTGAAATTGAGGTTGACAAACATACACTAATATGAAAAACGAAACATTTCCATCTTCTTCTATTTCCTAACACACCAAATTAAAAACGGAAGGTATCCTCATAAGCCCGAAGCTTAATTTAATTAGACAAACAACCACTCACAAAAACAACCACAAACACAAATACTCCCTCTGTCCCTGACTAAATGTACTACTTTCCATTTTCGTTTGTATCAAATTAAACGTCGCCTCACTAAAAATAGGGTATGAAGTTTACTAATTTTCCTATAACACCCATTCTAATAGGCACAAGCACAAACATTACAATGCCATACGATGCGTCACTCTACTCATATTAATAGATTCGGGCAATCAAGGAAACACAACTAAAAGCTTTAAAACGTATTCCGGGACAGAGGGAGTACAACACATCATATTAAGGTGTTTTAAAGGAATCCATCAGTGCAAATACTTCCTAATCATACACACACGAATATACAGTAAAACACGCACTAAAACACACAGACTCTGACACAGAGCATATTAAGGAGTAATTATGGACTCCATATTTTTATAATCTATTGTTATGCGCGGCGCGGAAGCGGTTCTCATTCACACCAACAATTAGGTTATGCTACAACATTAATTTGGACACGAACAACATGATGGAAAGATAAATAAGACAAGATTTTAACGTGGTTCACCCCAACATCAATGGGCTACGTCCACAGACCAACTTCACTATAATATCATCATTACAACACTACGAGTTTTAATCAAGAAACTCGCAAAGACTCACCACTTTAACACAATAGTATTACAAGAATGGAGGTATCCTCATCCTCACGACATTCTTGAATACTCTCACAAATAAGTACAACTCCTTCAAGAATGTACACATCTCTTTAACTCACTTCTCCCCTAAGGGGGGGGGGGGCACTCTTGGTACCACAAGGCACACTTGAACTCTTTCTACATGTCTCTATTTATAGGCATTTAGACATCTCCTAGTTCAAACCTTATCTAGATAACTAAACACCAAAAGTCTCATTGGAAAAATCAACCATCACATTCATGATAATCATGAATCACATGAGACAATGTATGATGACTCTTTCTAGAACTTGAGTCATTTTCCAACATCTATCACACACAAAAGCACACAAAGTGACGTACGAGGTTGAATTAAGGAATTTAATTCGGTTCATTATACATAATTGGTAACAAATTTCAGGGAAGATAAGAAAATATAAAATCAAAGGAAAGGAAAGGGGGAAGAATACAGAGATTGATTACCAAGAGGTGGGAAAATCAGAACCGGAGAGAGAAAAGGAACCAAAAGATCGAACTACAATTGAGGATTTCATGTTGTTCGGTGGAAGAACATGAAAATGGTGAAGAGTGAAGAGTGGAAGAAGAAGGTGATATTATATGGTTTGGCTTCCCTCTTTCTAATTCTATCTATCCAGATATTTCTTTCTTTACCACCAGGCAGAGCACCGCTGGTTATAGTATATGAACCCACGTTTTATCCCAAAGCTAACCGGGTCTATTCGGGTTAATCTAAGGGTTCCTTTGTTTTGTCTACAATACTATACAACTCCCTCACGTATTAGTTTGACTTTACACAGAGATTAAGAAAAAGTAAATATTGTGAGCATACACAAAGTAAAGTAGGAGAGAGAAAGTGGAGAGAAAGTTTTTGTGGTGAATATGACAAGTGAGTCATTTCATATTGTCTATTTTAAGTAATAAAGCAACTAAGAACTTTAGTATGAGACAAATCAAAAAAGAAAGTAAGAACTTTAGTTGGGGATAGAGGGAGTGGTGTATTCAAAGATCGCTGATCAAGAGCAAACCACCCAAAACTTCTCTTCCGTCTAAAAACTTCCATTTTTTTTCCTTAATTAATCTTCAAAAACAAAATCTTTGTGATTTCAATTTATTGAAATTACAATAATCGTATTGTTGTTTATGTTTTTCTAGTTTTAATTTGTTTTATAATAAGATTCTCTCTTTTTTTTGTTGAGAACCGTTGGGTTTCTTTCATTCGTTGAGAGCCGTTTAATTTCTCTCCTTTGTTGAGGGTCAATGTATGTTTGTTGTTTTGTTTGTGTGTGTGTTTTCATTTCGCAAGTTCGACGAATCTCACATTATCACACAATGAAGATGATACCATTGTTCTTAGTGCACAAGGATGTTTCGTGGAGTTTGAGATGTCTGGTGGGTTTCGTCAACCCGAATTTTCAACTATATCAAGTGTTCAACGCAAAATTTTGTCCAAAGAGGGATTTGTTAAATGTTGAAGTAAGACAATGTCTAAGTTTTATTTGGAAAAGAATACGAAGTCACAATTTTTTAATTTAACATAATTAATAAAACATATACTATTAAATTACTTAAAATTTAATCTAATTATATTTAGTGATAGTATATTTTTATTACTCTTTTATATTATAAATAATTTGTTTGAAAGTTTATCATTTTAATTAAAGTTGAGGGGTTCATATGTAAAAAAAAAACAACAACTAAACTTTGAAAGATGGGGTGTCAAGAAAATTCCCTTTTGAAGTAAATTTGAAGTAATGAGTCGGAGAGAAACACAAATTGAAGCAACATTTGAAATAAAATTTAAAGAAATAAAGCAAAAATTTAAGATTTGAGTTGGAGATGCCCAGAAGATACATTTTACATATTGTTGAGAGAAAAATAGTTTATTCATTTTTTTATGTAATAAACTCGTTTCTTTTCTATGAAAATGCGATTATTATTTGGACATATATTTTTACAAAAAATAAATAAAAAAAAAAAATTGTTGGGACAAGGGATCTCTTTTGAGAAGGGCTAATTTTGGTGATTTTGAATAATATGAGGGGCTTAATGTAAATTCAAAGACCAGAGGGTTTAGTAGAACCCTAGATGATGAGGAGTGAGAAAGGAAGAAATCCAAAATCTCAACAATGGCGATTTCGCTAAGACGAGCTCTGCTTTCATGTCGCAACATTTCTCTCCTTATTCGAACCTCTCGCCATTTTTCTCACGTTTCTTCCTCGACGTACTTCCATTATCCTACTCCGTCTCACGCTGTTCCTAACTCGCCGGCGATCGATTTCCTGTTTCAGTCTCGCAGGGGATTCGCTAAAGGACGAAAGCAATGTAACTCTCTCTCTCTCTCTCTCTCTCTCTCTCTCTCTCTCTCTCTATCTCTCTCTCCGATCGTGTGACGCAATTGAAATGCAGATTCATAGATCACTCACAGGAATTTATGTATGATTTTTTGCTTTTACAATTGGAATTTGGTATACTAGTATGTGCTAGATTGTTGCCTTAGAATAGTGTGTGACACGCAAGAATGAATTGCACAGTCACAATAACATACTCGCGAATTTCTGCATATGATCATTGTCTTTACAATTGGAATCTGCTACGCGCTTGTGCGTGAAATTGTGGCCTCAGAATAGTGCATGTGTGTGTGTGCAATCGTGTGAAATTGGTGACTTCAGAATTGGAGCTTGTTATGAGAAATTATTTTACTGTGGAAATGTGTGTGCGAAGTTGCTGCCTTTAAGTTTGAAACTTGCTTATCTTAGCATTGGCTTTGTTAATATGCAATGTGAAGCACTTGTTGCTTTATAACACTATTTAGAGAATCACGGCCGAGTTGTTAATCTGTGTCAGTAATTTGATGATTCATATCCAATTTATTTTAATGCAATTGCGCCCTGCTGCAATGCTCAATTATTCGGGATCTGATTTGATCAGTCTGTGAATGTAATATTTTTCCGGTATGATTGATAGGGGATGAAGATGAGGATGATGATGATTTTGGCGGTGGTGGTGGTGGTAGTGGTGATATGAATAGAGTAGAGGTTGTGAATGTTGGGCCCACTATTAAGGCAGCGGCTGTCTCACAGATGGAAGCTGCAATTGATTCCTTAACAAATGAGCTTGGCAAATTGCGTACTGGAAGGGCATCTGCAGGTATTTACATCAATCACTTCTTCTGACTTCTGAGTGGCATCAGTTTGATATTGACAGTAAGAAGATACTGACTTGGTTTTGTCTGTGCGTGTGTGTTTTTGTGTTGAAATATGCAGGGATGCTTGATCACATTATCGTAGAGACAGGTGGTGTGAAGATGCCACTGAACCGGATTGCCGTTGTTTCAGTATTAGATCCAAAGACCCTTGCAATCTCTCCATATGATCCAAATGTAATATATATATACCTCGCCTAGCAGCTTCCTTGCACACACACACACACACACACACACACACTCATATGCACACTTCTCCTCGCCCCATTTGAAGCGGTGCACGTTTGGCCTTTTTTGGTCAGTTTGACCAGTTGTCAGCTTGAAAAGGATCATTAATTTTTTCAAGAAGCATAAACCATGTGAATTATAGTCTTCTGGTGTAGTTTTCAGGGGCTACAGTTTCATTTTCTCTAATAAATAAAAACATGTAATCTATCTATATGAAAACTAGTTGAACTATACCTCTTTAATAGGGATGGTGGGAGTTATTTGCAGATTCACTAAAAGTATCCTCTTTTCAGCTTTTGCTTATTTAGGCATCATGTTCCATTTTCATGTGGCAAACATGGGCATCTGTATTGACCAAATTTCTTGTGTTTTTTTCACTATCCTGTATTTTCAGAGTTTAATATGAAGTCCATTAATGAAACAGAATTTAGAAAGTACACCTTTTACTGACTGGTTTGTCATTTCAGACCCTAAAAGAACTGGAAAAAGCCATCGTGTCATCGCCATTGGGTTTGAATCCAAAGACAGACAGCCAACGATTGATTGCTGCTATTCCTCCGTAAGAACTCAGTCTAATAAAGCTCATTTTTCCTTGTACACTTGAGAACTTGAATCATGTGGTTACTAATGGCTTATATAATCTCTGTTGGGAGAGGGCACATCATTTTCAGTTCTCCAGAGGATTCATGTTCCTTATACTTGCAAATTAAGATCCATATGGCGGTCCTTTGCATCACTGCAGTAAATATATTGACTCATTGACTTCAGTTTTGGCTGATATCATTTTCGGTTGTGTGTTATGTGCAGATTGACTAAGGAGCATATGCAGGTGAACTCCTTTATAATATTGTTCTTAGTCTCGAGTATGATCACAGTCATAATTCAGCTCTTCAACAACTACTGATTTGATCTCACCTCTTGACCAGGCCGTGTGCAAGATAGTTGCAAAGTCCTCAGAAGACGTAAAGCAAAGCATAAGGAGAGCCCGCCAAAAGGTATATCATGAGATTGTGTCTTCTTTATTTCTTCTTTTCTGTGTGCTTCTCTGCTGGACTGGCCGGCAATGTGATCGCTTGCCAAACTGTCAAATGGGTTTGAAGTTTGGACACATCTATGATACCTCCGTCCCATTTGAAATTTTTATAAAGTTCCGCATTAGTGGTCCCACTTAGAACTTCACAAGCCCAAAATAGTAAGTTTATAATGTTTCTTTTTCAATGGGCCCACTTGTCATACTCACAACAACTACCCCACTTACAATTCCGACCCCACTTTCCATACAACATTTAAATGTTACTCCCTCAGTCCCAAAATGAATGCCCATTTCTTAGAATATATTGTCCCAAAATGAATGTCCATTTTTTGTTTTTTTTTAACTAACTTTGTTTCTAAATGACCTTCACCATATCTTTTTCTACATTTCCTTATATATTTACAGAACTAGAAGCTTAGAAGTGCATAACAAGAATATTAATTATCTTTGCCATCAGATTTTAACATTTACAAATGCCCCTTAAAAATGGACATCCATTTTGGGACGGAGGGAGTAGATATTTTTCCTTTATTCTTATGCATGACAATTTTTGTGAAATTTCATACTGGTAGGAGGGAGTACATGTGTATTTACAGTCTTTGAATCAAACTTGGATTCCTTGAACAGGCATTGGACACCATAAAGAAATCTGTGCCTAAAGATAACAAAAAGAAGGAGAAAGATAAGGACAAGGACAAGAAGAAGGATAAGAGAAAGGAGGAAGCAGTTTCTGGGTTTTCTGCAGACGATGCAAAGAGATTAGAGAAAGAAGTAAGTTATTTTGAATGTTTAACAACGCCCATGGTTTCTACAAGGCAAATGTATCTGATTCTCGTCCATTCAGGTTGAAGAGTTGACTAAAAAGTATATTAAGACGGCTGATGAAATGTGCAAGACAAAGGAGAAGGAAATCACGTCCAGCTGATTGGGCACTATTTTGGTACGCCTGAATTTTTGGGGAATTCTATCTATCTTCCCCGTTCTTTCCTTTTCATTATTGCTTGCCCCGGTAGTGGGTTGATGATCTATAGGTAGAGTTGACATAATAAATTTTAATTTGATCGTTTTCTGTAGAAATTGAGTGACTTTGCACTATTTGTGACTAAAGCACGATAGTTGATACGACTTTTATCCTCTTAGGGACAATAATTTCTTATTTCATGAGATTGGTAGTTGTTGTAGTGAAAGAAGACCTATAAACAGTAAATCTATTCTCCTTTGTAACATATATTCCCCCTGTCCCGGAAATTTTGTTTTGACTTTTGATGGTTAACATAAATGAACTTTGACTTCCCGGGAATTTTGTCCCTTTTGACTTTTTATGGTTAACATAAATGAACTTTGACCAAACATTGATATCTATGTAAACATTCTAGTGAAATTTTAAAAATTGTAATTGACAAATCATTAAGTGAGTTATCAATAACAATTTTTAAAATTTCATTGTGATCATTAAGTTGACACCAATGCTTGGTTAAAGTTATTTTATGTTTGAGTATAAAAAGTCAAAGTGAGACAATCTTTCTGTTACAAAGGAAGTGTTATTGAAACTATTTCAACCAAAATAGGAAACTATTGAAACTAAAACTCAGGATGTGTTGGTCTTCTCTCTGCGCTCGATTAACCTCTGGAACTGGGAGCTTATCCCCGTACTCTCCTTTAGAATTTTTGTACCCTCTGCTTCTTTATTCCCGGTCCGTCTTCCAAATGGTTATGAAGCCCTCATTGATTGAAGAATACGTCACATTTACACATGGTTGATGAACAAACTCGTAGGGAATACGAGCAAAGAACTATTGAACAAGTGGGTTTGTTGATGCTAGCTACCAGCACCAATGAAACTATATACGTATGTATAAACAATAGTGTATGTAATTTGCGCTAAAAACCGGATTGGGTTGTTTTACCTGTTTGATGTCTTGTAGTTATGGATCCCCATTTTGTGCATGTTCCGATGGCATACAAGTCCGACTTTTAGAGTAAATTAGTTGCATCATCTTACGTGGGTTACATTTTATTTTTGTGTGAGAACAGTATAGTAACACATCTAATTACATGGGCTATATTATATTTTCGTGTGTGAGAACATTATAGTAACACGAGTATAGTTTCTATACAAAGAAGAGAAAATTTTGGGGGAAACTAGTTTCCCCTTAAGTTATAAAAAGTCTTGTTTTTATAGGGTTTAAGGTTTAGGGTTTTAGGTTTGAGGTTTAAGGGTTAAAAACAAGACTTTTTATAACTTATGGAGAAACTAGTTTCTTCCAAAACACACTCTTTTACACTAAGAATTTCACACGTCTATGCATTTCCGACTTTAATGCAATATGCATTTCAGGCTTTTATGCATTTCCGACCGTAATGCAATTATGCATTTTAGACTTGTATGCAATCAGACTACATACGCATTTTAGACTTGTATTCAATCAGACTGCATTCTGGCTTCAAATCCCTCGTAAAACTATTAGTGACAGCTCTAATCACTTGTTACAATTTCAATTTCATAGCAAACTGATCACTAGTAGCATACTCTATCCAGCAAAAAAAAAAAAAAAAAAAAAAAAACCATCATAAAATTGGAGTCAAAACATTTACACTAGAATAATGGAGCAGATCCAATTTCCAGAATACTTCAAGACGAAGTATTGTAGGAGTACATGACATCTATCTATACATACAACACACTCATCAATCCCTACCCCCTCCCTCATAGAGGAACCATTTCCTGCATATAACCTTACCTTTGCATTTTACCAGACAAAGCTTCTCTAGTCACAAGCTTTATCCCCCTTACCCACAATTCCGCCATCTCAAATCCGCCCTCACACACAAAATGCACTTCTTTATTCTTCACCGTCACAACCCGGAATACCCCCGGACAATCACCGTCCCCCTTCCTCCTCCTAACCCTCTCAAACTTCAAACTGGGTCCCACCTCAGCATCTCGACATACAACATTTCTTTGCCTAGAGTTCCCCCACCTAAGCACCCCTTCACTCCCCAACATCTTCACAAGTTTCCTATGCGGGGTCCCTTTCCCTCCTTTAGTATGTTTCAAAACGCTCGACCCACTCAAGACCAGCTTACGAGCAAGCTCGTCCATTATCACACACACCGTCTCGTTCTCCGTCCCACCGTTCTTTCTCGCGAGCGAAAGTGCCGTCTCCCCCTTCGAGTTCTTGAAATTACAATCTGACCCCTGAGATATCAGTAGCTTGCACATGTCGGCATGGTCTTCTCTCGCAGCCAACAGTAATGGCGTATAACCATCACCGTCAGGGACATTTACGTCATATCCTCTACTCATTAACAGTTTTACTGCTTCCAAATCTCCACGACGAGCAGCATAATGTAACGCACAAAACCCTTCAGCATTACGGTTGCCCTTCTCGAGGGCAAACTCGAGCATCACCTTTTCAAACATATCAAAATTCGCATTCAATTTGGAAAAGGAAATAGCAGTCTCACCAGACTTATTAGCAACTTTTACATCTGCTCCAGCGTAAACAAGCAACCTGAATGCTTCAACATACCCCTTCATTGCAGTAACCATTACTGCAGAGAAACCTTCATCATCCTGTTCGTTAAGGTTAATTTCTGTTCGGCTGATCAGAGTTTCCAAGGCTTGCACGTCTCCCGAATGAGCTACAAACAGTAGAGGTGAAAAAATAGATGCGTTGCTCGACTTGGGAATTTTCCCGGCCCTGATTACATCCAGTACCGCTTGCTGAAAACTACGGAACCATCTATTTGACTCAGCGATTGAAAACACGGACTGGTCAGCCGCGTTGACCAAGCCGAAATCAGCGCCAGCTGTCGCTAATACGCGAAGGCACTCTTCACGCTTATATTTTGCACATATCACAAGTGGTGTGTCGAGAGTATCTGTTGTTGAGTTAAGATCACAACTGGAGTCGATTAGGAGCTGAAGGATTGTTGGGAGCCCGAGCCGGGTAGCCATGTGAATTGGCTTAAGCTCGGTTTTCTGGGTGGTTTTGATAGGGAAGTCCGGGTGGGCCCCACAATTTAAGAGGGTTTTAACGGCTCCAATAGTGCCACATAGGATGGCATGGTGGAGGAGAGTTCGTCCATGGTGGGTGGTGTTAGGGGATGGGGTGGGTGTGTGTTGGAGGAGCATTTGTAAGATGGTTCCGGTTGATTCGAAATATTCTACTGCACACCAAATGATGGGATATGGCTCTGCTAGTGCAGCACCTACTTTGAATTCTTCACCTGAAGCCATGTCCCAGGACCATGCTCCTAGCTGTACTTCGATATTGGTTCTAGCACCAGCCTGGTTTTATATTCAATGAGAAGACGAGCCTATTAGTTTTTTATATGCATAAATACTGATGAAGTGAGAAACAAAGAGAGTTCAGAATATTTTCAGTTAAAACAAGAAGATAACCGATAACAAGAAATAGGAAAACTAAATAAAAAGGTACTTTTACATTCTATGCAGGAATGACCAGGGGAAACAGACTGAAGACAACCCTTTGTGATTTTACCCCTTAAATTACTGTCGTTTTTCACAGTGATTGAGTTCGGAAGTAAAAGGGAAATTCTAAGGTTAGATACCGAAATGGAAAATTTTGAATATTTAATGTTAAAAGACTATAATACCCTCTATTTTATTTTATTTTATTTTCTCTTCATAAATCACAGTCATTTTTCAGAGTTACTGAGGTCGGTGGAGAAATGAGTTTTACGTCTTCTCCAGACCCTACTACCCCACAGTATGGGAGAGCTATAAAACCCGTTTCTGGTCATACTAAGACTACAAGTAAAACCACGTGGTGAAATATACTACCCCTGGAAATGACCTATAAAGAGTCATCCAACAGCATTCAGTTCAGTTTACCATTTACTACGGGACAAACTACGCTTCTGCGCATCTACTTATATACATTGAACCGTCAAGATGGAAGTGTCATCTAAGGAGTACAAGGCCAGCTGTTCACAGTTGTTGCATCAAGAATACTAGGGGACCCAATGAATGATATGTCATAAGATTTTTGTGTACTAAATTACTTCAGTTTCATTAATGTACCGGAACAATCAATTTCCTTGACAGTACAACAGGACTGATATTACGACATAACACTTGAAAGGCGTGAATATTAATTAAATACAGAATGCAAGAAATATAGCTCCAAAATTGGGAGACCATATTGGACCTCAATTAGCTTAAAAGTAGTTATAACATGGTTAACTGTAAATTAAAGGCTCACCTGCAAAAGTAGACGGACAACGGAGACCTGTCTACTAACAACAGCGGCCACAAGGCCCGTACAATCAACGTTTGTGTGGAGAGAAGGCTTTGATGATTGGAGCAGCACTCTAGCAGAAGCGTTCACATCCACTCCACACTGTCATTAAGTGAAGAAAGTTGCTTATGAAATCGCAAAAACAAAAATGCAGATAACTTGATCAAGAAAATGGCTGGTTTCATTAATTAATCGTAAACATAAATGAATACAACTCTCAGCTACCAGTAAGATCCAAGTACTTATGAGGGGATGGGACACAATTTTTATGTGAAATTCTTACTCCCGTCCTAAAATGACACTCCATTTGACTTTTCAAACATTTTAAGATTGCATTATTGGTTTTGGAAATTCAGTTATTTTGAGGCCTTAAATTTGGTAATGGAATTAACTTTCTGGGACAAACAAAATGGGGAAATGCGACTATCATTTTGGGATGGAGGGAGTATAAGACAATGAGAACTGCATGAGTTAAGGAACAAAACTCTTTTTAGCAGAATTGATGTGCTAAAAGGGTAATTAGTTTAGTGTGTTTTTAATGAACTGCTCGAAAAATGCCTAAGATGATGTTTTACCTTCAAGAGAGCATCCACCACATCTGTAAATCCCCTGCAGCATGCAGTGACAAGAGCATGGACGGCAATATGGGGTCGAATCAAATCAGATTCTATCAGCAACTCCACAAATCTTGCTCCTCTTCCATGACAGCTGGCCTCTAAAAGGGCCTCCTCGCAAGCCAGCTGAGATGCTCCGGCTTTGAGTATGATTTCCAAAATCTCAAGGTGGCCCTCCCTTACTGCTGCTGTTGTCGCGAACCCCCTAAAATGTTTCTGATTTACGTCGGCACCAATAATCTGTCGTTTAGAAATGCCAAAACTTGTCACGTTGTGAAATTCACAAAACACTTCACAATGAGACATAATACCCTTTTAATAATTGGGCTCCTGAGATCATAATTGACAGTTAAAAATAAGAGCACATTGCTAGTAAAAATGAAAGGTCGCTGTATTCTTTCTTGTATGCTGGTGATCATGCCCAGACACAGACAAAAGGGAGGGGAACATAACTGATGTGACGGACAATAATGTATGCGAATTCTATTAAGAGGTGAGGTACATGGGAAGATACTAATTACAAGGAGGGGGAATGTATCATTTATTTGTGCTCTTATGTACTACTACTTAATTTGACTAGTAGTCAAAGACAACTCAGAATGGGCCTCACATTCCCAAATACATGCAAATAAAAGACCATTATTCCTTTCATCACTTACATAGACAAATTAACATGTCACGCAGAAGAAACACAAAAATTAAATAATTTTTTTTCTTTCCTTTACTACCAAATCTAACTGCTTAAACTTCATAATATATCAATTATAGTTCCACATGTTAAAAAAAAAATGAATGATACAGATTGCTAATAGAAAAAGAGGAACCAACACAGAGCAAGCACACTGGTATATCATGAAAATGCACCAAAAACAGATTATTATTTTTTGAAAAGGGAGATCGATGGCTAGCTAATAAGCTAGATCAGGTGGGATAGGGTTTGGCGGACGAGGTAACAAGTCTGATCTCCGTTCTAGCACACATGTAGTTGGAACGCAGTACAACAATGGAAGAATAGAAACACCACCCAGAAAACGCATGATAAATTTGATGAGAAGTTCCAACATGATATCTGATATGAATCAGCTCACACCTTAGAAGCAGCTTCAATTATATCTTTTACTGCCTCCTTAAAACTGAGAGTCAGTTCCTTTTTTACATTTTAGTATGTTTCACTTGCATGGTACCTTTTCGATAAGAAAGCTAAAAATTCCCTTAATGATTATTAGTCGACTTGAATCAAATAAACAAGTTGAATAACATGGAGAGTTCTAATAGATGGCTACGCTGAAAGTACTTGTTTAACTTTATCCCATATATCATTTAGCTTTACACATGTAGACTTATCAAGTGGACGACTCATCTGGAGTAGAAATAAAGTAAAACTGAAATTCAATTGAAAGACCAGTCAGCCAAGTATTTTCAACAGCAAAGTGATTTAGCAACATTGATATATTCCTCGCCATTTCAATTCTCTACATGTATCTTCAAACAGTAGATATTTAGAAGCTTTAACTTTGATTACCATTTACCAAGTGTACCATTTACCAAGTGTACGATATAGTTTGGCAGAGCTAAAAACTCCTGATCTAATACTCCATAAAACTCGAGTACAAATTCATAAATTTTCTTACATTCAAATGTTTGACGTCTCTGTCAATGGAGTTAGTACATTCCAAAAAATTAAACATTGATGATAACATTTGGAAAAATAATTTAAAAATATGGCTGATCACTTTTGAAAATCAGGTAAACTTAAATGAGCAAAATAAGGTTTTTTTTTTTTTTACTAAACATAATGCTAAAGAACATTAAAAACATCATTTTCACTGTACATAAAAAGTAAGTCGGTCAGGTAGATGACCATACCCTTCCCACCCCCTCTGCACGCGTGTACGTGTGATCGCAGAAAAGTAAAGAAGAGATGAACATCACATGTTAAACAAGGTATACAAGCCCAATTTGCATAACCGTATTTCCAGAATTCAAATTGATAAAGCAGAGAACCAAAAGGTAAAGATCAGGACCACTTGTGGATTCAAAATTTGAACAGGCATATAATAAACACAAGCATAGAATTGAAAAAGAAAAAAAAAACCCGAGATTCAATAAATGAAAAAATTGCAACAAAGTCAGAAATCAAATAAAACAGCAAAATAACTATTTACAAAATCTCCAAAATCAAACAGTTCTAGTTTCAAACACAACGATCAGTTCATATAATCTCAATACCAGAACTCAAATAAAAATTTACCAGCAGTTTCCTGACGAGAGCCACATTTCCGGTATGAACGGCGACGAACAATGCGGTGACGTCGGTTTTGAACTCCTCATACACAACACGAACAACATTCGCCGTCTCATCACAGCACAGCACCTCCGCCTTCCGAACCTTCAAGCTAACAGCACCGACGAAGTTAACGTCAACAAACGGATCGTCGATGCAATCCAACACCGATTTGAGATCGCTATAGCAGCAGGAAGCAGCAGCTTCGAGGAGGCGTTGAGACACATCGGCTTCGTAGTCGACCGGAACAACTTGCTTACCGGCGAGGAAACCGCCACCACCTGAGTGGCCAAACACCATCATTTCCGGCGGATGAAGCGGTATAGCAGAGGAAGCAACAAACACACTGCTCGCTGCTTCAGAGTCCTCTCTCTCTCTCTCAAACACACACACGCAGTAGGCTTCTCTCTCTCGGTGTGTGTATGTATATATATACGCCTATATCTATAGAATAGTACCTCCGTCCCAAAATATATGTACTTTAAGCAGTTAAAATTTGTCCCAAAATGTTTGTAGTTTTGTTTTTATCTAGATATTTTTGACATTGTTTGTCAAATATACATTTATTTATGATGGTAGTTGTCATTGTAAAAGCATTTAATTATCTCGGTACTTGAAATATTTTAAGGGTAATATAGTCAATTAGACATACATTGATTGTTTTTCTTAATTTATCTGAAAATCCTACAACTACAAATATTTTGAGACGGAGAGAGCAGTAGTAATATACTCCCTCCGTCCTATTTCAAATTGCAAAACTTGCCAAAAAGGGTGTCCCAACTAAAATTGCAAAATCCAAAAATGGCAAGTTTTAATCCACTTGCATACTCACATCCATTAACCCACTAACTATTATCTACCCAATTTTCTCTCTCCCACTCAACTATCAACACTCACAACACATCACCTTTTTCACTTTTTCCCTTAATCTCCGTGTCAACCTAGTATTTGCAATTTAAAATGGGACGGAGGGAGTAGTATCTCTCTTTGTCTCTCTAAATCTTTGTAAATTAGTTTCTCTCTCTAAATGGACACGAGAAACGAGGGTGGAGAAACTTGAAAGAAGTGAGCGCCAGAGACAACAAGTAAAGAGAGACAGGGCAATTTATTGGGGGCAGGCAGGATATTTACTTTTTTAACCTCACGGTAATAAAGTAGTTTTGGCTGCCTACACCTGCTAAAAGTAGTTGCTTCATCCTCTCCAAATTAATTGGATTTCGAACCGTTGCACCCTATATACCTTCACCTAATGGTACCGATTGAAGCTACCTTATTTTAGCTCCACTTAACGGTTGAGATGTAGCCGAGTTTGGTGGGACCCACAAAAAATTGAAGTCATCTTAGCCGCACAGATGATGAGCTCGCATATATGGTCTCGATCTGAGCCATTGGGTGGAGGGGTGCAGCGGTTTTGGGAGGAGCGGTTCCGGGTAATTTTCAATTTTTTTATACTACTCACTCCGTCCCGTAGTATATGTCCATCCCTTCATTTGCACGAAAATTAAGAAATAGTGAAAGTGATGTGAGTATAAAAGTAAAATATGAAATATAATGACTAAGAGATAATAGTAAGTTGATTGGTGTGGTGAGTATAAAAGTAAGTAAGAGAGAGAGTGAGTGGGAGGAATAATTTTTATTTTTTTGCCATTTTAGGAAGTAGACATACAATATACTCTGAGACAGACTGAAAAGGAAAGGTGGACATATACTCTGGGACGGAGGGAGTACTACTCAATTAATCTGTATAAATTCATTAATAACTTCTATCTCAAAATAATAGTAATTTTTATTTATTTTTTTCTCAATAAAGTTGTTATATTATACAATTAGTATGTTGAAATGATTAAACTTCTAAAGTTCACTTTGTGATGAATTTAGTAAGTGATGCATGATTGTTAAAAAAAATACTCCCTCCGTCCCGCCGGAAACTTCAAAAAAAAATTATGGCACAAGAATTAAGGGAAAAAGTGAAAAAGGTGATGTGCTGTGAGTGTTGATAGTTGAGTGGGAGAGAGAAAGTGGGGTAGAGAATAGTTAGTGGGTTAGTGGATGTGAGTATGAGAAGTGGGACCCACTAATTAAAAAGTATAAAAAACTTTCCATTTATGGAATGTGCAATTTCTATGGGACGCCCATTTTGGTAAGTTTTGCAATTTTCGGTGGGACGGAGGGAGTAAAAATTATTGAGAGTAAAAATATTTAGTTTTTCATCAAAATAATTAATTAACTTAACTTAAATTATTAATTAGAAATTTGATTAAATTAATAACGGAAAAGAGGTTGAGAAGATTGTTAAGTTTCTTTTTCAATAAAAATTAATTAATTTATAATACAATCTAAAAAAGAATAGTAGAAAAGTTACAATTTGTTTGAGCTTATAAGTTATAAGCATTACGATTATGGAGCCATTATTTTTGAAATGGAAATAGTATAAAATTTTGGTTATAAAATTACTGTCGGCATTTTGCTGATAAATAATAGAGAAAACTACCGTCTAGTCCCTCATCCTAAGCATAATTACCACCTAATCCAACCCAATATTTTCATCTACCATCTAGTCCAAGCTAATTTTTTATTTACCACCTAGTCCATTAAAATTATTAAATCCCGAAACTACCCTACTATAAATGAAACCCTACCCCCTCCTCCCCACGCAGTCACACACTCACGCACGCACGCACTCTCTCTCTAACCTTACCCCCGGCGACCCCACCCCTCCCCTACCCCGGCGACCCCAACCCTCCCCTAACCCCGGCGACCCACCTCCCGTCACCGTCGCACCATTTCTTCTCTATCACCGGCGGGTTTTCAAAGGTAACAGCAAAGACATTCCGGCGAGTCGATTTCAACCGGCGACCCCACCCCTCCCCTAACCCCGGCGACCCACACCTCCCCTAGCCCCGACGACCTTTCTCCCGTCACTGGCGCACCATTTCTTCTCCGTCACCAGCGAGTCAATTTCAACAGATCTGATTCTCTCTCTTTCAGATCTAGATCTATCTCCCTCCATTTCTCTCTCTCACCTCCGGCGACATCCGGCACCTCTAGCTACCCCATGCCATCCCGCACCTCCGGAAATGCAAAAGAGGATCTCGTATCCTTAATTCTTCTCCTTGATATTCAAAGCCCTAAACTCAATTTGATTCTTTTGGTAACTTTCAAGTCTGCCCTAAACCCAAATTGATTCCTGGTATCTTTTAAATCAGTTGATTTGAGAGAAACATTAACCCGGAAATCTTAGATAATGTCGTCAAAACGCTATGGATGACATCGCTGAAAATATTTGCATCTTTTTGTAAGAAATAATTGTGGGAGTTGAAAGCGATTCTTGATCTGATATTTGAAAATTGATTTGTTTATTGCTTTGAGACTGTTGATTTTTTTATACTCCTTTTGTATCAAAATAAATGTTAAAGATATGATATAAAGTAAATTCTTGAATTTTTTTCGCATTCATTTTGGGATCGGGATGGAGGTAGTAATACAGTAAAGGCTTCTGGGTGTTCTATGGTGGCCATGACAGAAGCTACTGTTTGGGATGAACAAGAACAACATTATAACAGGAAGATGGATTCAAGGACGATGGGTAAAGTTCTTTGCCAAACAAAAAATAATATGGGAGAACTAATGTTGAAGGTATAGGAATGAAATTGGTTGTCAAACATGCTACTATTATTTTTCTGTTTTTGTTGGATAAGAATGGAATGATAGAGAAGCGGAAACATGATTTATGTTTCTAGTTATATAAGAGAAACAAAAATGGTTACCAAACGCACCTAAGTTTACGTTTATTTCTTGGAATAATTATGAATTTGTTTTTGAAATTTGATATTGGAACAACCGTAAACTTGTATATTATAAAAACTGTGAACTTACAATTGTGAACTTGTTCGAACAAGTGCGAACTTGATCTTGGAACAAGTGAGAACTTACAATTGCGAACTTGTTTTAAGAACAAGTGCGAACTTGTTATTGAAACAATAGCGAACTTACAATTGCGAACTTACATTTGCGAACTTATAATTGCGAACTTACATTTGTGAACTTACAATTGTAAACTTACAACTGTGAACTTGTTCGAACAAGTGCGAACTTACAATAGCGAACTTACAATTGCGAACTTGTTTTTGGAACAATTGCGAACTTGTTATTTGAACAATTGCGAACTTACAATTGTGAACATACAACTGTGAACTTGTTCTTGAAAATAACAGTTTTTTTTTTTTTTGAAAATTGTGAATTTGTTCTTGGAATAACTGTAAACTTGTTCTGGAACAACTGTGAACTTGTTCTTGAACAACTGTGAATTTGTTCTTACATTTTTGAACTTACAATTTGTAAACTTACAACTGTGAACTTGTTCGAACAATTGCGAACATGTTTTTGGAACAAGTACGAACTTGTTATTGGAACAATTGCGAACTTACAATTGCGAAACTTACATTTGCAAACTTACAATTGTAAACTTACAACTGTGAACTTACTGATTAGTTCATAGTTGTTTGGTCGCCGGATTCGATCGTGTTTTTAGTAGTTTTGTTGACAACTGTGAACTTACTGATTAGTTCACAGTTGTTTAGTCGCCGGAGTTGTTTAGATGACAACTGAGAACTTACTGATAAGTTCTCAGTTATTTGATCACTGGAGATGGTCGACGGAGGTGGTCGCCGGATTATGGCACCAAAAAAATACTCGCCGAAGGTGGTCGCCGAAAAATGGTTGACGGAGGTGGTTGTCAAAAAATAGTCGCCGAAAAAGGTGACCGGAGGTGGTCGCCGGAAAATGGTTGCCGGAGGTGGTCGCCGGAAAATGGTGGCCGGAGGTGGCCGTCGGAAAATGGTGGCCGGAGGTGACCGTCGGGAAACGGTGGTCGGAAAAATGTGGCCGGAGGTGGCCGCCGGAAAATGGTGGCCGGAGACGGCAGCCGGGAAATGGTCGCCGGAGACGGTGGTCGGAAATGGTCGCCGGAAAATATTGCCGGAAAAGTGGCCGGAAAATGGTGGCTGGAGGTGGTCGCCGGAAAATGGTTGCCGGAGGTGGTCGCCGGAAAATGGTCGCCGGAGGTGGCCGCCGGAAAATGGTCGCCGGAGGTGGCCGTCGGGAAACGGTGGCCGGAGGTGGCCGCCGGAAAACGGTGGTCGGAAAATTGTGGCCGGAGGTGGCCGCCGGAAAACGGTGGCCGGAGATGGTGGCCGGAAAATGTCGCCGGAAAACGTCGCCGGAAAAGTGGCCGGAAAAAAGTTGCCGGAGGTGGTGGTCGGTCGGTCAAAGTTGTTGACCGGTGAGAAGGTGAAAGGTTGAGGAGGGAGGGGTAATCATGTAATTTCCAGTCATTTAGTAAGGGCATTCATGCCCTTTTAATATCCCTTGGACTAGGTGGTAATATTGAAAATACCTTGGACTAGGTGGTAGTTTAGATTCTAATGAGGGACTAAATGGGAGTTGCCCCTAAATAATAACGGTCCGACATTTGTATTTCAAACATCACTCACTTCTTTTTGTTAAAAAAGAAAAAACAAAGCCACTCGATCTTCACACTTTTTTTGCCGTTACTCCTCGAAGAAACTTTGAGCAATAATGTTAGGTTGCTTGAATTATCCTATTGAAAATATAAAACTTTGTTATTAATAGTATTGTTGTCTATCAATTACTCCCTCTGTCCCTAAATGAGTGTCAATTTTCAAGAAATCTTTGTCCCTAAATGAGTGTCTTTTTTTAACATAACTTTTTCCCTAAACGTTTTTTTTCGAAAAAAAATTCACCGGTTTCTTTATACGTGCAAAACTAAAGGTTTGGAAAGGAGATTACAAGATTATATATGAATCGTTGTTACCAAATTGTTCAAAAAGTTGAGATTTTCAGTGTCCCTTAAAATGAAATTTGGACACTCATTTAGGGACAAGGTAGTATAAGTTTTAGATTTTTATGAATATAACTAAATCAACTTAAAATGATTGCTAAAAGTTTCTTCGTAATAACAAAAAAAAAATGTGAAGATCATTTTGGGACGGAGGGATAACTCCTTTTATATGCACTAAAGTATAGGATTGGATTATGGATATGCTATGATTAGTAGTTACTATAACATTAATATAATGTAGCTTTAAAAAAAAAAAAAATGCAATGTAGGGTAATCTTACAAGAATCGAACAAATAATGCTTTAGGAGGCACCTGAAACCGCTCCACCGAAATTAGCTCCACCCCTCCATCCAACGGTTCAGATCGAAGCCACATGAGCGAGCTCGTCGTTTGTGTGGATGAAAATCACCTCAATTTTTGTCGGTCCCACCGAGCTATGACAAAACTCATCCGTCGAACACAAAAAAATATGAGGTGGCTCCAATCGGAATCATTAGGTGGACCGGGGTGGAGCTAACTCCTCGGTGGAGCGGTTCGAAATCCCTTTAGGAGCTACCCCTTTCCAAATATATTTCCTTTAAAAAGCACTCTATACTCCATTGTTTGAAAAAAATTAGCAGCAAAAATTTATAAACATTATTGTTAAATTTTATAAAATTTTAATTTTTCAAAATAAATATTTATTTCGAGACAAAAAAAACAAAAACTAATAACTCATTGTACAAGAGTAGTTTATACCAGTATTAGAAAACTTTGATATGTTTTCCATACAAGCTTATAATAAAAGTAATACGTTATTAATCATTTTTTACAAAATAATAATAATAATTTTTCTTACATTTAAAAATTATTAATGAAATGACATATATTATTTTTTAAAAATTATTAATACAAATTTTTATTTAATTTAAATATAAAATATTTGTATTTTAAAATATAATACATATTTTGAAACAAAACAAAAATAATACTCCCTCCGTCCGAAACTTATTGCTAATAAAAGTGAGTGTAAGGAGATTAAGAAAATATATTGTAAAAGTAAGTATTGTGAGTGGGTAAGAGAGAGAGAGAGAGAGAAAATAAGTTAGTGAATAGTTGTTGTGAGTGAGTAAGAGAGAAGAAATTGAACATTTTGATTTTTCGTAAGTAGCAATAAGTATTGGACGTCCATAACGAAAATAACTAGTAATAAGTTTGGGACGGAGGGAATATTATGATATTATGGAATGAATGTGATACCATCAACAAATTTGGGTTCTGTGTGCAAACCTAGTGCATGGCGGTTGAATTAACATGTAATGATCTTATTATGATATTATGGAATGAATGTACTACTATTTATACAATTTAGGGGGCGAAATTTATATATACTCATATAATGTTTTTTTCAAACATTTAATTTGGCAAGTATAAAGAGATTAGTGAAAAAAAAATGGTAAATAAAATAATTAAAAACAAAGTTATTTTCAAAGATAACATTCCTTTTGAGACACAAATTTCATGAAAATGGACATTGATTAGGAACAGAAGGAGTAACATGAACCATGAAACAAATACTTTTTTTTTTTTTTTTGCAAATACATAAAACAAATACTTCAAAAATGTGAATGCATAAAAATGTTTTTAGTCTTTGCAATCTATCTTATTGTATAGCAGTCGATTTATATAATAAATGTGTTACATTTTATATCACGAATGTTATGCTTTATTGAAAAACGTGAAAAATAAATTAGACTCGTATTTTATAGTTATAAATTACTCCCTCCGGTCCAAAATAACTGTCTTTTTTTACATTTGCATAATTTTTAAGAAATGCATTGATTATCATGATTTAGTGACAAAAGTGCCAAATATACCCCTATTAAGTAAGCATTTTTCCTACATTAATGTCACACTATGACAATTAATAAATCATAACAAGTTTCAATGCAAGGGTAAGAAGTAGGGGTGTCAACGGGTCGGATACGGTCCGGATATTGCAAAACCCGTATCCGACCCGAGGTCACTGAACCCATATCTGTATCCGTCCGTATCCGGCTAGGGGCGAATCCGTATCCGCCCGAAGATCCGCCCAATTTAATAAAAAAAAATTAAAAAATTATTAAGTCTAAGAAATGGTTTTCATTTTGCAGATTAAAGATAAAAACCTGTAAAAATTGAACAAATTTCACATTACTCACAAAAATGTTACTCCCTTCATCCCTAAAATCAATCGGAATTAAGGAAAACCGAATCCGAAAATCAAATCAATCGGAAAACGGAAAATCAAATCCCAAAAATCAAATGAATCACGAAGAAAACGTACCTTTGACTTCGATTTGGTGAAGGGAGAGAGACGAGAGACGGCGATGATTAGCCCAGATCCAAGGTCGTCGTCGATGAGGTCCGTCCTCTATCCTTGCTCTCTCTTCGTGTTCGTCGTCTTCTTCTTCTTCTTCGTGGCCGGATCATCGCGTCGTCGTCGTCGTCGATGAGGTCGGTGACTCGGTCGCTCGGTTCAATCGTCGGCGTCCGCGTCGGCGGTCGACCTCTCTCTCTCTCTTGACGGCGGTATTGAAAAAGAAAGAAAACCCTATGACTAACTCTCTCGCCTCACACTCACACACAGACACAATATATAAACAAGGGTGGGGTTGTAATTATAATTTAACATAAGGGTAAAATAGTAAATAGCCATCCGCGGATTGTATACGGGTCGGATACGGACGGATCTCGGACAGAATCCGAACCCGTATCCGAACCCGCCAGATTTTTAAAATCTATTACCAAACTCACCCATCCCCGGTCGGATTGTCTAGGATACGGATCGGGTTCGGTAAAATTGTCATCCCTAGTAAGGACATTTAGCTAAAAAATGACAATTATTTTGGACCAACATTTTATTTCAAAAGCGACAGTTATTTTGAACCGGAGGGAGTATATTTATTGTAATTCTTTCGAAGAAAAAAAATAATATATTTATTGTAACATGAATCTAACATTTAATTATGTAGCGTAGTGAGAGAATACAAACCTTAACTGGTGATTTCAGGGTGGCTGATGAGCTAATGGCCGGACGGCTCATGATAAGGCTTCGGTCCAGCTGTGATATGAAACCGCTTTTGGCCGTTTCTGGATGGGCAAGACCGTTCAACTTCAACACTCTCACTAGTCAAACCCCACCCCCTCCCCATACATTGCACACGTATGGCAAAAATTGTAGCAGCAGTTGGTTCAACTATGCATACTGCACCTCTAGGTCCGTTTTAAAATGTTTGTCGTTTTAAAAGTAAAAAAATTGTTTTAAAATATCTATCCATTTACTATTATTAAGACACTTTTATTATTTTGTCTTAATTATACCATTATTAATGATTGTAAATCATCTCTTTTACAAGCAACAGCACATGTTTTTTTTTCCATTTAAAAACTAACAATTTCGTTAACTATTATATCATTTTGCAACAAAACGATAAACACATGAATCGGGTTGCAACATTTACAAACAAGCGAACTAAATTGCGAAAGTGATACAAACACAAATTACCGAATTGCAATTAGCCCTTTTTTTAAATGTCTGATTGTTTTAAAACACGCAACCACATTTTTATAGATAATTGAAATTTGTTTTAAAATACGCGGTAACATTTTTGTAAACACACGGAGACTCATTGACAATACAGCAACACTCTTTGGCACTACGACTGACACTTTTGAACACTACCACTAGTGCACTTTCGTAAAGCACACTGGGATTCATTGACATTCTTTAACAATAATATTGATATTTTCTACACACATTGAACCTATTTAACACCACACTGACACTCATTAGAAAGTGTTAAGAATATCAGTTTAAATAGTTTGTAAGTCGCAGTATTACAAGTTCAGATTTTAGGATTTAGGGTTCATACTTTAGATTTTAGGGGTTAGTGGTCATACCGTGTGATATCCCCCATTCATTATGATATACTACAAGTCTTCACAAAGATACCATTGAGCATAATATCCATCAAATTTTGAGTGAGTTTAAGGTAAGCTAGCCAAGTGGGCTTAATTATTTGTGCTCAGTGGCCAATGCGTGGTGCTTATGTAACGAAACGTGTTTTAGGGCTCAGGTCATTGCATATGGTATCAGAGTGGAACCCGGTCGTAAGACTTACGAGCTCGCTTGGGGGTACTATCTGCGTATTATTTCAGTTTCGCAGGAACGTAAAGATTTGAGTAGGGACTATTGCGATATCCCCAGCACTCATCGAAAAGATGTGGACCGTGATTGTGATATATAAGCCTCCACAATGCTACTGCGCTAGCACCAATAACATCCATGCATTTTTTGATGGCCCTATGGTAAGTTGAGTGAATCCAGTTGTTTGTGCTCAGTGGGTCAGTGCTTAGTGCTTATGTAGCGAGCCTGGTCTTTAGGTTCGAGTCATTACAAATTGTGATATTCCTCATCCTCATAAAAAAGATGTGAATTTTTATTGTGATATATAAGCCTTCAAAATTGCTACTAATGGGCACAAATAGCATTTATGAACTTTTGGGTGGGTCTGTGGTAAGTCAAGTAAATTAGTTTTTCTCTAAATTATAGAAAATCTATTTTTCTAAAACTCGCAGTTATTTGGCGAACATTTATGAATAGTTTGGAAAATATGACTTTTTATAATTTAGAGAAAAATTAATTTATCCCAAAATTTAGTGTTGATTATTGAATATTGAGGTATGTTTGTGTCTACACTTCAATCCTATTGGTATTTACTCCCTCCGTCCCCAAATACATGTAATTTTAGGAGTTCAAGTTTGTCCCAAAAAGTTTGTAGTTTTGCTATTACCTATGCATCTTTAGCATTGTTTACCAAATATGTCCTTATTTATGACTATGTGGTTGTGACTAACAAAACATTTAATTATCTAACCACTTCCTTTACCTTAATTTGATTGATCTCATAACCTAATTTTATATTTTGTGGACTTTAGGATGTATTGTAAGAAGTACTTTTACTTCATTTAGAAAAGTCCCTTTTAGTTTGAGAGGCTTAGTAGATTAGGATCCTCAATTTTTTCAAGTCTGGAGATATGCGGTCAAGACCACATCTGCCGCATTATACATCTGCCGCATGCCTGGATCATGTCTACCGCATGTACCGATCTACCATGTGATCAAGTCTACCGCAGACTTGACTCTAACTGATGTGGTTGAATCTCAAGTTTGGTTCAAATTAACCATGAACTCACTAGTGTCCAAACCTCTGGTTAGTTTAGAACGATACAAAATTTAAATTTCAAATTTGAATACAACTGCCATCCAACCGTTATGATAGTACAATTGGACCACTACTCTCTGCAACAAAAGGACAACTTAGACTGAACTCCAATCAGAATTCAACAGCTCATTATCCTCCAAACTTGTCCTCCAAGAATTCAAACGGCCACCTCTCTCATTCAAGGCTATAAATAAGCCTTGTGTTTTTCATTGATTCTTTGCTGAGATTCCAAGAGAGAAATTGTTGGTCCCAGAGGGCAACAAGGGTGTTGAACCGCTAGAGGGGAGGGTGAATAGCGGTTAAAAACTTTTTCGAAAATACCCTAAAAAATAAACTGAGTACTTATCAGTTTGGTCAACTGCGGTTTAAAGCACTTAAACCGAACTGATAAAATGCACAGCTGAGTTTTAGCGGTTTGGCCAAAAGGATAGTTAAAGAGTCGGGCGGTTTGACTCGGGTTGAAAACACTATGATGCAACCGATAAGTTCAACTTAAATATCAAAGAAAAACACAATTCATATTTCAAGTCATTTCGTATATGAATTTAGTTATATACCACAAACAAGAAATATAAATAACAAGACAGAAAGTAAAGATCAAACACACAATTTGAAGAGGTTCGTTCTTGAATGAACTATGTCCTCTACCTAGGTGGTTAATCTAGGATTTTCTAATAACTACTAGACTTGTATTAATTAGAGGAGGTTTTACAAGATGAATATAAACTCTAACTAATCAATCTAACATATAAAGCTATTGAAACAACCGGTGTATTCGAAGTATATAATCTATGTGATTATATAAATCGGGTGTGTGTGTGTGTGTGGAAAGAAATCAAATGCTCTAAGTATCTAAATGATGGTTGAGAAAATGAAGAACTTTCTGTGTAAAGGCTGAGTATGGAATGCCTGAATGGCTTGAAGCTTGATGAAGGAATTCTGGGTTTGCTAAGGAGATGTTTGAAGGTATGAATTTTTGGGTTTCAATCTTCAAAGCAAACTTGAATACTTGGGAATATTTCTTGAAGCTCAGCAACCTTCATTGTTGATGAATGGAGGCTATTTATAGGCAATGCACCCTTGTGACCGTTGGGCAAAGATTTGAATTAAATCTGAGAGTACAATTGCTGTCGAAATCCCATTGGTTGAGCTGTCATTTTCGTCCTTGGTTTTGTCTTGTAGTCCTAGGTAGTTGTAGCACCACTACCTGACAACTGTCCTTTGTTTCAGAGAAAGGATTAACGGTAAAGAATTTGAACTGCTAGACAAACCGACATTCCTTGCAGAAACTCCAAGTTAACTCGGAGTTATTTTGACAAGACATAACACATTCTTTTATGGTTGAAAAGGGAATGTTTGTCTAAGGAATAAATGACATTCTGGAATTCTTCAGTAACTGATCTGTGGTTCCACCAGGCATAGGAGCGGTTCCAAGGATGAACTTGATGTGCGGTTTCATAAGAAACTGAAGTACGCGGTTACATGATTGCGGTTCCAAGAGAGACTTGAAGATCAGTTTCATCAAAGCTACATAAGCGACTCCATGCTGGCGGTTTTAAGATAGCACGAATGCGGTTTTAAGATCTAAACCGCTAGGTTAACCGAACTAAATACTCAGCCTAGACAAACAAAAATCTAGAAATGGACTTGTCTAAAAATTGAAGCATAACTTCATTACATGTGGTCCTAAAGTCCATAAAAAGACGCGTGGCATCGATCAATCAAATTAAGTGGGTGTACTAACAATGAATCCTAACAGAATTTGCTGTTGAAATTCTTGGTGATTGAAGATCATACTCAAGATTTCTAGAATCCTTCGAATCTTCAGGCGTTCACCTTCAAACCTTCAAAGATATCCAGCAACATTCAAGTCATCTCAATCCTTGTAACACATAAGACTCATTAGGCTATAAAATCATATAGATTTCAAAGAACTCTTGATTCTTAACACACACACTCACCCCGATTTATCAATAACATATATTGAATCATTAGGGATAAAATGGTTTAAGTCTAGGATTTGTTCTTCATAGATAATAGGTGTTGATTCAATACATCTCTGTAATCTGTACTCAAGTAAATAAATATAAACCTTCATTTAAAATCCAAGGCTGATTTGTAAATTTACTATCTCTTTCAGCATAGACATCACATTTAAAGTTGTCACTAGTTGATGAGAATCCCAAGCCACTTTTATCACCACTGACTTTTTGGGACTCAAATATATTCTCCATAGTGACACGAGAATTGGACCACTCATTTGTAATCTTTTTAAGATCAGTAATTTGAGCAACCAATTCATCGTTTTGAACTTTAAGAAGTGAGTTATGTTCCGTTAGATAAGTGTTTTTAACAGTAAGAGGAGTCATGCTCTTTATATGCTCCTTAAGGAGGGTGAGTTCAGATTTAAGTAGAGATTTCTCGGTCTTAAGCTGGGAAATTTCATCACATGATAGTGCTAAAGCTTCCTTCATATCACTAAAACGACTGATTACCTTTTCAGCCTCTTTGAATAACTTTTCTTGCTTTACAATATCCTCATCATGATTGATTGTAGGAATAGGTGCAACTTGAGGTCTAACATATTCACTCTTTCTGAGTTTGCTTCTAGCACTCAGATCACATCTAGAAAATAACAATCCACCATCGCTTTGAGCCGGAGTGAGAAATCCTTGTTCAACGAGCTCGCTGATGGTTGGTCCTTTCTTCCTTTTCACATCTTGAAAACCTGCAGATTTCTTGATAGGTTTATTCAAGACATTCATATCAGGAACATCTTTGGAGTAGTCATCATCATAATCATAAGTATCAACTTCATCATCATTTACCACCAAACAAACGAGTCCATCATCGGAATCTTCATCGCTCTCATCTGAGTCTGTTTCAATCCAAGTGTTCTGCTCATTTGCTGGTGATTCTTCTTCAGCAACCATTCCCTTGTGACGAGTGAATTTGGGAGTGAACTTGGGCGTATGACTGCTCTTCTTCTGCATATACTCAAATTTTGGAATTGGGCAGCTTGAAGCAAAGTGTCCTGGTTTCCTGCAATTAAAACAAACAAGGTCTTCTTTTATTTTTTAATCACTGCTCCTCGTGAACTTTGGAGGAGCTCTGCTGATAGATCCTTGAAATTTGCTGGTTGAGCCGGGTCTTGAGAATTTTCTGAACTTTTGAAATTTCTTCACAAATAAAGCGAAGTCTTCATAATCCATGTCTAATAGCTCAGAGGTAGAAATTTTGGGATCGGAACTTTTCTCTTCTTGAACCGGCGCAGGCGCATGCGCTTCTTCTCTATGCGCCACCATTGCTATGGATTTTGACTTTCCTTCAGTTTCACTAATTCTTTGGAGTTTGAGCTCATAAACCTTAAGATTTTCATAAAGGTTCTTTAAAGTCCATACATCTAAAGTTCCAGCGTCTTCAAGGGCGCTAGATTTGTGTAGGTATCTTGATTCAAAAGCAGCAAGGAAATTAGTGTTTAATTCCTTATTGGAGAATTTCTTTCCAAGTGAAATACAGAGATTGATAATTTCACAATATCGTTCATAAGTTTGTTTAAGAGTTTCACTGGGGAGTTGAGAGAAATTGTTGAATCTCTTTTGCACTTCGTATCTCTTGTTCTCCTTACAAACCGTGTCTCCTTCTATATGCTCTTCAATAGCATCCCATAACTCATTTGCGGTAGCACAATGCATGACTTGTTGTTTCATAGCCGTGCTTAGAGTGCTTAGAAGAATGTTTCTTGCTTTGCCATCATTTGCAACTCTTCTTGTTTCTTCTTCAGTCCATTCTTCCCTTGGTTTCTTGATGGTTGGTTGAGCAGCGTTGGTGCGCGGATTTGGATTTGCTTTCATAGGGATATAAGGTCCATAAACCACGGTGTCATGAAGCCTTTCATCGATTGAGGTAAGATGAGTTAAGATGCTGAATTTCCACACGTCAAAATGATCTTCATCAAAGACTGGAACATGTGTGTAGTTAGCAATTGCCGAAGGTTTTGAGTTTGCCATATCGAATCGGCACCCAAGCTGTTAAGCTTGAAAAACAAAAACGTTTTATAAAGGTGTTTGCTCTGATACTTGTTGGTCCCAAAGGGCAATAAGGGTATGGAAAATAGCTAGAGGGGGGTGAATAGCTGTTTTAAAATTCTTTCCGTACCCTTGAAAATTCAATGGCAAATGCGCACTTAATCAAGTAAGCGTTATGAAATGCGCCTAAGTGAGTGAGTGAAATTCACAGCGGAATAGTTAAGCAAAGTAGGCGCAAATGATTAAAAGGGGCGCAATACACACTCTAAGTATTTTGGCTCAAAGTGGGTGAAATAAGGAACTAAGGCAAATGATATAACAAACACAACACAATTCAGTTCAATCAATCTACAATGATTAAACAAGCAAATAGTGAGATAAGATAATAACTTGAAAATAAATGACAAGAAATTAATGCGCGCAATTTGGAGAGGTTCGATCGGGAAATGATCTACGTCCTCTACCAAGATGGTTAGTCTTGGATTTCTAATAGAGATCTTATATAATGAGTGAGTGTTACTGTTGGTCCCTAAAGGGGCAACAAGGGTGTGAAAATCGCTAGAGGGGGGGGGGGTGAATAGCGTTTTAAAATTCTTTTCAAACCCTTTTGCAATTCAATGGCGGATGCGCACAACTCTTATTTTGGCTAAGTAAAGCGCGCAGCAAGAGTGTAAAATGCACAGCGGAAATTTAAAGCAGCTCTGCGCAGGGTATACTGCGCAAAGATAAAACGCACGCGCTAAGTATGAGGCTAAAGAGTGGCGCAAAATGGGATTCTAAGGCAAATGAGCAATAACAATCATAGCATCAAATAGTGGCAATCTGAAAGATCAAACAAAGCAGTTCATAAAAGGTTAAGCAGGGAATATGCAATAAGTAATGAATTGGAGAGGTTCGATCGATGAAAGATCTACATCCTCTACCAAGATGGTTAGTCTTGGATTTCTAATGGAGATCTTATTATATGAGAGAGTATTACAAATTACAACATTTGAGCTCAATACTAACTCAAGATCTATTATCTATGATGAACAAATCCTAGACTAAACCGGTGTATCTCAAGAAGTTAGATAAAAAAAGGATCAAGGCTTCAAGAGGTGTGTGTGTGACAGAAATTCTGGGCTCTATGAATATGAAATGAAGAGCACGAAGAATTCTGGTGATATAGGCTTTGTGATATGAGCAGGAGTTTTGAAGGTTTGAAGATCTTGAAGGCTGTTCTAAAGAATCTGGAAAAACTAAGCAGCAGACTTCAGATCTTCATGGTTTCTCAGTGAAGCATGAAACTCGAGCTCTGAAGCATAATGGCCAACAAGAGGAGCTTGATCAAAGAAGATGATCAAGGGCCGATGAAAAGGGCTGAATCAAAAAGGCAGCTTGGAAATGAAGATGAGCAGGCTATTTATAGCTGAGAGCTTGAATATAGCCGTTGGAGCTCTGAGCAAGGACAATGAGCTGGCACAACATGATTGGCGTGCAGCTGTCCTTTATAACCGTTGGGGCTCTGATCAAAGATGATGACCTGGCACAATATGATTGGTGCGCAGGTGATTTAGAGCCGTTGGAGACTGAGCATGGAGACCAAATTCAAACGCTTCATCTGGAAGGTTGACAGCTGTCTCCATTTGAAATATTATGTTTGAGCGCATCTCCACCGTTGGCTATGCTGATTGTGCAGGATTTGTCGTTTGTGCACACCTCAGCTTTTTAATAAGCATGCATCTTCTAAGCGTTTTCCAAACTTTCTAGAATGTGAGATCAGGAGATGAGGAACTTGACCAAGGTTGTGTCCGCGCACAAAAGGCATGCGCATTATCGGCGCGCATGGATTCAGCGCATGAGCAGCATGCGCACCATGCTTGGTCACAAAAAGATCTCTTTGGAGTTTAGGAAATAAGATCTTAAAAACTGAGCAGGGTCAAGGGCTGCGCAATATATCTATGCGCAGTGGCGACCTGCGCAGAGAATATCCTGCGCAGTGAAACGAATCCTGCTTAGGAAATCTTCGATCTTTAAAGCTTCAAGTCCTATAATCTAAGCCTATACTATAAAAAGGACTTGGCTAAAAAATGAAGTTATAAACTTCCTTACATGAGGTCCTAAAGTCCATAAAAATATTCATAGGTGATGGTATCAATCAATTCTAACAAATGTAGGAGGGTTAAGTGATAAGCATACCCAACAGTTACAAATTACAATGTTTGAGCTTATACACTAACTAAAGATCTAATATTCTATGAAAGAATAAATCCTAGACAATAACCAGTGTATCTCTAAAAGAAAGATCTAAGTGATCAAACTTTAAAGAGGTGCGTGTGTGATTTTAGATTCAAGGCTCTTTAGATCTTTGAGATTGATAGCACAAGAAAACTAAAGTGTTTTTGCTTGAGGATCTGGGCTAAGGATGAAGTTATGAAGATGTTCTTGAGAATTTTGGAAAATTAAAGGCAATCTTCAAATCTCCAACAAATGCTTGAGAGAGAAATTCTGAATATCTTAGCAACTTCAAAACGTTTGAAGTTATGGGGTATTTATAGTACAGCCCCAAAAACTAGCCGTTGGAAATCTTTTGTGGAAAAGGTTAAAGGACAGATGTTCTGTAGCTCATTGAGTGGATTACGTGTCCTTTTATAGCCGTTAGACACATAACACAAATATGACCGTTATCGACAGGTGTCCTTAGATGCGGGTGCATACGTGTTATTTAACCACCGTTGGATCATTGGCGTAGTTTGAATTCCTTCAAGTCTGCATGTCTTCAATAAATCACCAAGTGTTTTAGAGTTTACATTGCTAGGGCGCATTGAGCCAGCTGAGGCGCGTTTGAGCCTGGTAGGCGCATATGAATTGCGCGTGCGTGATGAGGCGCATGGCGCAAAGGTAGGGCGCATGGCACACGGCTCAAACTATACTTGTGTCAATCTTGACATTCTTGCCCTGAAAGGGAGCCTTGGTACACCGGTTAAGGTGTTGCCGTGTGACCTGGAGGTCACGGGTTCAAGTCCTGAAAGCAGCCTCTTGCAATGCAAGGTAAGGTTTGCCTACTTCTCACCCTTGTGGTGGGGACCCTTCCCCGGACCCTCGCTATGCGGGGATGCCTTGTGCACCGGGCTGCCCTTTTTTTTTTTTTTTTTTTTGACATTCTTGCCCTATTCCTAAGCCTATTCTATTACAATGGACTACCTAAAAAATGAAGTATAAATACTTTTTACATGTGGGTCTAAAGTCCATGAAATAAAACTTAGGTGATGGATCAATCAAATCTAATCAATCCTATTACATTGAAACTGAGATATATGTGGGCATACCCAACAATCTCCCCCTATTTGATTGATGCCATTACCTACTATATCAGGGACAAACATTATACTTGATAATAACATGTCCAAATAAATAAAATTGGTAAATCATGTCTCAAGTTAATGTACACACTAGTCCAAGATATAGATTTCTAATTTATTCCAATAAAGATAGAACATTACAAATGGAAAGATAGAAACAACAGTTTAACACATTCAAAATGATATATGAGTTTTGGTTTGAAATGTGTTTAAACAAAGTTTAAACTCAAATGCATTAAAGTATGAAACAGTTCAATTAAGATGCATATGATTTTAAACAATATTCAATGTTCTACAAACAAGGAGTTTGAGTGAACAAGGTTTGATAAACGTGATGCTTTGTTCTCATTAAAACTCGAAATGTAAGAGTTGGTGATTACAAGTTTTGAACAGAACAAAAAACAAAAGATGTGCTAAAACATGTAAGCACTAAGTTACTAACAAAAGATTTCTAAAACTTACAATCAAAAGAAATAAAAGCTTTCCATTTTGGGATGTCCTATTTCGAGTGGGACACTCAAAATGACAAAACGTCATACTCCCTCTATCCCAAAATATTTGTAGTTTAAAATGTAATACTCCCGCCATTTCAAAATACTTGTAGTTTAAGAAGTTGAAGTTTGTCCCAAAATATTTGTAGTTTTGCTATTATCTATACATTTTTGACATTGTTTATCAAATATACCCTTATTTATGATAGTGTTGTCATTGTAAAAGTATTAAATTGTCTTGATACTTGAAATGTTCCAAGAGTAATATAGTCCATTACACATGTTTTTTTTTTCTTAATTTGTGTGAAAATCCTAGAACTACAAGTATTTTGAGACGGAGAGAGTATGTATATCAGTATATATATTAGCTAGCAGCCAACCTACCATAATGATCAAACATCTTTAAAGTCTCTGATGCAGAGAACTGTTCGGTTCCCGGTTTCCGGTTCTCGGTTTCGGTTCCGGAACCGCCGGTTCCTCGGTTCTGAATATGTTGGATTCGTATTCGAACCGTTTCAATTCGGTTCCAGGTTCCGTTCGGTTCCCGGTTCCGACGGTTCCCGCTTCTCGCCGGTTCCCGGTTCCGGTTCTACCCGCCGGTTCCCGGTTCTATTTGGACATGTCTAATCAAAACAATAACATGCTGTAGTTATTGTTAGAATTGAACAATTTTTGGAGTAGGCAAATGCTGAGCAAACAACCAAAATTGAAACTTTTTTTTTTTGGTTGGGTTGAGAACTCCTGAATCTAGACAGCAAAATTAGATCCAAATTTAAATTAGGATAATGCATCAATAATTTCATTATGAAAGTGTTGCTGAAATGAATTATATTGTACTCCCTCCGTCCCAAAATGATCTTCTCATTTGCCATTTTTCATTGTCTCAAAAAGTTCTTCTCATTTTAACAATTTAGGCTTAAATGTGCATACACACAACATGGCTAGTGAAGCAAGTGTTCACACCCTTAAAAAGTTTGAATAGTCAAACGTAAAGATCATTTTGGGACGGAGAGAGTATTATTTGATCATAGGATTCTCATGTTTTAAGATCCAGGATATGGTAATTGGTATATGAAAGAAGAAGTTTGAATTGATTCAATATGATGATCCTACCTATTTCAATTTAATAAATACTCACTTTGTTTCAGAGAATAATACATACTATTTCAATTTAACAAATAAGTACTAACTTTTTTCAGAAAATAATACATACTTTACTATTTTATCTTTAGTGATATATTTGAGTGATTTTGACTATTTATACATGCTAAAGTTATTAATATATTCTCATATTAAATGTGCATTTATATTTAAAAGTGAATAATTAATTACGATTGTTTTTATAAATATTAAATACAGTTATATTTAATGAGTTATGCATTATAACTGATAGATTTTGCTTTTATTTGAGAGTAAATATAAAGTCACAAAAAATGCCACAAAATTCGGTTTACAAAATGATGTGTCATGATTTTATTGGTGCTTTCAATTAGAGCGTGTCGGGTCCACAATCGATACAACTAATAAAATATCGACACCACATTTGTATCCTTTATTTTGTAAATTTATTTGGTGCCCCTACCATTGTCCTTTATTTACGGAAAAAAAAAGTTGTATTTGTTTTGCAGTGGCCAGAGGGAGCAAGTATTTTGGGTTTTATTTTTTTTTTCTTCTGAAAAACTGAAAGAAAAAATTATATTTAAAAACAGATGGAGTAACTATTTGAAGAGTTGACAGATTTAGATTTAAAATAGGGTTTTCAAAATGTGCGCTTATGCATCATAAATGTCAGTGCTAATGTTACGTAGTGTCAGTCATTTATACTGGGTTTTATGAATATTTAAACTGACACTCATAATAATTCAGACAAACACTTTTGATAGATGCCCGCGTGTGTAAAAAGTGTCCGTGTATATTAAAGAGTGGTAGTGTTATTGACTCTCAACGTGATTAATAAGTTTCGGTTATTCTGCGTTTTTTTTTTTTTTTTTTTTTTTTTTGAAATCAAATTACCATTAAATTATAAAATTCTGGAAGGCACTCTACAATAATTAGAGGCTCAACCCAAGTATTATCAATTACAACAATGGCAATCTGAATTACAAGAGAAATGTACAAAGAGGGATGACGAAGAAGTGTCTTCGTGCTTAAAGTTGCAGTGCCACCAAATAAACTAGTATATTTATGAAGCCATGGATCACCCATAATTCGAACATTAGGACCATCTCCAATCTTCCACTTTGTAGCGCTCTTAGCAATATCTTTGAACACACGGATGCCTTTCCAAGCATGACTTGGACACTCCCATATAACGTCATTCAGAAAATTCCCATTCAGAAAACATTTAGCTTTGAAAACACAACAATGGAAGGCTTCCGGGTTAGCATAAAACCGCCAACCGAGTTTCCCAACTGCTGCAAGACGGAACAACCGAAGATCACATAACCCAATCTACCCACTTCTTTTTGTAACCAAAGATGTGGCCATTGCATCCAATCAATATTATATAGACCATCCTGTCGATTATCCCACCAATACATAAAACAACAGAGAAAATGCAAGGCTCCCACTAAGGAGAGAAAACAAGGGCTCCACTAAGGAGAAAAGACAAAACAACAAACATAACTACAACAACTTTCATCTTCAATTATTTATAAACAAGGATGAAAATTAAAAGCAATTAAAGCATTCAAATCTGGGAGTAGATTTAGAGAGTTGTAAAAACTTTGTCTAAATCTAAACCCAGATTTGAGTTAAAACGAAGAAACCTAAACTAGAGAAAACGGTTGTTGATCAAGGAAGAGATAAGTTGGGAGAGAAAAAGAAAGCGGTTTCCAGATGGACGATGTTAAAGCTTTTTTAGTAGTAATTGTTTCGGTTATTCTGCGTTCTTATACAATTTT